>CAJQUW010012998.1:0-240228 GCA_907163375.1 Prostheceraeus crozeri
GATATGCACCTACCAGTCGGCTTAGCGCATTTCTAGACGAAATTTTAAAGCAAACGGTGCCATCTCTGAAAAGCTATTGCAAGGATACGTTTCACTTCCTTGAAAGCTTGCCTGTTTCAGTTGAACAAAATTCTCTTTTGATTAGTTTTGACGTCATCTCTCTGTATACCAACATCCCCCACAACTTAGGGTACCAAGCTCTGGACTTTTGGTTGAGCAAAGTTGATGGCAAAATTATGAACCGCTTTGAAAAGACTTTTGTAATGGAGGGCATGAGACTTATATTAGAGAACAACTATTTTTCGTTTGAAGACGATTTTTTTGTTCAAGTTTCCGGAACAGCAATGGGGACCAAAGTGGCCCCAACATATGCCACTTTAGTAATGGGATTCTTAGAAGATCGAATACAGAGTCAAATTCAAGAATTGTTTCCAACTAACATCGATGACATCACAAAATCATGGAAAAGATTCTTAGATGATTGTCTTATTATTTGGAATGCGGACTATGGAGACCCTAATGTGTTTTTCGACATGATTAATGAATTACATTCCTCAATAAAATTTACGAGAGAAATGAGTAATAAATCATTGCATTTTTTGGATGTACAAGTAACGATTAATGAAGACAATACCATTGAATCGGATATTTACAAAAAGCCCACGGACACATCGAGCTATGTACCTTTTCACTCTTCGCACTCCAAGCATATTATACGAAATATCCCTTATAATTTAGCACGACGAATAAGAATTATTGTGTCGAATGAAGAAAAAAGACAATACAGATATGAAGAATTGAAAAGACGGTTACTTGACTTAAAATATCCCTCTTGTCTAGTTGACGACGCGATTTATCGAGCGAATATATTTGTAACTAACATGAATAAATATGAGAACAAAAAAATCATTCCCTTCATACAAGATTACAACAAACAAAATCCTGACATTTTTGGAAAAATCATCCAACCATTATCGTCTAGTATCAACGTTCCGGAAAAGTTCAAAAACTGCAAATTTATGACTGCATATAGACAGCCGAAATCTATTTTATCTCATCTAAGATCAGCAAATCGAACAACGATAACTGGCGTTCAAAAATATGGGGAGAAACGATGTAAATGCTGTGAAATTATAGAATGTGGAAAAACAGTGAATTTTAACGGAAAAACATTTGTAATAAAACAAAACATGAATTGTTATTCTTCCAACATAATTTACAAGCTCACCTGCAATAAATGCAATCAGTTTAATGTGGGACAAACAGGTGATCTTTTCAAAACCCGAATGACAGTTCATAGACAACAAGTTCGTAATTTTAATTCGATATTCCATCTTAAAAGTAAGCCGCCACATCAATAACTGTGGCAAAGGTTTTCGTGCTATGCCATTTTTTTCTTTTAGCGCCTGAGATGTCTCGAGTACAGAGAGAGGCTAAAGAATCTCATTTTATTAAGATATTTCATCCTTCATTGAATTCCTCTTGAGTTAATGATTTGTCGTATGTCTTGGTATTTTGTGTGCTTTGAATTTGTATACTCTATGATTTCAATAAACATTCATTTTAGTGCTTTGACAAGTTAACTAAAGTCAACGAAATGCATCAGCACTCATAAGGTGGTTCATTTTTAATTTGGGATTCTAGTGTTGGGTAAGTATATATATATATATATATATATATATATATATATATATATATATATATATATATATATATATATAAGTCGACATGGTTGCACGAAAAATATTGTTTGAATGAATTGATGTTTATCAACTTGGTTCTTAAAGTAGAGCTACCTAAACGTTATGTTAATGCTGCTACACAAGTCGCAAAATCTCGAGGAGCATAAAATTCACAATACATCTAATCTAAATAAATATCACTCTATCAATCAAAAAATATTCACGACTGGTGTTGCTGAAAAAGTTATTTGACGGTAGTATGTATTGCATATTTTTTTGCTATGTGACTTAAGGCTCTTCATACCGGAGGCATACCAGAGGCATACGAATAAGGATGAATTTGCATCGGGTCTCGTATATAAAGCATACCAACAACTCGTATTTCAGTGAAAAACAGCCAATCACAGATAGAATAGTTCGTATCGCTACATACCAATCCCATACGAAAGTAAGTGAGATGTCGTATGAAAAACAGGCCAGATCTCTGTAAGGATACGAGAATATCGTATCAGTTGTTAGTTTCATATTGTATGTAATTTTGGTACAGTATATATTTGTATGTAATTTTCGTATCCAGCGATTTACAGTGTGGTTGACTAGAATAGAAATTGACTCAAGATCGCGCACATCACTGAGGGAACTAAGTTGGGGCATGAAGAATAAATGAAGTTCTTAGAATCACAAATGTAACCGATTCTAACCCAATGATACAGCCGTCAATAAGTGTATCTAAGCACAGATGCGTGTGATTTTTGTGCCACTACTGTGTACTGCATGACGCTTTGCTTCCATTCTACAGTGTAGAGGTTTCATTGTTATCGATTTCTATGCGTGTAGATGTCGGACTGATGATGCATGATTTAGTTTTCTGTGAACAATGGGATGCGCCTTCAATTAAATGAAATAAAGTCAGAGACGAGACGTTCAAGTGATGATACAAACTGGCAAATTCGATAGTGAGGATGTGAGTTTTTGCTATGTGCAATAATTTGCTGGTGAAACTAAGCACTTTCAATCAAAGAGACATAAGAAAGATTTTCGAAAATGCTTGGGAGCGTTATCTACGTGGACAGGTAACTTAGGATGCCACACAAAGTTTTATCGATTTTTGTTGATGCTAAGAGGTACCACACCGAAATTGAAGGTGATTGGCAGGTTCAAAAAATCGATTTTTTTCAGAATTCAAAATCCTACGTAGCTTGGTGTCTAGAATGATTGCTTAGAGCTGTGAACACAACATGCTTAATTAAATTTGTGACGATTTGAGCAATTACTTCTGGTCCCACATTGATGCCAAAAAGTACAAAAAATTGCAAAAAAGTCGAAATTTTTGTGATTTTTTTTTCACAATGAATTATATTGAAGATCAAAATACGAGAAAGATTGGGGTTTGAAAGAGCTTCTTGGAGCTGATGAAACAACATGCTAAAATCTGACACGACTTAGACAATTACTACTGGTCCCACATTGAAGTTAAATGTCCTAAAAATTGCACAAAAATGTAACTTTTTGTGATTTTTCCGGAATTGATAATACTGAGGATCAAATGCGACGAAGTTAGGGGCTTGAAACGATTGCTTAAAGCCATAGCAACAGCATACTAAAATTTGAAATGATCTAAACAGCTTCTTGCGGTCCCACATTGAGGTCAAAGGGTCTAGTAACTAGCAGACATTTTAAGTGTCCAAACACGACGCAAGCCATTCTTTCAGTCATAATTGATCTAGATGAGTCAAAATATAGAAATTATTGAGTATAAAAAGCAGTAGTTTGCGATGTGATCAATTTGATCACCCTTTGTATTTTAAAAGTAGAAAACTACTTTTGTGTCTTAACACTGTGGTAGTGATGCGCGGCAGTTGCTTTTGCACCCCAAGAAAACTACGTTCAGAAAATTTTTTAGAGCGTAACTTTCAGGTAAAAATCTAGTGTGGAAACGTCACACACTTAGATCGAACATTCAAATCGTAAAAGAGGCGACGTTCGTATCAAGTATTTGAACGTCTAATTACATAATGCAGACCTAGATAGAAATCAAATGCGTGACTTGAGCTTCTCGCTATACAAATTATGCTTTTACTTACTTGATTATGATTTTTGACAGAGGCATATTTCATTTCATTAAATGTCAAAAAATGTTTAAAACGAGTGAGTAAACGTTTGCGGACTTTATTCTAAGGTGGATAACTGAGATAACAGTCATCTTCATTTGATCGAGTGTTCACGTTTCCGAAATTTGCATGTTCGATATTCCGCGTCAAAGATCATGATTTTTCAAGAAAAATATATTAGTTGTTCTGTAGGCATTCGCAAACTCAATTAAAGCATTGATTCTTATGGTAACTATTTCAAACAGATCATTTTAGGTGCTTGAGCGTTTGCGATCTTGAAATGAACTTTTGATAAATTGCAGTAGATAACTTTCCAATGAAAAACGAATAGTTGTTACACGTGCATTAACGTTAACAAACATCACTCCAATTTATGTTTTGTGATAATTTTTTCGAAAAGTTTATTTGTGTTTGAGCGTCACGATCATGAAATAAACTCATAGTCCATCGTAGCCTGCAATTATTTTCCATAAATGTTCACCTCAGACAGTTTGTTGCAACAATTAGGCTATTGAATGGAAAACGCAGTGAGGATCACGGTTTGTTAGTTTGGCTGTCTATGAATCCTAATTTTATCTGCAGTAAAATGTATTGGTGTCATTAAGCTCACAAGATTGTGTCGAATTTCATTCACGATTCTCTTTTCTAAAAAAGTCATAGCAATCATTGTTTCATATAGGCCTAACACGGTTCATGACACGGTTTTGAAAAGTATTGTGATTTTCTAAATGCACTGATAATGATTCACTTTAGCGCGTTTTATTCATGATCAACTATCAAAATTCTATATGTCACAGCTTGAGAAATAGTGCAGCCTATGAATAAGGAAGTGTTCGGGATGATATCTCTTTTAAGAAGGCTGATCAAAAAGTTAATCAGTTGCATAATGCTCCTTTTAGTTTAGACGCACGCGATTCCACGTGACTGATTGGCCCACATTATAGACCCGACGTGAATTAATACCCACGATGAAATTTAGCACTGTGCTCATGGTTTGACGCCGAAGACAGAATGTTGTTCAAGCTTTCAATGCAGCTACAGAAATACATGTACGTACATGTATGATGATGAATTTTAGATATCCACTGCCTTGAGAGCAAATGACTGCAATAATCATGAAACATGGTACATAGCTGATTTGAAAACTGATAATATATTGTGGATGCACCATTCTGCAGAGTGTCTTATTTATGAAATATTTGTCAATGCTCTGGTAAACAGTCAACATACGGTACATGTACAATCAGGGAAATTGTGAATCATGACGTAATAATAATGATGATAATAATAATAATAACTTTATTGTCTCACAAAGCAAGCATTCCGTGAGCACATTACAATAATCGAATGTAAAGGTCAGATTAGCACGATTTTTTGGCCTGCTTTCATTGGCTTCCAATTTCTATGCTGCGATACTGAAATCCTCTGTTGGATTTTGCATTTGAAATATTTGAAGCTATACTAATCACTTCATGAATCCACTGAAATCCTATGCATGTACAATATCATTAAATTCAGTACTGGCATCCTGTACTGCATTTCGATATGAACATTTCTGAGTCAAACCTTAGCAGAGTGTATTCAACACAGCGTACATCACAATCATTGAATTCAGTATATTGGAAATATATAATAGATGGCATTTATCGGTTTTATGTTCATGGAATATCAATTTTACTTGTGATATCATTGTTGGGATCGCTTTTCCTTTTCACTATATTGGCGCGTTATCGCAGTCGAACCAAAATGCCTAAAACAACCAGCGTTGCTATCTGTACGTTACTGTTGATCAATTGCCTCTACTTACTTGCACATTTTACAAGTATAGTAGAAGAACTGCATATCACACTTTGTTTCGTTAGTCTCATATCTACAGCAACGTTGTCAACATTGCAAGGATATATTCAATGCATCATTTCCTTGGAGAGAGTCTTTGCTGTTCTCATGCCACTAAAAGTAAAGCAAATAGTAACATTTAAAAGAATGGTTTCATCATTGATAATAACGATTTTGGTCATCCTTGGAACTCAGATAGCATACATAGTTATGGGATATCACTACACGTCGGATGGACGTTGTACATTGCGAGAAGACCATCCTGATGTTACAAGAGACTTGGGAATAATGGATGCTATTATTTACTGTGGAATTCCAGCAGTCATTCTATTCACTTGTACCTGCATCATTATTGCATGTTTACTACAGCGGCGTCAAGGTAGCCTGACACAACAAAATGCACTACCACCGGCAGAAATTCGATTATCATTATTGCTGATTACAATGGATGTGTTCTATTTGATGACCACCATGCCATACACTCTCTCATCTTTCATCTTGCCATTGAGTTTAGATGAATACAATGGCAAAGTAGCTTTCAATTACATAGCAATGATTTTTACTAAATTTAGTTGCATGACTGATTGGCTTATTCTACTGATATTGGGAAGTCAAATTAGAGAAGTTATCATTGACTCAGTTGGCAACATTATTTCAATCTGTGACAAGAATAAAAAATCTAAAGAAAGTCATTCAATGAAATTGATCACAAAAATAACGCAAAAGACAAAATTAAAAGCTAGTGACAATGACTTGTACCTTGATTTGTCAAATGATTGACGCACCTTTGGCTATCATGTGATCTAATTTTCTGAAGATTAGATCACATCTTGTCACATGCACATATGTGCATATGTCTTGTATATGTATATAATACATATTTATGATTTACTAAACCATTTTTGTATTTCTAACACTTTCTCAAACTGAATTAGCTCCTCTCTTCATTCATTCATTTCCTTTACCCTCATCAGCCCGTCAGACTACATACTACCGTATATGTAATTTTCTAATCTTAATTTCATAAATCTAGATATTCAATTCCAATTTCAACAAAATTTCATGTCCAATACTCTAACGTTATTGACATTTGTATGACTGTCCTTTTCCAACCAACTTCATATCATTCAGTTGAGCAGGCTACATGTGTAGATTATCATCTAAAGCGGCATAGCTTTATGGGAAAAATCGCATGGTAACAAAATTTCAACATAAATATCAACCATTAATTTACGACTTCGAGTCTGACATAAGTCTGACATAAGTCTCTGTGCCTCTATGTAACAATTTCTATGTCTCCGAATAGTATTCGATGGAATACACTTCTAGTGAATTGCATGTCACCTTGTTACTGAGTAAGTAGGGTTGCCAGCCTATATTTCACATATCATTTTTCTATGAAAGTCGTTCATATATCTCCAAATCCAAATTAGGCGGCTTGATTGCATAATTAAGGCCGTCTAATTTGGTATGTAATACCATTGAGGTAGGAGAATTTCACCGTCCATCTTCGCATTCCCAGTGAAAATGACATTGAAGTGATTCCTATGGTTCACAGTCTGGACTCGTATATATCTCAAGCTTTACATACTTCAATGTTCTGAGCTGTATGGGCTATGTAGAAAATGATCATAGATTTGAGTCTTTTGCAGATCAAAATCTTGGATTTTTGATGTCATAGATTTTAGGTTCAGCAACAATTGCATATATTGCCTTTGAAATGATCCGCCTAAATCGTCTGGCGCTACGCGCCGACGATGTAGGCTGTCATTTGAAAGGTAATACATCTTCATTCAACTTGCTGAATTTTCCTAAAGAATTTTCAACCTTTCCTAAGAAAGCCTGAATAAGCTTCTCAAATTTTATCTGTTCTGTGCTGATGCGGTGCTTCGATTAATCTTGCAAAGGGGAACCGACGAATAATAATAATACTTTATTCGTGAGTTACAAAGGGCGGCAATGACAGAGGCGGCGTGACAATCTCATGAGTACATCGAAAATTTCACAAAACTGTTATTATACAAAGCAAGTTGCCTATTCAAAGGTCGTAAAATCCGTGAATGTCTCACACCACTTTGGTTTTTTCTCAATACAAAAAAATCCGATAAGCGATGATTTTCTTTCGCACATGAAATCTTTTTTATAATCCGAATACAAGTCTTGTCAAGTCTGCCTTGCAGACTGGGAATGTCATTGACTTTTGCCCATCTTTGGGCAACACGATCTAGCTGAACAAGTTTTTTCAAGTTTGTCTTTGAAACATCACAAATGGCTGGCCAGCAAAAAGACATGTGACAATAAACAAGAGACGTATAAGCCTGCCAAACAACACTGCCGTGGTTAGAATTACATTTCAGGCGTTTTACTATTGACATTGCCTGACGGCACCTATTATACAGTTCGCTAAACTGTTTATCCCATTTCGTATCAAATGAAAAAAATACTCCCAATATTTTCAAATTTTCAACCTTTTCAATACATGCGTTATTGATATAAATAGGAGAGACAGTGAGATTACAGTTTGTTCGGGAAATGGTCATGCACTTCGTTTTATCAACAATTACTACAAGCTTTCTATCAGACACCCACTTTGTGAAAACATCGACATCACTCTGAAAGCAATCAGAACACTTCAGCTCATTGAGATAGATCAGAGTCATATCATCCGCATATGCAATGATTTTCGTTTCACGTAGTTGTGGAAGGTCATCTATCAAGGTAACAAAGAGCAGTGGTCCCAAGATTGAGCCTTGTGGGACACCACTGATGACAGGCTTCCATGCAGTAACAACATTACTGGTGATGACACGTTGAAAACGATTAGCTAAAAAATCACGAATAACTTTAAGGACAAATGTATTACAACCAAAGTTATCACTGAGAACCTTTTAAAGAGTAGCATGGCTCACGGTGTCAAAGGCCTTACGAAAATCAACGGCAAGGACTCTAGCATAATGTGAAGTACTTTTTGAAATGTGTTGAAGAATTGACAGTCTGATGGCAATCACAGCATTCGTGCAACCACCATTCCTACCAGGGATAAAACCGAATTGTTGGAGATTAAGGCTATGGTTCATGGAAGGAAGGAGAATACGATCTCTTATGAGCCTTTCTAAGATTTTACTAAGGAACGGGAGGATAGAGATTGGGCGATAATCAGTTTTGCCTCTTGGATCAGGCAAAATGTTAGCGCACTTCCAGAAATCAGGAAATACACCAGACTGAAGACAGTGATTATAAATTATCGTAAGAGGAGCTGCCAATTTGTCAACAAAGGATCTAATGAAGCAGCCTAGAATACCGTCAGCGCCAATCGAATTGGATTTACGTTGTCTTATCATAGACACTACTTCTTCCTCGGTGGTAGGTGTGAAATAAGGACAAATTCTATTATCGCCGTAAGATTCAGGTAGGTCGGGGGGACTGAAAGTCGAAAAAAACTTATCATTCAGATCGTGAGCAGTTGGATCTTATATGTTCACTTTCGAGCTGTAATTGGAAATTTGTGAATTTATGGATTTCCACATATCAGATTGAGATGATGAATTTAAGTTAGAAGAATATTCTTGTTTGGCTTTTGAAAGAGCAAGAAGAAACTTTTCTCTAAGTGCCAAAATTCCCGCTTTTCAAAGCCCTGTCTCGTGAGTCCGAGAGAGGCTTCAAAACTGGAGTCATCCATGGGGATCGGTACTCTCCATGCGAACTGTCTTTTCTTTGGAATACGTCATAAACGCAAATTGCAAAAACATTTGAAAATCTTCTACTACGTGGTTAACATCGTCAAGATACAGACAACAAATATGCCAGTTGACCGAAGAGAGATACTGCTTGCAAGAAGCAAAGGAAGACGGAGTAAAAGAGCGCACTTTAATCTTGGTGGTCGTAACAGGATTAGCTTTTAAAGGTAGAATGAAAATACCCTTGTGGTCCGAGCGACCTAAGGGGCAACACATTTTGGCTCATCAAACATAACAGGCATATTGGAAGCGATAATATCAAGGACATTCTTACTTCTCGTTGAGGTAGTAACAAGTTGTTGAATGTCATTTACAGAGAAAAACTCACTGATGTACAATCTCAAATCGTTTACATCACCAGATATTATAAAATGTCGAGTTTCACAGTTATCAATCAAAGTTTGAACATAGTCTAGTATGATAGAATGCGCCTGTAATTTACCCCAGTAGGGGTGGTAGATTACGCAAATAGTAACATTAATGTCGACAGCTCTACAACAGATATATATATATGTCTCGATAGCACATTTGAATTGATATTAGGAAATTCACCGTACGTAGAGACAGAAAGGTTCAGGTTGGATTTAAAAAATAGAGCTACGCGGCCTCCATTACAGTTGCGGTCTTGTCTTACCAATTTGTAGCATGGGAGTGATGCAGCGCCATCGTCGATGGATGAACTAAGCCAAGTTTCAGTAATCACAACGATGTCAGGGTCAAATTGAGACACTCTGTTGGCTAGGTCATCGAGTTTGTTAAAGAGAGATCTGGCATTGAACTGTAGAATAGACGGTGGGGCAGGAATTGTAGAACGTTTTGGGTTGCGTAATTTCAGATCGGTGTTGGGACATTTCACTTGGGATGATGCAATCGCCTGTTGAGAGAGGGTTGATTGGGAGACACATGATAGGACGCTGGGGCTGCAGAAGTTTGTGGAAGCAAAGTGCACGTCTTTGTTTGCGTGGAAGATGATAATCCTGGCGCGCGAAGCTGTAGTAGATCGGAACGTGAGTAATGAATGCGAGAAGATGACGTCATACACACATGCTGTTGAAGGCAGTCGATGGGTAGAACAAAGGGAGAATGACTCGGAAATTCGAAAGTTTGAGTTTGCGAAGCTGGTATTTGAGTTGTGAATTCAATAGTCTCGGAATCAGATTGTGGCAGTAAAGACGAATCGATTGATGTGATTTGTGATGATAAATGCCAGAAATTAACGATGATAAACAAGATATTGTACCACTGCATAGGATGACTAAACGAGGAGCGCATGTGTGCCAAAACAATAAAAACCATTCACCATTGAGGCTGGGACTGCTCTTTAGTTGACTATCCCGTATCACAGATCCAATCAGAACTTATAAATGTGCCAAGCATGGATAGATATTTAGCTCATCGGAGTCCAATAATTACTCTCAGTCCAATAATCTATTGCGCAAAGGTCTGACAATAACAGGAACTCTTCCTGCTAGCGGCCGATGTCTCGTAAGAGCTTGGAAACATCAAATAACGAGAAACAAATGACACCAAAGTTCTATGCGAACACGAAGAATAATAATGATATCGTGCGTCACGAAGTAAATGAAGACTTGTATTATCATAAGTATGTTATATATATTATCATTATCTTATTACACTTATATTCTTTTATCTCATGTGAACAAAAACTTGAAGCATTCTTTCGATCCGACCAGTTATTACCCTTTGTGACTGTACTGTAAATCATTAAGTCCAATTTTAATAATGAATCTGAGTGCTAAACAGAACAGTACTGAAATTACCGAACTTAAAGTCACAGAAGTGCTAATATAATGAAATATCAATAAAAGACACGACACGAGAACAAATTCATTGAGTCACTATGCAGCTTGCAGTTGATGGCACATGCTAAGATCTCAATAAGTCTTTTTGTCTATAGTCTTCCCAGTTGAGAGTGCATTGTCGATGGTGTGATGAATAGCGACTGTGAGAAGTGTAACCACGACGCCGATCAGCTAGTCAACACAGTTGTTCATAGTTCCTGCACTAAAGTCGTCACTCGGATCGCTTCTGTCTCTGACTTTGTGGCATGGCACATGTAAGACCCGCTAGGCGACAAACCATTATAAATACAGCAATACATGTAATTGAAATTAACGGCGCACGTTAGCATGCAAGTATAGCTGCAAAGACTGCTTAACTTACGAATGTATTAGTTAGTGACTACAATGTTGACCGACATCAAGCATAATTTTGGCAGTTATGTCAACAATCCACACATGTTCTGCATGCATAATATATGATGTTTGCTTTGGAGCAGAATGGGCGAAGCAAATGCAGCGGATCAGTACTCTGTGGTCAATAGACTCAAATGTACTCTAATCATCTGCGCGACCGTTTCTTAAGTGTTGATTACAAAGATGATCTCTCCTGTTTTTTCAAGTCTGAGGCTTTTTTAAGGCTCCTTTTAAAGAATATTGCATCAGACCCTCGTATCGACAGCCTTCTTCCTTGAGCACATGACATCGAAAAATAATCGAACAGTTTTAACGGGTGATAGCAAAGTGTGTCAATCAAGGTGGCTATGTTGCGACCATTTAATAACAGGCAAAGCATTTAATTACAAATTTGGAAATGAAGAACGAACTTTTAACATCAAACACAACATGACGTGCAACTCGAAAGACGTCATCTAGGCCTATGTCATGGCGTGCAGGGATTGCCGTGCTCTATACGTTGGTCAAACGGGAGACACTGTACGGGCCAGGACCAGAGTTCATCGGCAACAGGTAAAGGATGAGAAATATCGTGTTTTGCATGTTAGTCGTCATATTCATGTGTGTTCCAAAAATTATGACCCACCTTTTAACATAGTTCCCATCTTGAAACTTCCAGCTAATTGTGACAGATGCTACAGAGAGAGTAAAGAAAGGCAGTGTATAGACATCTTCAAACCACTGCTCAATCGTGATCCATGGCCTTTGACTATCTTTCTGCAGCTATGGTATTGACTCCGCCTGATATGTTATATATTTTTTGAATTATGCAATGATTTTTGTATATGATTTCATTAGATTGAACGCCCTTGAGAAGCTTGGTTTACAAGTGAAACCAGTAGGCCCTAGGGCATTTACTTAAGCCTTTTCCTTGACTTTCCACATTTTTGGATTTATCCTTATCATTTGCCATTTTTGTTTTACTTTTATATATATATATATATATATATGCTTAATAAATTCACCTAGACGTAGAAAGGAAAAACACAAAATCAAGCCCAAGTTTTTTCCTTTGTACTTCTAAGTGAATTTATTAAGCATATTTAATTTCCATTTTTGCATAATTGTTTATATATATAGCGCATGACAGAAACACTTAGCACTTATCATTACTAATCAATGGCAGCTATTGAATTTCCAAGTCAAGGATCACCCCTTGATACTGTCCACCGTGACGAAACGCGTCGGGGAACTTTATCTTTTAACAAAAATCGTCTAAATTGAGGGAGAGCTATATTTTTGCTTAAATCGAGGAAAATTGAACACATCAGCAATATTTGCGAAAAAGCAAAACACAGCTTGAACATTCTCACATGTCTCACTCCCACCAATTGTGGGGACAACAGCAAGAGACCATCGTGGCCACGTACAAGGCTATCACACGTCCCCTCTTGGAATACACATCCACAATCTGGCCACCCATCATCTCACAAACAAACATCGACAAACTGGCAGCAATGCAGACCAAAGCGCTCAGGATCGCCGAAGGATGCACACGCGACACAAATACACAGCACCTAGACGACGAAGCACATGTCCTCCCCATTGCTGAACACCTCACACTACACGAAAAACAGCTTCTAAACAAAGCACAACATCAGCAACACCCTCTTCATCTCCTCACGCAGCAACCACCACCTCTTAGACAACAAAAACCTACAATTTTCAACACAAAGAAGTACGCCTCATCTCCTTCCTCACAGTCATCCAACGAAACAACGAAGCAATTCTACTCAAGCAAACACGCAACAAGCACGTCGCCACATACCTAGCGCATAGGCAAAACAATAAAGTCATTAACGCAATCCCCACAGTTCACAAATCAGAACAAACACTCGACAGACTCACACGCAGAAAATTGGCATGACTCCGCCCCCCCACAAATCACCCATATTAAAAGAGTATCTGCACAAAATAAACCCCTCTGTCCACTCTTCACCTCTTTGCTCCCTATGCAACTCACACACTACAAAACACCTCTTCTCCTAAACTCACTGCAAACTAGGGATGCGGAGTCGGAGTCGGAGTCCCGGAGTCCTATCATTTTTGCTGGAGTCGGAGTCCTATCTAATGATAGGACTCCGGACTCCGGCCCATAACTAGACCCGAAATATAATACAAACAAGGGAGATGAGGAGCCGAGTCGTATGCATCCAACTTAAAGCGAAATTTGATAAACTTTCATAGAAAATGATTGATAATTGATACAGCAGTGATCTCTAAAGATAGATTCAAGTAAGCCTGTAATGATCTATGATGTAGGTTACTAGCCTATTTTCAAAAAACTAGGCTTTACATACTTGCCACCCGGAGTCGGAGTCCTATCGAAATGGTAGGACTCCGCATCCCTGCTGCAAACATCTCTCACACCATGGACCAGTGGGTTGCCCCGTCAGGTGTGCGGAGACCGCCGAACACCAGACGCCCCTGGACCCCCTCCCAATAGCAGAGAGGGGTGTTGATCGACACCTCCACCACGTAGTCTCAATTTGAAACTGAGATTATTATTGATCCTTTTTTACAAAATGATTGCGTGGGTGGTATGTTCACCTATTATCACTTACATGTCATTATCAAAGCCAATCGTAATGAACCAGATATATAATTACAATATGCAGGCCTATTGTATATCCGACAGATGACTTTGCGGATTTTTAGCCTTCACAACAAAATTTCACGAAACCCATTCCTGTGCCAGTCATACGAGCCTTTGTTTCAGTACCATGGCATTTTCTCAATTTCTCCAATGGCTGAATTTTCAGAATGAGTTGTTGATTTTGTGAAATGTGACCGATTTCGCAAATTTCTGGCTAAAATTTGTAGGCACAAAGTTCGAGTTGTGATTCTTTCAAGAATATTCCTTCACCTGTGCTATGTTTCTATACAAATGCCAGATCTTTAATCCAGAAAATGGACCTATTACGAGTCTATGCTACTGAAATGAAACCAATGGTTATTTGCATAACTGAGACTTGGTCTACTGACGAGTATCCAGAGAGTTACTTCATGATCCCCAACTTCACAAACTATAGATGTGATCGATTCGACCGTAGAGGAGGTGGGGTAATGATTTTTATCAAGAATACTGTTCCTTCAACTATTGTTCATAGTATTTCTTGTAACGATTTTGATGCAATTTCATGCTATGTGGTAACTGATGATAATGAGAAAGTAGGATTTGCATGCATATATCGACCGCCTCATTCTGTTAACGATGATTCTCTTTTCGATTTCCTGAACTCAACCTTCGCTAATATCTGTGCCCAGTATTGTGTTGTTGGTGATTATAATTTGAATAATATATTTCCTTTTTACCACTTCATGCTTTCGAAATGTTGGTTGTTTCAGAATATGTGATCCATTGATAAAAAAAGAAAAATTTACAACAAAAAGACGAATTTCTGTAATCGTTTTCTATAATCATTTATTGTTCAAGAAAATTAGCTATCCATTTAGCCGGAGACTATGTTATTGGGAAAACTCCCACATATTCTAAAGGTATGAAAGTATAAAAACATCGGATATTTTTTCTAATAACTCTTGAGACGTAAAATGTCTAGAATTATAATCACTAACATTCACTCTAAAAAAACAATGAAAAAAGACACAACTTTCATCGGATATATGTTCACGTCTCGTTAACGTTTCGTTGTCATGGCGCTTATCTGAGGTAAAAACACCAGTACGCAACGTTGATGATGATGAACAAAGATGGAAAAATCAATCTAGAGTATTTATCTATTTTATTCACGTCACGCACTTTCGGTATACGTTTCTTCATCTGCTTAGCTTTCTGTCTCAAATTAGCGGCCATTCTAGCCCTTCTATTGGCAGTAGAAGCTCCTAGATGGCCCCCTGACAAGCCAATGTGAGTTGCTGGCCCTGCGAGGCAAGCAGCAGTGCCTGCGAGCAAGTGGGCAGGTGCTCCTCTATGTCGAAGTCCCCGATGGGCCTTGAGATGACACGTGGCGGCACGTGGTAATACTGGTGTCATTCGAATCACTTGGCAAGAGTTAAAACCAGAACTGGATGCCTCAAGATCATCCGACACATTTCCGCTGTGGAAGATTCGCTCTGATGATCCGTCATCAATACTTCCAACCTTTCGTCTGGTTGCAGGATTCGGAGACTGTGGACTTGAGGAGATTTCGTTAATATACTGATGTTCCTTTGAAGAACGGTTACGAAGGCCAAGGATTGGTGAAAGGCGAATTTCAGAAGAGTTTTCTACCTGCAACAGAATAATGAGGTTTTCAGCCTTAGTTGGTGTTAATATATAGGGAGAACGTTTTTTAGGAAGTAAGAGCTGGATATTCAACGTGTTCAGTTTTTAAAAAATGGGCCACTAAAATAATAATTCAGAAATTTCATCGACTCTCGTTTTATTTAGCCATGCATCACATTTACTAGTAATTATGTCATATATTATTCATCATTCATAGATAATGCCAATAATCATATTATGAACTTTCTCATCAATCATTGCACTTTCAGTCAAATCTTTGAAGGAGCATCTGGACAAAAGTTAAAATATACAAAAACATACAAAACATACAAAATATCATTTTAGCCAAAAACTGCAATCTGCGTCCCATTGGATTGTGTTTTTCTTTGATCGCGTCTGACAAGAAGAGGAACTCACTAGAACACGGCAGATGTGCCGATTCGAAGTAGGCATGTGGTGTACTTCATTCTGTGAAAGTCTCACCTTCGGCCTAACACTAATACGTCAGTCCATTGTTTCAACTAAGTTCCATGTTTCAACTATACACGCATTTCCCTTGTTTATTACAAATATTTACAAATAGTCTTCAAAGCTAGGATCATAAAATATAAAGGATAAAGAAATATCCTAGATAGATTTCCGAAAATCTCCGAATATCTAAACTCGATTTGAAAATCGATCTGAAAAAGACAAAGGAAACATTAAATTTTTACATTAATTTGCACATCGGTTTAGGTTGAAATCCAAAGTAGTCCAACATTTTCTTTTATAACCTAATGAACTCAACAATCATTTGCATTACGGTGGTTCTCGTACTTGATGTCCTATAGCACTGCCATTGAATTATGCAATTAGCACATCAAGTGAACTTCTTCCATAGAGATCAAATAAAATCTTTACAAATTCCGCTTGTGTTTGTGTAGTA
This sequence comes from Prostheceraeus crozeri, assembly GCA_907163375.1. Classification (NCBI taxonomy): domain Eukaryota; kingdom Metazoa; phylum Platyhelminthes; order Polycladida; family Euryleptidae; genus Prostheceraeus; species Prostheceraeus crozeri. The sequence continues at coordinate 16,772 of CAJQUW010012998.1, forward strand.
ATGAATACTGCCTTTTCTACACAAAATGCAAATATACTGTAATTATCTAATATATCGAGTTGCACAAATCAGTTGAGAAATTGGAGCATACATGCACTTGCATAGCTAACACTGCATTTAATACCGGATCAGGTGTGCTTTGAACATCCGTCAACATCAATTGATCTCCCTGTTTTGACAATCCAAATCACGAAGTCGAAGTAAATTTGAGATACACAATCAGCATATGGAGTGAAAAAGTTCTCGGTGCAATAGGTCTACTGACGCGCTCACTAAGTCCATGGTGATGACTGCTAGTTTGCTGGTGATCCCTTATATTAAATGACATTGCGCATTGGGATTGTGACTGGAATAAGATTATTATGATTTGTATCATTTTATCAAGCAGAATGACATTTATTCAATTGAATTTTCGAAGACCTCATCAAACTAATTTGACTAATCAAGACATGTATTGGATGATTCTCTTTGAGGATTTCATTTCTTTAAACTTCTAACAGCTTTTTCTTAAAAAAGATTGTTTACGTCTACGAGTTGTAGCACTGATAATGTACGAAATTGCATTCATAATTCATATATAAAATCTGTACTGTTTACATCAGAGAGTTGAAACATATAAGATACATGTAATTTTAACTTCAGAAGTATATTTAGTATTCCTGATTTTTCTCATTTTTCCTGTCTAATATGAAAATTCAATCAGCTGAAATACTGATTTTCTTTCTCCCAAGTTTCACAAATCGTTTAGCAAAGAGAAATGTAAAAAAAGAAATGGCACTTAATACGTCATTTGCAACGATGTTGCGGTTAAACTTGTAAAAAAACGTAATAACAATTGCTCTAACCATGTTTCAATTTCCTCATGAGGAAAAGACGATGCCGTATAAAATGTTGGTGTGAGGTTTCATGTGCCTACATTTACAGCAATTTTCAATTAATCAAATGTGAGCTAAAATTCAATGCTTTTTTAGTAACAAGAACAGCTCAGAAAGACGGTCATTAGCAGAGAGAATATGCCCATGTTTTTAGTGTCATCAAATTTAAAGTGCTAGCTTCACAGAATTTAGCTGACATGAGGCGTGAGGCACCTACAATTAGGATTCGTGATAACTGTTTGAAAGATCTTAATTATCCTTTCCTTACACACTTTGTACAGCTATAGATAGTCATAGCAGTCTACTTCAATTTATTGAGTAGCAGTGCTTAGAATGAACTGATCCGTGGTTGAGGATGTGTCTCATTATAGGTTATCTTCCCCTTCCAAGTCTTCAAACTTGCCTATGCAGTCAATCACTGATGACTGCATGCGACTGTACTTTCCATTTGATTGTACATGTACGTGCATACATGCAACTTCGATTCGAATAGATTGAATGATCTATTAGAAGGTATGGGAGCACGATCTCTCTCTCTCTGCTCATATTGTCTGAATTTAACTGATCTCGGACAAAGATGATCTATAAATTCATGTAACTGCCAACTATAGAGATGAGAGCATTTGTTATTTTGATGGCTTTGGGATATCTTGGAAAAGTTCACATTACGTGTACAAGATTTTTGTTCAATCTGCTTATAAACTTAGTGTGAATTTGACTAGCAGAGGCATCTTTCGCCATTGTGACGGATCTACATCACAAGAAATTGTGAATCTGAAATTTATTATCCGCTGAGATTTATTCAAGTGGATAAATGGGCTTGTTAATATCCTTAAATTCGCTCGTCAAATAACTTACATGAGAACTTATTTCACGAGGGAGGAATTTCCGACATGAAAATATGATTAAGTGTTCTAATGAATTGCAATGCAATCGTCTGAAGAACGTGGTCAATGTTAAGCGATAGTCTAATTGAAATCTGAATAGAAATAAAATGTAGCTACATTGTGTTTTATTTCAAATTGTGAACCGTTTTTATATTCATTCATGCATCTATTTCATCACAAATATCAACTTCTCAGTTCAACTTCACTTCAATACTGAATTCACTTAGAATTGAGTTCACTAAATTCCTTTTGAATGATGACGGTAGTTGCTCTGGCCCCACAAATTAAGGAAAGAAGGAAATCCTATCTGCGTCCATGTGATAGATATAGCATGCTTTAGAGGTCATTTGCAAAAATATAAACCGAAGTTCTGAAAGTAAAAATGGATTGAGAATGAATTATATCTAAGTTTGACAATGTAGAGTTTCTGCCATAGATCAGATGTGATGATATGTACGTCTGTCTAAAGGCTGTGCAGCTCAACTGAAGCCCGCCAGGGTAATGCGGCTTTGGATATCGTACATTATTTTAAAATAAAATAAAGTGGCCCACTTCCTTGGAGTAACTATGCTTCGACAGTGCGTTAACCTAACCTACTCAGTGTCCATGAAAACGCAAGTTATATTAGTTGTACACGATTGCTCCTGGATTAACTGGCATGTATGAGAGATATTGTGAAGGTTGCCCCCTACACGGGTTTCCTAGGCGGTCAACCGAAAATTGATGTCCTCTGATTTAATTTCAGTATATCGACATCAGCTCAAACCGTCTTCTCATAAAAGAGCATGTTCCTGAACATCACCTTCTACTGGCTAATGGCTACAAATCGATGCTACTTTGTGAAAGTATTTTGCAAATCATCGATATTTCGTTAAGATTTACGACCGTTTCATTTTCTGTTTCAATATTTTGATAACGCAATTTACCGCCAGAAGAATCTGCAACTATTGCACGTTTCTCTAAACAGATTCCACCTAGCAACATTAGATCGGGGAAAACGTTTTTAACAGAAAGGACCATATTTCACAAGCAGTTGGGTACGTTAATAGACATCATTGCACCTAAGCACTGCTCCTTTGACATGATGGTCTACAGGCAACCATTTCTATATGAACGAAAATGGCAGTATAGTGGTAGACTGGCGCTATCATGATGCTAGGCTATCACTATCCTGAGTGCTTGCTATCATATTAATATGGCTACTAACTATCCAAGGAGGCCTACTAGGTTAGTGCTAAGCCATTATCATGGGTAATTGCTAGCAAAATCATTAGCAAGTATACATATAACCTTGATATCTCAAAGGTATTTTTTCAGTATTGAAAATCATGATGCATGAAATGTACCAGGCATTCCTTCAATGTCAATGTTCGGTGCATAAGCTCTCTCATAGTAGGGCCTAGACTAGGGACGGTGGGAGACTGTGAGACTTTTGTAACACCACGGAGGATATTTATATAATTTTTTCGTTTATGATTTTGTTAGATGAATGTCGATCTCTTTGAGAGTTTGGGCATGAATTATATCGACTTATGCTGTACAGTACTTGCTCTGCTGCAAGGAGCGTTATTTAAAGTCGTGGTCAATTGCTAATCTATTTCTTATTTAGCTCTCCCACGTCATGAATGAAACTCCAAAACAACCATAGAAATGCATGTACGAAGGTTGATCGGAAAGTTCCGCACTGCGCTTCATATGTCTTTCTGAGTGAATGCGATAGCTATTGCTTTTGCCATAGCATGATAATTGATTTCGTGATTTGACATCATCTTCAGTTCACCAATGAGGTACATTGTCTTTTATTCAGTCAGCGATTGTCAGCGTAGCGGATGAAGTTGAACAAGGAACGTGCATTAAGTTCTGTGTCAGATTGAAGAAGGCCTCAGCCACACTACGAGCTTTTCCAAGCGTTTCCGAGCAAAGCGTTTTGCAGCAAATATAAAGTCATCATTGCAGCTGTTGTAGACTGCCACACTGCGAGCAAAGCAAACCAGAGCGATTGATAGCTTGCGGAGATAGGTTTGCTCGTGTTTGCTCGGGACGCTCGTGTTTGCTTTGCTTTCAGTTTGGCTGAGGCCAAAGACTGCAACTGAAATTCTTGATATGCTTCGCCAGGTCTATGGTTCCGAAAGCCTCTCTCGCACATCTTTTTTGAATGACACACGCGTTTAAAAATGGCACAGACTCCGTTAAAGATGATGAGCGCTCGAGCAGACCGGCTGAGTTTGAGAGCTTATTCGAGAACAATTCCTTCGTCGAACAATTCGTGAGCACTCTGAAATGTTAGGAATTGCATATGGTGTTTGTCAGCAGATTTTGACTGAAGATTTGCACATAAAAAACAGCAAAATGTGTCCCGCGAAACATGATAGGAGACCAAAAGCAGAAGCATGAGTTACCAAAGTAATGTTTTGAATTGTGACCGATTTTAACCCAATGATGCAGTCGTCGACGAATGTATCTAAGTGAAAATGCGTGTGAATTTTGTGCCACTATTGTGTGTGGCATTAAGTGTAAGTGTCAATAGAAGTGGCAGCTTAAGTTGACAAGTCGCAAGTTGCGTTTCGGATTGGATTTGATATCATGCCGTTCGAATTCCGCTCCTTTTTGATCTGATTGTCTATTCATCTGACTAGAGGCTTGCAGGAGAGCGACTTAGTTATTCTAGCAGATGGAGTTTCGAGTGCATAGCGTCATTATGGTCGTTCCCTTGGAAACCTCCCCAATAGGTGTTAAGTCTACAATGCTTTGCAAACACCGATAGATACATGTAGCATTCAGGCATTGTATTTCTTTTAATCAAGGATGTTTGGTTGAATCAGCTAAATAATTCTACAGAAACATGAAAGTGTACATAGTCATTAGACTACCAACGCGTGTACACCTTGTCATGGTGATTTCTGTCAATTACCATGTTATGAATTTCACCTGGGTCGCGAAGGGGTTATTCCAACACGTTAATACAATCACTCTGTAGGGCTACCTTGCCCCCTCAAAAACAGTCTACATAATCTTTAGCTTCATTATTCAACAGTTTGAAAAGTCTCACTGTAAATCGCTCAATACCAATCACATACGAAGGGTGCATGCCAAAGTACTTTTTTGGCATATTTCTGTATTCTCTTGGTACATATTTGTATGCTTTTCGTATGGTATTTCAAATGTGGTATGCTTTACATACTAAAGCCATACCAGCACAATGTTAAAAGAAAGCATGAATCACGTCCAAAGTATGTTGATTTAAGGCCTCTTGTCAATAAAGATCGCACTAATGTTGCTACTGTTTTGTAAGTAGTGAGATAAGGACATTCAAGAGTCATACTTCCAATACTGAATTCGATTTTAATGCACGTAGGTCTGAGGCATTTCATAAATAATCAAGTATTCAACCATCAACAATTATGCATTATGCAATTTTGAAATTAAGCATATTATCAATCCGAAATAAAAACACATTATAATTCATGAACGCAAAACTAGTTATGTTTGAGATATATAAGTCAACATGACTGCACACCAACTATCGTTTGAATGAATTGGTGTTCATCAACTTGGCTCACAATGTAGAGCTAGCTAAACGTCCTGTTTATGTTGGACAAGTAGCAACGACGACATACTCGAGGAGCATTAAATTCGCAATAAAACTAATCTAGTGAATTATCAGTCTATCAAACAAAAGCATTCACGTCTGGTATTACTGATAAACGTTAATTGACAGTAGTATGTAATGCATATTTTTTTGCTATGTGACTTAAAGCTCTTCATACGAAATACATACCAGAGGCATACGAATGAGGATGAATTTGCATCGGGTCTCGTATATAAAACATACCAACAACTCGTATTTCAGTGTAAAACAGCCAATCACAGATAGAGTAGTTCGTATCGCTACATACCAATCACATACGAAAGTAAGTGAGATGTGTTATGAAAAACATACCAGATCTCTGTAAGGATACGAGAATATCGTATCAGATGTCAGTTTCAAATTGTATGTGATTTTGGTATGTGTTTGTATGTAATTTTCGTATCCAGCGAATTACAGTGTACATTTTAACAACATGACCTTACCTCGATGAAACATAATGTTGCAGCCAATTTATTCGGAAGAATCAGTTAGAAGGACACTTGAGATTTCATTAATTAAGCCTTTGGACGACATTTACTTCATTTCGAAATCCCGGATTGATAATGCATAAGAATCCATAGAGAGAGAGAGAGAGAGAGCAATTGAGCATACTTTTAAAATTAAATTATACAGTGTTTCATAATACATTTAATCATAGAGTGATCTTAATTCTTTTCTTTCCTGCTCAATGTTGCATTGTCAATTAATGTGCAAAAGATGCATTGATTGAAATTGCAAGTCTTTGTCCAAATTACCTACATTAAATTTGTCAATATGAGCATGAACGATGAAATCGGACGGAAGTAAGCGCAGGGAAAAGTTGTTTCGCAAGTTGTGATGACAAAGCGCCTCAAAAGATCAAAGAACGAACCGACGAATAGTTTGAAAAATCAACAGTGCTCAAAGGCTACCGGAATTCAAATTATTAGTGAAAATTGAATTTCCCAGCACTGGCTAAAGTCTCTGTGGGAAGACGTGATCTTTCAATGAGTAGATAAAGAGTAGATATACTTCATGAGATTCATTAAAGAGCAGTCGAAATGAGTTGAGATTGAACCATGAGATGAATGCGACTATCTGAACTCTTAATATATTTTCTTATCTCACAGACATGACTCTAATATCATGAATGTTATTATGATGAAAATGATCATCATATTCTGCCTAACTGAATGATGGTGTGCAAATCAACAATTTCCCTCACAAATGCAGAGTTGATCACAAAAAACGGACCATCTAAATTATGTCAAAATTCAATATGTTCTCATACTTCCCAATCGAGACACTCAGCCAAATACCATGAGTCATTCGAGACTTTGCATTTACAGCTTTCAAATGAGCTATGATAAACCTGCATCTGCTATGGTGCTTGTTAGACGGTGATCAAAACATGACAATCGCAAGTTTCCGAGAAGAAACATTGGCGTAGTCTTTGTGCTTGCGAGGCCTTAATCACATGCCCAAAAATAATTGCCGACATTCATAAAGCAAAAAGTTAAATTAGTTTTCATCTGTTTCTGATAGTCACCTTGAAATGTTTACATCACAGTCTCACTATGCTTTCAGAGTGCCGGTCACCAGCCAGCAAGCGCCACAACTGCAGGTTCATCTAACGATCTCACATACGCTTGAGATGTGTTCAGAGGGTTATGTGTGTGCTTGAGACTTTCCTTGCTTTTTAACAGTTTTATCACAGCAGCATAAATGGAAGAATGAATTCATCAATGGATTTTTAGATTCAGAGAGCAAAAGCAGCAAATTTTCCCAGTCTGTGCCTTTGACGAATCAGCGTGAAATGAAGGAGGGCTGAATGTCTGAAGATTGAGAGATTCCCGTTAAAGCTGCACCATTGGATCTGTGTGATTCGTACAGTGACATTCAATGACTTAACTATTTAATGTCATTGTTGACATTATGATCAGGCAGTTTCATTGCAGTGGGTATTTACCACAGCATCCAGTCGCCCAAGTGCGGAAATTATGTGGAAAAGTAGCCATCGTACACGACGATCAACACCAGGCGTCAAAATAAAAGCTTCTCATAAAGAGAAGAATGGTAGAGCGGAACACATGTTAACAGCTCTAAATTTGTAACATGTGACTGATTGACAGACTATAATAAACCGCAACAGAGTCTTGTGCTAAAGGGAATTTCCTCGAGAGAGAATGAATGTTCTCTGTAGTCATCTCAGTTCCTTGCCCAAGGCGATTCAGCATCATGATAAATCAACATCGCATTTTCACTGCCATTTGAAGTTTAAAATCTTAGGGGAAACATTGTCGAATTGACGAGCAATCAGCCTAGGATTGCATGCTCATTAAGAGACTGTTTAGAAAGATAGGCTGTCACATTCGACTGAAAATGACTCAATTTGCATAAAGTATAGTCAACATGGGGAAGTCTGACTTCAGGGTAATTTTCATTTCAAAATCAAGTTTACTTATCAATTTACTTCATTTTCATTTCATTCCACTCTCATGCATGTTGACATAACTTGAATATACATCTACACTGTAATTCGCTGAATACGAAAATTACATACAAATATATACCAAAATCACATACAATTTGAAACTAACATCTGATACGATATTATCGTATCCTTACAGAGATCTGGTATGTTTTTCATACCACATCTCACTTACTTTTGTATGTGATTGGTATGTAGCGATACGAACTACTCTATCTGTGATTGGCTGTTTTACACTGAAATACGAGTTGTTGGTAGCTATGTTTTATATACGAGACCCGATGCAAATTGGTCTTCATTCGTATGTGTTTAGTATGAGCAGCTTTAAGTCACATAGCAAAAAATTACACGCATTACATACTACTTTCAAATAACTTTTTTCAGTAATACCAGTCGTGAATATGTTTTGTTTGATAGAGTGATATTTAATTAGATTAGTTTTATTGTGAATTTATTGCTCCACGAGGTTGTCGTCGTTGCTACTTGTCTAGCAACTTTAACAGGACGTTTCGTCAGTTCTACTTTATGAACCAAGCTGATAAACATCAATTCATATTAACGATATCAGTCGTCAAATCATGTTGACTTATATATCTCAAACAAAACTATTTTTGCGATCATGAATTATAATGTGTTTTCATTTCGGATTTCATCATTCGATGAATTGTCGGAGATTTCTTATTCGTTTTAACCCCTCCCTCATAATCGGTTCCCCCGTCGCCTATGAGACTTCCGCAAAACCCCGGAAAACATGGCTTTAACGTCAATCCCTCGCTCTCCCACAATCGAGACGTGCAATTGGGGTCAAATCGGTTCCCTCTGAGATCTCGATGCATTTCATGGAGCGCTGTCATTTGATTGACAGGTAAATTAATCAGTTGCTGGCCGTTCCCAGCCTTTTACGATTTGTTATCCATACTATTCTTTGAAATTGTCTCATTACCCCCACGCAGGACTAGCATCACTATCAAATTATTAGGTATGTAATATCATTTCATTTTTTTCCTTATTTCAATAGTTTCAATCTTGTTGATAGAAGCAATGATAGATAAAACACTTGAAATACCCCAAAAATATTCAACTAAAAACGGAAGATGGGATGATGAATCGGACTAATTTAATTGCTTCAAGTAGCTAACCAGACTCATTAATATGAAGAAAAATAAAAACGAGTTACAACTGTACGAATTGTGTAGAACTGCACCTTAAAAATGCCTGATATTGACTTGTGAACTGTGGCGAGTTTTCATTGCTTTGCTGGCTTGTGGAGGGATTAACGAAAACCGGGGGGCTCGTTTATATCATGACACAGCAAGACAGGGATGCGGAGTCCTATCATTTTTGCTTGAGTCGAAGTCTGAGTCCTATTAAATGATTGGACTCCGGACTCCGGCCTATAGCTAGACCCGAAATACAATACAAGTAAATTATTTATTGTCGTGCATATAGCTGCTACTGTCTTGATGTCAATTTTCTCCGTCAAACAAATGTACAGAGACATCAGTGCATGCAAAGCTTGTAATAGTTGAGAGAATGAACCGTGATGGTGGAAAAAGGATTGTCTTTTCACTCGGGGATTTAGTAGAGAAGACAAGCCTTCCTAGTCTCGATCACACTTACGCACCAAAGGTCAGAGACAAAAATGAAATACTAGTTTGTTTGAGAACATTACCTCTTACCCTCACGCTAATCGTGATCGTGTGTGATTTCTCCTCGAAAGCGCACATTAAAATCGAAAGTGTACTCATATTTTTTGGAGAAGGATGGGGGATTTTCCTGCCTAGTAGAGGCTGGAGAAAAACCGTGTGCAGCACACATCAACAAGATGGGAGGAGCTGAGTCTCATACATGCAACTTCAAGCGGCATTTGATAAACTTTCATCGAAAATGATTGATAATTGATGCAGCAATGATCTCTAAAAATAGGTTCAGGTAAGCCTATAATGATCTATGATGTAGGTTACCAGCTTATTTTTTTTAAAAAAAAACTGGGCTTTACATGCTTGCCGGAGTCCTATCAACTCCTAGAGTCGGAGTTCCGCATCCCTGCAACAAGACAGTGTCACAAGTACTTACTCATTGTGTTCATGTTGCTTGCCCAGCCAGCTAATTAGATCGTGCATACAGAATCCTCCACGATATGGAATCGTGTATCTCCGCATCCAAACGCGGAACAAATCGCCGCAAGTGAACATCCTATAGAAACGTAGTGTAAGAAAGATCTGCATAATTGTAAAGGGTGTTCCCATTACCCTGAGAAAATTGGCAGATTATCCTTGTGAGGTAATTTACCCCCTGGACTGGGAACCACTGCAACATCAGTGTTACTCAAGCGTCTGCATTTCGGCATTTACATTAGGAGTTGCAATGACAGGGCAGAACGACTTGTAGTGTATGAAGATACTTTGATCAAAAGAGGAGAGAAAGGAAGCAGAAGAATAGGACGGTTTCAAATCATATTTTGCAATAAGTTGTTTCATTAAGAGAAGGTTGAAAAGAAAGGGAATCTTTTAGATGAGACTCAACTGTGTGTCGTTTTCCAATTCGGTAACTATTTGTGCTGTGGAGACATTTCTCCTTGATCTTATCTGAAGAGCTTGGAAGAAAGCGGCGGATATATATGCAAGGGCCTGCAACGTCTACTTCGCAAATGCTTAGGAAAGAAATTTTCATCTGTGAGACGAGGCGATGTGACATCAAACTTTGTAAAACCGATTCTAAGCCTAATTGTGATATTTTCACAACAATCCGCACATTTATTAGCTCAACAAAGCATTGAAGAAGTACGGAAATGTGACATGCATGTTTAGAAACCAGTGTGAAACAGACAAATAAATCCTTTGCTTATTTAGCAGATGAAAAAACAGCAGAAGTTGTCGAGGCCTCTTGCTCCTTCATTTCAGCTGAATGCATGAACTGTGAAACACTGATGAGGACAGTGAATTAGCTAAACTGAAATGTATCTCAGCATCAGAGTGACAGGTATTCACAGACAGTTTCATTCACAAGGGAGTGATATTGATAAGCTGCATTGAAAAAATAAATGACAACAGGAAATTCAGGTAAAAGAATATTGATGCCGTATTATACAGAAACCTTTCCGGAAATAATTAGAAGTAGACATATATAGGTATACTCGCTTGTTTATGAACGAAAAGAGCTTGTTTCTGTCCGTGTGAGAGTGCCCTAAGCCATAGTGCGCCCGGTGAGCACTGTTTTTAGATTGATTTCCAGAAAGTGTTGGTAACAATTATCTGATTGCATTTTCTGTGTAATTCTTAAAGAAACGGCATTTTTCTATACCAACTACATGTGCAATGTACATGTATCTATGATGTCCATCTAACCTATATTTACATAGATAATTAACTGCAACCCTCTACGGAAGCTGTCCTTAAGATAATTAAAAATCGCATTTCCTTCCTAAGTTCTAGCTTGCCATCTTTGCATTCGCACGAGATACTAAGATCTAAGGAGTGTAAAAACATCATCTCAAACTTTCAGAAGAATTACGTCATTACTCCGGCGGATAAGGCCGCCAACAATTTTGTCATTGTGTGTAGGAAGTATTACCTCATTGTCCTCTTGAACGAACTAGGCTTTGACCTTAGTAGTTTCAATGCTTGGTAATCAGACTTACGCACCAGTGATTTCTTCCATTAATGACATAATTGCCGAACATTGCACCGCCCTCAAGGATTCCTTTGGCATAACGGTTAAAGATAAGTTTATGGTTTTGCCTAAACTTTTCTGGATACCTAAATTGCACAAAAATCCGTATAAGAGTAGATTCATAGCTGGTGCCAGGAACGGCACTTCCAAAGATTTGGCCATACTTGTGAACAAAGGTTTGCAATTGGTCCGGGACAAGTTTAGTAGTTATTGCCTTTCCATCAAGCATAATTCAGGTGTGAACACCTTCTGGAGCATTAACTCTGGGGAATTCCTTGACAGGATGTCGGGTTTGAATTGCCACTCCTTACAAGTATATGATTTCTACACACTCTATACGAATCTTAATTTAGACCAGGTTATGGAGTCCTTGAAAGACTTATGTGAGTTAATTTTTAGCAGTTCCAAGAGCTTTATTTGCATTGGCTATTATAGAACCTTCTTCTCGAATAAAAAATACAGACGGTATCACTGCTGGTCCAAAACCCAATTACTTAATGCAATAAGTTTCATCCTGGATAACACTTTTGTCACCTTCCGGAGACTTGTCTTCAAGCAAATTCGAGGCATACCTATGGGTGGGAATTCCAGCTCGCTCTTAGCTGACCTGTTTTTGGCTTACAGGGAGTTTAATTTTGTGAGGGGGCTCCTAGCGAGTAAGAGATTTGGCTTAGCCAAACTTCTCTCTCGTACCACTAGGTATGTCGATGACATTTGTGTGTTTAATTTCAAACATTTTGATAAGATCCTTCCTGAAATCTACCCGATAGATCTCTGAGCTAGCAGAAGCGGAGACAACAACAAATGTGTTAATTATTTGGATGTAAAAATCAGGATCGAAGATGGTGGCCAATACATCACAGAGGTTTACCATAAGGTTGATGAGTTCAGCTTCCCAGTGGTGCTGTATACTTTCCCCGAGAGTAACATGCCTTTGAACACTGGCTTAAACATCCTTGCTGCCCAACTCATCAGGTTCGCTAGGATTTCATCTGATGCTTCCGCCTTCATATCAAGAGCTAAGGGCATTTTTGATATCTTTAAAGGACGGGGTTATAAGAATAATTTGCTGGTTAATTCTTGCATTAAGTCCTTCTCCAAGAATAGGTTCCTCGTTTTTAAGTTTGGTTGTTTTTCGCCCCGCCAGATGCCATCCATCATTGGCATGTTGGGCTAAGAAAACCTCTTCTAGTTTCAAGTGCGTCCTTTTGTCCTAATATATTAAAAAAATTATATTTTCGGTTAGGTTCTGCTATGTTTCCTCAGGCATGGAGAGACCTTCCATATCGTACAATCGATATGGTTGGCCTGCCCCGCCATGTGGCATAGGTTGGAGGTTAGGGGCCGAAACCTTGCTTCATGCAGCCACATGGTTCCTCCCTGATGACTCCATACATAACAAACTTAATTTTGATTTCTTAGGTTTCTAATTTTCACCTTTTGTTATTTTTAGTTAGCTTCTCGTCAGGTCCATGACGAACTCTTATTTCAGTTCTTATATGACAAAAATAAAATCGTTTATGAGTATTAATTTATTTCCCTTACCGTCTTCAGTTGAGTAGACTTGCCTTTATAAGTATTTCAGTACCTGCTCTATACTAGAGTACTGTAGGTTAATTTATGTTGTCAGTATAAAATCTATATTCATTCGTTCGTGACTTTTAATTACCTAATTATTTACAGGATTCTCCACTAGGGTAATTGTTTAACTGTGGCATCTTCCGTTTCCTGGATCCTTTTTTGACCGTGTCGTGTCTTGATTCGATCATGAGATAGGCTCGCATTATGTGCATTACTATAGATAGCAGGGGCGTGCGGTGGTATTGTAAGTTGGGTATTTACTACACTTTTACCTATGATACTACATTGGAGTATCGTCTTAAGTCTATTGATTCGAAAGCTACATAGAAGTCAATTCAGATGAGAAAATGTTTAAATGATGTTAATGTACATAAAATGTAATACAATGCACAACGCGTAAAGCTGGGTGAAAAGTTTTATCTACTGAGTTACATTATACTCGTAGTGAGTTCAAACAATGAAAAGACATCCCAAATCAGCCTCACACCATCAGAGTTGTTCATTTACTTTTGGCTCTGAGAGTGAGCCGATCTTCTTAACACCGCTGTAGCTGTCTCCCCCTCGGAAAAGTTGTAAAACCGTCAGCTGTTTAACCTGATCGGCCAGCATTAGTAATCATGCCGGCCGTCTTTTAGATGTCTTTAATGATCAGCTTCCGAATTTTCCTTCACAATTCCACACATTCCTACACAATGGCAATCACACATTGCATGCAATCATGATTTCGTGATGCCTCAAGGAGTCCAATAAGCCACGAAAAAAGCTCGTCGTGCGATAACCAATCCACTAGTTGTTTTCGCACGGGAGCTCTTGTTATCGTTCGCTGTGCGATAAGTTACCATATTAAACCTTAACTCAATCACATGCATATTCTAGTCACAATCTATTCATTTTAACATTCATCAATTTTTTGGTTTTGATAATGTTCCCACAAATTCTGTTCAGTCATAAAGAAGTTTCACAGATTATTTTCCTTATAATCAGTCTTATCGACGCATCTTTCCTACTTCTGCTCCGATCGAGTAGCAGCTAATCTACTTATCATCGTCGTGTCTACACACTGTCTACTGTCTTCAAAAAAAAGCTGATTGAGAAAATGTTCTTTTCCTGTTAGTTGGACTAAGATTATGGAGCGATTCGTCTGCTGAAAATCTATGTTAGCTTTCGTATAGATGCATTGAATGATAATTGGTGTACAATGTATTCAAAACTGCAATTTTGATAGGACTCAAACTTAATTAAGTTACTGACTCATTAAATTACCGAATCCCAATCATAATGCAAGAGTTAAACTTTTATTCTTATATCTTTCGCCAACTCATTGACCTTTGCTACATATTTGTAAATAACTCAGTGCTTCAATGATGAATTATACGGAGCTGAGAACAAAACAAAGAAAATTACTCAACAAGCAAGTGAATTCTTCAGAAGCAAGAAATGTCCACATTTGAAAACAATTTTGACGAAGAAGCATTGTCGTCCACTAGAGGCAATTACAGGTTTTTGCATTCACATTCAATATCAAAATCAGCATTTCGTTTTATTTCAGGCAATTTCATTATTGTACTTAAGTTTATGCATATTACAGTCAAGTTAACATCTGGTAAACTTTGTTCAAGCAAATTCACAATAGCTCATGCTTGTTCGGTTGTGCGGTGCGAATGATGTTCACTGACAAACCAGTCAAGTTAGCTATTTACAAGTCAAGTTCGTCTGTATAGCGCCCATAACGACTGAACATGTCAGACAGTGTCAGCAGTATTAGTTCCTTCATCTCTGATGTTGCAATCCAACGAGGCCCTTACGCCAGAATAAGCATCGAAATTAAAGAACGACTTGTTGCTGCGTGGGAAGAATGAAAGGATTTTGTTGAAATGTTCAACTTCAAAATGTTTGCGAGCAGGAAGTGTCAGCGATGCGAGGGGTGGGAGGCGTGAGGTATCTGTGAAACTTGGAGATAGCGTGGTCGCTTTTCAGCATAATCTTTCTTATAAACTTTATAGGCCTGATGCTAAGCATATCATACCATTGATAGCGAATCCGTCATACGGGATAGCTACATACTTAGAATGTCAGCTGTGCTTGACTAGAACCGGTAAATGAAATTATCATAAAGGGACATTTCAAAAATACAAGCACAATACAAACATTTTTTCGCACATTGCAATGAATTAAGCAGAATTTTGTAGACAAATTCTTCGGCTACGTGTCACCTGATTGTTCCAAAGAAGGGAGAGATTCGGACGCCTGTCGCTATGATCCTCTGTAAGGTAAGACACTTGAAAGGCTTTTCTGGCTAATAGGTTTGACATATCATCGAATTTTCGCAAATTTCGTTTTGGTTATCCAAATGAAAGTTCAAATTTATGTCCAACTTTAAATTGCACCTTATTCGAAGGTCTGTGAATTCATCCAATTTCTATAAACTTTGTGTGAAATTTTACCATTATTTTCATGTCCACACCGGGCTGTGAAGTCCATCCATATTCTTGGTCATTTGTCCTTTTATCTTTAACTTTAATTGTCACTCCGGAACACATGAAATTCAAAATGCAGCATATTTCGTGTGTGAGATTTCTAATGGTGGCATCCCATTGTTCTATCTTGCTGATCTTCGAGCCATAAATAGCAATTTACAATTCAAAATCACCGAATTTTGACATTTTATCGAATTTCGACTACATACCACATAAATGATCGCCATTCACGAAGTTAAACTAAGTAGTAATCCCGTGGCAGACGCAAGGACAAAATGTGCAACGATGAGTCATCATGTTGACTCAGCCCCCCCCCTCTGGCAGGAAGGAGGTGAGGGAGTTCGCCAAGGATGTGCTGGGAGGAATGGCTCCGAGAGGAAGAAACCGTTAAAAAATAAAGTTCTGACCCCCCTCTGGACGAGACTTCCAACTTTGGTTCTAGAGATCGTAGAAAGTCGTGCAATAGCTCATTTGAAAGCTAAGAGTGCGAAAAATGCAGTGCAAGAAACGGCTTGTTCATATCTGCCTTCGTATAGATGTGAGACGCCATTGAAAATTTAAGAAATTAGCGAAAAAACGAGAGTTAGAATTTTTACGAAAGTGGCTCTAGCGGGTGAACGAAGACTCGGACGGGAAAACAGAGACCAGATTTGTAATCAGCGTGACATTTTAGACCCGAATGTCATTCATGCTATGTCTCCAAAGTGATAAGAAGAAATATGACAGATGCAGTAGAGTTTACGAATGAATTTTGTTCACTACGTTTTCATCGACAAAGTCTTCGTGGTGTGATTAGGGACTACATCATCTCATTTCATCATGAAAAGGTAGACTTAGAATTTGCTATCGCTAAAGGTTACTTCGTTTTCCAACTGCTCATTAACAGTTTGATGAATAAAGATGTGAAAGGACGATTAGTTGCAGAGATTGAATTTGAGAAAGTGACTGATGAACATGCAGGTGAACGTGTAGTGTTTCATTTTGCATCCTATTCTGCAGAGACGATACATGATCCAAAAGATTTCTATCAGCAACACATGGTGAAAATTGCATCTCGACTAGATTCATTTCAAGAGCATAAATCCAAGTTGCTCTTATGTCGCATAAAACACATTCATATTCAACTCAATGTGCTAAACTAGATTTGACTACAAGATTTGAGAAAAGCAATCATGAGACAGTCGTCCGCGTGCCACCTACTCCCTGCCGCAACGAAGTCAGGGGAGAAACGGAGGGCTTTGATTGGCTCTCATAGTGTCAAATCTGGATTCGCAGGAGACTACAAATCCAGACGTCTTCCCATTTTCTCTTCATTTCATTCTCTTGACTTGGAAAGCGTGTGTGACTTGCTGAAGCCATTCTCCCCTCTCAACTTTGTCTGATCAATCCTGTTTGCAAATTTACAAGTGAGTGTCATGACTGTGTGGCCTTAACCTTACCAACATTTTAGAAGAGAGACGAAGGAGAGTGTGTGGACGATGATTGTTCAAGCTTATTTTGTTGAACCATCGCCACCACCGCCACCTCCACCATCTAGACGCTTTACCTTTAAGTCTTTTAGGGAATTGAAACTTAATTCGGGTCCTAAGTCCAAGACATTTATTTTACTGGACGATGACGAAGACTTAGACTTTAGTGATAAGCTTTAAATCATGTGAACGCTCCAAAGGGTCCTCTTAAGGGCCGTCTCATGTGTCACTGCTAAGCTAACGAGTTTCTTTTCTCTGATGATTATGAATGTACTTAGAGGTATTCTTTCGTTACAGGCTGCCATGGCCATGAATCCAACTCCAACTGCTGCATCACTGAATCCTCAACATCTCGAGCTGTGGAATCCGAAAATTGAAAAGGTAACTCACGGCTATCCGACCTACAAACAACAAGTGCGCTACAACGGTGTTCGACTCTATCTTCAAACGCCGGCGGTATACTTACCAAAAGTGGATACGCAAGTAAATTGTTGCGGTCAAAACCTGAGTATCCCTATTGATAATTGGTTGTGTCAGCAGCTTGACATTTTAGAAGACGTTATGAGGCAAAAGGCTCTTATCCCTACTGAACTATTACAGTTGTGGCCAGAAATGAAAACTTCTTATTACAAACCATTGTATCGCAGCACTCACTGCTACATTTTGCAAAGCAAGTATTGTAAAGTCACTTCAGTTGTGACAGTTGAACAGTCAGTTGAAACAGAATTGTCATCGCTAGGTGCAGGCTTTTATTCCTTTCATATGGAGGTGCCTGCTGTTTATGTGGGACCTCATCAATCTGACGGTATTTTGATTTCTCTCAATTTGCGCATTGCTCAAATTCATCATCATTCATCAAATTCATAACTTAAGTATTGTAATCAGTTAGTATGTAGTGAATGTGGAAAACGCGGTCTTGCGCGTTCGCTATGTTCAATTAAAACATTGTAATCATGTTGTATGTATCTTTTGTTATGTAAAGGACAGACATCCTTGTAAAGTTCCTGCTCAATGTATTGTCTTGTAATTAAGTCTTTTTGATATTGTAGGTTGTCATCTTCATAGACAGTGAGGGGACACCCATGCAGGAATTGAGTGCTATTGCAATGAGAGAAAGCGATCAAACTGCTGCTAGTGTATATCATAAATTTGCCTACTGTCCTCCACACAAAGACGAATGGTCACGACGTCATGTGCATGGACTTGATCCTTCTATTTTGATTCATATTGGATTTGTAAATGAAACGTATTTGATTAGTGATTTCAAACGGTGGTTGTCAGGTTTTCATATTGTTAAAATATTAGGAAATGATTCTGAACGAGAAGCAGCAACACTTCAGTTGCACATTGATAATTAATATTTACCATGTTGGGTAGATCGTGTAAGATAAGACTATCATGTGCATTGTGATCAAAAGAAGTTTAGAGACGAAATGATTTTTGATATGGCTGTATGCTTCGGTGAGAGACATCACCTTTACAGACCACCATCCCATTGTAATACTAGAAATAAAGCCACCTACATTGCAAAACTCTCTTCACGCTGGCATTGTAGTCTCTATGACGTTTATGAACTGTATCTATACAGTACTGTGGAAAAGTTTGGAATAATTGTTAAAGTTCATCAATTCGAAGATAGTATTTAGTTTTATAGACAAAAGTCGGCCATATAACATCATATTTCATATTTCGTTATCCTATTGATAGTTCAGCATGTATTACATGGAATTACATGCATCACATCAGTATTTAATGTGATATCCTTTGTTTTTTATCACTTCCAAAAGTCTCCGTGGCATTGATTCTATCAGTGATCTACACAGATCTTCAATTACTTCAGTGCACTAAACTTGGCGAATGTTTGACTTAAGTTCTTCCAAGTTTGATGAATTTCTTCCGCAGACCCTCTTTTTGAGTAGCATCTTTAATTCTTTATTGGATTTAAGTCGGGACTGTTTCCCAGCCAATCCAACACCTGCACATGGTTGTCAAGAAACCATTTCTTTGTTGTCTTCACTGTATGGCACGGAGCCGAGTCCTGCTGAAACACTGTGCAACCCTGAATCGTCATGAAATTAATGAGATGTTCATCCAGAACTTGTTGATGGCGTTTTGCGTTCATCATACAACCTTTAGGAAATAGAGACCTGCACGACCAGCTGCTGAGAGGGCTCCCCAGACCACTACACCTGGCGAATGCTTCACTGTGGGAACCGTGTAGGCCTACTTGGGATTACAAGGATATGAGTCAGATGGCCGACGAACGAACTTTGTTGGGTTAGAAAACTGTCGAAACATGCTTTCGTCCGAGAACATGACCTTGGCCCACTGCCGTGAGGTCCAGTGGATGTATTTTCGGCAGAAACTCAACCTTTTCTGACGCATCGATGGTGTTATCAGCGGCTTCCGCAAGGGTTTGCGTGCTCGTAACCCATACTGTCGAGACAGACGAGTGCGTATGGTGCTTGGATCCACGTAATCCAAAATGCCAGGAAACGATTTCTTAATTTCAGCAGACGTTATGTTTGGCACAGTCTTGACTAAATGAACAACTCGTCGATCGGTCCTCTCTGAAGTCACTCGCGGACGTCCAGAGCGCTTCTTGGGAGACAATGACATTGTGTTGAACACATTTCATGGTTTTAGATACGACTGATTGTGATATCTTAAACAAGACTGCAACCTCACTTTGCGACATTCCAGTTTTCACAAAATTCACTATCCGGATCTTGTCAATCTTTGATAATTGCTTCGCCTTACCCATGGCTTCGATGTGAATCATCATCATCTATTTGAGGCTATTATACAGCTTGATTGGCGTTGTGGCAATATTTCATCAGCCCTACATTATTTATTGGATATCACTATGACCAATAGGATGATCGCAATCATGCATTCGATTGCTGCTTGGATTTGAGGTAGATTTCAATCGAAAGAATAACTGCATTCAAAGCAGCCATGTTATCTATCAATTATTCCAAACTTTTCCACAGTACTGTATTATTGTCAACAGCATGGGTATATGTAAAACATGTTTTTACTCCTTGTGAATGAGTGATGATCATTTTATGAAGTGTATTCTGTACTTGTGAATTTTGACTGATGTTGAATAAACATACAGTGGAACATGATTGTTATTTCTGTTTTATTCATAGAGGAAGTCATTGAAGCAATGTGAAATCTATAGGCACAACGTTTATGATGGCGCACCGTACCGTAAGTAATCACATGTGTCATTTGACACTTGATCAACTAGGATTCGATGGACTTTTGCAAGACTGGAAACTTACATTTAAAATGAAGATGAATGACATGAAAGTAGTGCTAACTGAAGGCCTTCCTCTCTTCAAAAGATTGATGGAGAGTTTACAACCTCAAGATGTGAAGGGTAGACTCGTTCCTTATATAGAGTTCAAAGATTTGCAAAAACCACTTCGTTTTGGATCCTATTGCACAGAATGGATTAGTATTAGTAATCAATTTTCTTCACGGCATATGGAGAAAATTATGGAGAGAATAGCAGAGACGATGGAAGGAAATGCGTAAGTTGTTAAACATATCATGATTCAACTGAGTGTAGATGCAATAAAGATTTCTTTTCACTGAGTATTTTGTAATGGTGTATAGAGTAACATGAGTCATTGCGCTTTGTTAGATAAATGAATGCGTCTTTGTTCGAGAAAAGGGCGTATCACAAAATGAGTCATTGCGCTCTGTGCATTACTATCGGACTCTTTGTTAGATAAATGAATGCGTCTCTGTTCGCTAGAAGGGGCGTGTCACTAAAGTCTTTGTGAAGACTAGAACGACTTTGTATAAAATAGGGAAGGTTTCCACCCACGCAGTCAAAAGTTCACGTGTGATAACTCTTTGTCACGTAACAAAGACAGGGAAAACGTGAAAAGGGAAACGCATGTGATTTGAGCTAGGTCTGATTATAAAACGGACGACTGAGCTCATGGCAATCATTTCCGTCCTTGCGCTAACCATGCAGTTGCTCGAAGCCATCAACTCCTCTGCTCTCGCACTGGGTACAATGAGCTCCCTTACTTTTGCATCGTGTAGAAATGCTTTCAATCAAAAGATAACTCATCATGGAGAAGTCGTGACCATAAAAACTCCAAGTCATCGGATGGCTTACCTAAAGGTTATGTCAACAAAGTATGGACTCGCCGTATCTGTACCGTTAGACTATTACCGGTAGATATAACCGTTAGACACGGTTACAATTCAATACTCTTGAAACATTCCTGAAAGAAAATCTCACCATTCCCAAAGAAATTGTTCGACACAATGGGAAGCGGCCACAAGTTCCCATCAAGGAAAGACGATACATGTATGTTCATGTGGCTAGACACTGTCTCATCATCCATGAAAAGTAGGGCAGCGAATTCGACTTACTCAATTGCAAACCACTCCCCATTTTGGGAAAGGATTCTACAGTACTCCTTTGAAATTAAAAGTCAAACCATCTACATGGGTCCGCGCAGGGACGGAAGGTTGTTTACGTTGAATCCCTATCTTGTCTCCATAACCTTTAAAAATGATGTCCATGTTGATGATGATCAACTACAGTAACACTCTCCACACATTGAGAACACACCATCAGTCTTTATGAGACCAAGGCCTAACGACCACCGTATCAAGAAAGAAAATGAACACTCATGCCTAATCTGCGCCTCAGTCCCCTGACATTGAAGAATATAGTAGTGTCTGTTCAATTGAAGATGTTAGTGAATCTGGCAAACATTAAAACCAGTAATCATTGTATATTTTATGAAACTGAACTCTTTCCTGCTGCTCTGATTCGGAAGTGGCATCCTGTACATATTGCAGTGTTTCACAACGGACATTGCATCATGACTGGTTTACGTGATATCAGTAAAGTAGCTGACATTGTTAAATCTTTAATGCGTTATCTGTATGAGTCACAGTTAATAGAATCGTGTTAATCACATGATGAGTTTTGAATGAGTCATCGCAATAAACTATCGGCCACACACGTGTCGGTGAAAAGGTCATCAACAAGGTTCATCGCTTTATGATGAGTCAGCGCTATTTATAGACATGAAATGACGCCTATACAGGTGTCAGTGAAAAGGTTGAACAAGACTGATTAGATTCTTATCTAACTGACTGGTGCTTTACCACGTCATGAGTCAGAGCTTTTTATAGACATGAGTCAGCAAAGTGGTTGATGTTTCCTAAGCCGAAGAAATTGTCATGATGCTACATTCGTTGTTGAAGATGATAATTTACAAATTCTAACATGGTTTTGACTTTATTTTTTATACTTTACCTATCTTGCAAACAGTGAAATGCTTGTCACTTTATTTTATACTTTACCTATCTTGCCAACTCTGAAATGATTCTAACATTAATTCAAACTGTTCAATCATCAACTTTATTTGAAACTTTACAAACGTGAACTTCATTTCTAACTTTACAAACAGTGAAATGGCTCTGACTTCATTTTATATTTCACCTATCTTACAAACAGTGACATGCTTATGACGTTATTACCAAGTCAGTCCCACCTATTTGAACCGCAACTTTATGTCAAAAGAAAAACGAGACAGTCTGTACATGATATGTTATTGAATGAAAGACATTTCATCACAGTCACTTATAATTAATACTATACACGGAGAAGACAAAGTCACTCATGTGCAGGGAGAAAATAAAGTCACTAATGTGTCGGAAACCGTACAGGGACAAAACAAAGTCAACAAAAGCACTGGATATCCCATCGATGATATGCTGTGATCAGGAGTTGGACGCATGTTACAAGGCACTCACAACACCCCATAGAAAACACCATGAAGTGAAAAAACAAAACATCAACCACAACAGAGAGGAAGCATTCATCATCATACATCGCCGGACGGAGGAAGAGAAAGTTTCTGTCTCTTGGTTGGAGGTAGATGAGCGTCTGGATGGCCGTACGGTGATGAGTGGTTAGGACTCATCCAGCATCGCTGGTCTTCCCAAGCTGAGAGACCTCGTTTCCAGAACGTCGTTGTTCTGACTTGATGCGAATGTGATTTTAAAATGGTCATTTCTACTTTTTTTAATTTTCAGTGAATCTAAGGCATCTTGATAGTCCCTATGTGTCATTTTTCTAACGATTGACTTTGACATGCCTTTCGCCCGTTTAATAGAAAGCTCTGAGGATTTTAGCTTCATGGAGTACATCTTGGGGCGAAGCAAGATCATCTCCTCTATCTGTTTGCCGGCACACTCATGCTTGAAGCAGCCAAGCTTCGCCTAATTTGTGGTAGAGTAAAGCGGATGGTTGGGATAGTTGGAATTATGAAACTTGGTTGCTAAATATTTTAAAATGTCTTCCTGCCTGACTTGGCTAGTGGTTGTCAAAGCTAGGAAGAAGCTGTCTGTATCGCCTCCTACTAATTCCACATGTTGGATGAATGGGCAAGTTTTGAGGGAGTCGTAAAACAACTTGTATATTTCTAACTTGGAGTGATCCAAGACAGCCTGACCGACATAAATGGGATTGCAAAGTTCTACTTTGGATTTTAACATTTTAAAACCAGTGATGTCTTGGAAAATGACATCATCGTGACAAAACAACGGTGAGCGGCATAACTTGATACTCGTTTCCGGATCATTCACGATACGATAGTCCATGCGCTTTCTTACATCCTCCATGGTTTTACCAAAGAGGGCATTATTCTTAAATTTAAAGAAGTCCTTTTCGAAAGGATTCTTGGATTCAGCCCGTTTCTTACTATTAAATTCCATATACGGTTTTAGAAAGGGCTTCTGCTTAAACTGGATAGCGCGATGGACTTTGTCAAGTTGCATCCCCATTCCTAGAAAGAATTGGAGGATGGAATAGTGCACGATATAATGCTGCTTGTTCAATTGGGTGAGCAACAACTTCCTAGTGGGTTTATATTTTAACTCATCTTCCGCCTCATATTGCTTATTGTGTTCTTCCATAAAGGGAGAGAACATATCTGGACTGACCATGCCAGATTCGGGTGCGAGAGGAAAATCAACTGTCTTATTCTTAATACATTCTGGATAGATGAGGTCGACTTCAAATAAACAACCTATGTCGGCGTCATCTCCCAGTGCCATGATGTGTGCTGGATTGGAGAAGTGTTCAATGTCATGGGGCTCTACCCATTGGAAGTCAGACTGTGGAAAAGGCTTGGATAATGCACTCCCATATAAATTATTTTGGTCTATGTACATTAATTGCGTGGTCGATCCTATGTCTTGGGTGCTGTTGACAACATGTTTGTTAACAAATGTTAAGCCTCCCCTAATACCACGTTCAAATAACGAGTACATTTCTGCATCTTGCAGTAAATGTATTCTCTCTTTCGTCATCTTGAAGGCTGACTGATAGGACAGATCCGGTAGACTAACAAAATGGACGGAGTCTAGGGCGTCCTGTTCTAATGTGACTTTCCTAAAAGTCTCAAACACGTCAGCCAACAGATATACGTCTAATTTTAAGTAGGCAAGCATGTAGTCACCAAAAATGCGACACCTAAATTCTAACCATGCTTGCTCTGCATGCCTATAGTCATCCGGCGAACAGTCCTCTCCCGTCAAATCATTTTTAAATTTATCGATGGACGGAAAGGATGATTCTTTCAATGTGGTCATTGAACTAAAATAACTATAAGGAAACACCCCTTTCCGCCGCATGAGACTGTCACTCATGTTGGGAAAGTCTTTCTTCAAATGTTGAGTGAGGGAAAATGTTTCTAAATTATTAGCCAACGCGGCTAAGGAAGAGGACATAAATTGAAAACTATCCAGAACCTTTATGTCATAGAAGGCAGGCTTCCCCTCCTTCGTCTTATCTACTTGTACTTTGGCAGTGATGCACATAAATTTTTCCTTACTTTGTGCAATCACTTTGGATGACCGGGATTTCATTTTACCGAATCCATGGCGAATTATGATGTGAGCATCATAACATTTAAAGTTTTGGAAGATGACGGGGAGCGTCCGCCGTTTGAACCTAAGTTTCATGTTACATTTACTGCATAAGGCAGACCTAAATTTACCACTGAGATGGCAATAGTCCCTCACTTGCTTATGTTGCTGATCATCAAAGGATGAACAGCAGAGGAGACATTCCATGGTCCTATCAAATTTGAGTTTATGGGCATCTGTCAAGCACATGGGTTTCCTAGTCAGCTCCGTTTCATACCGTTGATAAAACGGGCTTTCCTATCAAAAAAGTTTAGGAAGTTTTCAAAGCACTCCTCGCCTTGCCACACATGCATTTTATTTTGATTCCTATAATAAGGATGCCAAACGTCATAACAGGCAATGGCTGCTGGCTCATGACTTAGGTCTTCTTGTTCAATGTAACATTTAATGTCCACATAGATGGTGCATATGGGACTGAGCTCATTGCCGTTTTCCTCATACCTATACAATTTATCTTTGGGCATGACTTCCATTTGAAGTTTACCTCGAGAGCACCACTCGTAATGCTGTTCAAAAAATGGTTTTGACCTAAAGCGCCATGTGCAGCGATCACAGTAGTAGAAACTGTTCCTATATGCAGTTTGATGATAGTGCAACTTTGAAATTTGAGGAATGCCACAATGATGCTATTCTGGGTGGTTGTCGCTATAGACTAAGAGAAGATTGACAACCCGGTCGAAGTAACTTTGGCGGTTGTTATACCTAAATCCCTTCAGACGTTTTCCCCAGAGATGGACGACTATCTTAATGTTACTGAGTTTTTCAAATTGGGCGATGCATTTAAAATCTAGTGTGTTGACATCTAACCCGTCAACCTTAAGCTCCTCCTCCCATTCACAATACTTGGTGACTCTTTGACGATGTACACTTATATCATTATAGTGAAGAATGGAGAGGACGGCATACTTGAAACACTGGGACTGAGACTCTACATTGATGACAGCCTTTTTGTCAGCCAGTGCTTTGGGGAGGGTGAAACAACCACTCCCTTGAAAATTTTCTAAAAGATTGATTTTAATGTCTACTTCCTCTATCCCATCAAAATCCAGTCCGCTATCTCTTTCATTAAATGTATTCAAGTTGCTGACGAGATAGGTCGCATGTCTCTCTATCCACTCGTTTACATCACCTTTGAGATCAGCAGCACAGGAGGCTATCCTAATGGTCACAGTGGACTCTACTTCTCCCGTGCTACTGTCTACCTTATTGAAACGAGCACTGAGATAGAACATGCCTTTGAGTAAAAATCTATCTAAGCTCGTCAACATTTGATGAATTAAACCTATATTATTCATCAAGAAACGATGAATATTTTGTACAGGTTCTGAGCTTTCTAACTCATAGTCGCGAACGAGCCTCTCAAGGGGAAACTTGTTCAGCCTTAGAGTTACGTTGTTGTCAGTGTAAAGCTCAGTGGAATGTGTGTGACAGAGTGTGTGCGAAGAAAGAACAAACTCTGTAGGAAAGGTCTCCCGACACGAAAAACAGGAAAAGCCGACGTGCGATGAAAGATGCTTCCTACCTGATGACGTTGGTGGTTGCCTCACACTGCCACAGGACCTGTGATGTGGACTCGCAAGTTGGTGCTGTTGTAGAACGTGCGTCCACAGCCTTCACACTTTGGTCGTTGAGGGATCGGTCGGCGATTTCCTCCTCTGCAGGCATTGCCAGCGGTGTGACGTGTCAGATTGTAGGCTGAGGCGAAGACCCTGTAACACCGCTGGCGTCGAAAGTCCTTCTCCTCTTCGACTTCAATCTCCCTCTCCTCTCCGACTATCTCCAACTCTATTTCCTGCTCCTCCAGAAATCTCTGCACCGACTGAACGGAGAGGAGAGGGAGTTCGGCCGCTGCTGCAGGTGGTGATGGCGATGCTGGGATGATGATGGGGCGGGAGTAACGTCACCGTCCTGGAGGTAGGCCGCCAGATCTGTTGAGAAAAACAGAAAAGAGATTAGTAACGTGATCATAATTTCAAGTTTGAAGTCTTATCCCCCTTTTCCCAATCACGGTTACTTATCATCTAATGAATTGATCTCCGGCAACACCGATGGACGCGGAGGAGACCGGAGTGGGACACGAGCCGAAGGTGGAAGGTTCCTGGGCTTCGGTGTTAGAGGGACGTGGTGACGAGGAGCAGGGACGGGTGCAGGGAGCGGAGCAGGCGGTGGAGGTGGCGCGATGACGATGCCCGAGGAAGGGTTCAAACTTTGAGCGGAGGTAGATGGGCGGGAAGGTAGGGTCGGAAATTCCTCGCGGTACTTCCGCCTCGCGGCTTTTTCCCACTTCTTCATCTTTGCTATATGTGTAGAGAGGAAAGAGAGATTAGATAATGAGACAAGGATGATGCAGAGGATCTGAAACAGCCCAGGCATGACATGTTAAAGATACTTACACTTGCCAAGCCGCTCATAGGCTTCCGTGATTGTTCCTTGGGGGACGGGTTTCCCATCACGAATACATTCATGCACTGAAAAAGAATGGCAGCAAAGATAAGCAGAGCTAAAATTTGGATTCGGTTTAGACGTGAACAAAATAAGGGAGGGGCTCTTGATTTTAATTAGGATGTGCACCCTAATGATGCTAGTAATAGAGTGAGTCAACCTTGATACAAATACATATATATTGCTCGATGGTGGCCATCTCCATCTCAGCAGCAATACGATAATTTTTAACTTTGTTGAATTCCATTTTCTTGTTAGGATGTAGTTGATTAATTGAATCACTGAAAAGTTACTTCAATCACTGAAAATGAAAATGAGAATCGTTTCATTTGCCTAGTCAACGTTTATCATAGGAAGAATCATTGAAGTGACATCTAATGAATTACATTTCACTCTACTCCATATTATAAAGACTAACCTTTGTCGAATGGCTGAAGTACTCTGACGTGGCGAGAGAAAGCGTCACGTTGAGTATGAAGTCGAACGCCCAACATGAGCAACGGCTCAGAGGTTTCGGTCTAACAAACGACGAACTACCCGTGCAACGCAATCCCTCTACGGCAGTACCCGCCGTCCCGAAGGAACGCTCGAGCAAAGGAGGTATTACAGCGATGATATGTTTTATGAGCAGAAGTGAATTTCTTGATAGCAAGAGACTATTCAACTTGATAGCAAGTCAAAACAAGCTGATAGCAGGAGCTCACCGACACTCACCTTGTGAAAGATAAATGTGAAGAGCAGAGCTGGTGCACTGCCTTTTATAAGATTTTCCAAAGCGGTGAATGGATGAGACCTCTCGTCGAATCACAGACGAGCTAGAGTTCCCGATGTGCGCACACACATTTGTAACGCGTTATTGAAATCGTCTTAGGCAAAAATGATGGTTAGCAATAGACTCAACCATGGCACCTGAATTCAATACATTGAAACATGATGATTGCACGATTCGTTTTCATCAAGAGAGCTTCGGAGGCTTAATACAAGATTACATCCTTGAGTTTCAAAGGGAGGAGACATAATTGGAAGCATGTTTAGACTACACACGAGAAATATTTACGGAGTTGATATCTTATTTCAAAGACAGTCTCATCAAGGCTCACTTAATTTCACATGTCAATTACACTCATTTTCCACAAGGTGAAGCAGCGGAAAGTGTTGACTTTCAATTTCGCTCCTACGGACAAGAATATGTTACTGATGCTTCTGAGTTTTATACACGACATCTGCGGAAGATTATTTCCCGGATGGACAACTTTCATGCTTACGGCGTTCATTTGCTTCTGAATAAAATAAACCATATTGTCATTGCTATTAGTGAAACGGGTTTCAATGATGTTAAATCAAAGACCAAATAGAGTATTTTTTATGACACTTGTGTTGTGCTAAACTTTCTAATGCTGTTGTGAGTTCAGTCAGTCACAAAACTTCAATGATCAAACTTTACTTTCACAATCGTGTGTTGTGGTAATAACTATTTGACTACACTAACGCTTACATTTTATGACATTTGTGTTTCATAAAACGCCATGATCAAACTTTACTTTCAGAAGCGTGTGTCACGGTAAAACTATTTGATTACACTAACTTTGCTTTTGCAAACCATGATACACTTTCTGACGACACTCACGAATAAAACTTCGATGATCAAACTTTACTTTCACAAACGTGTGTCGCGATGAAACTATTTGACTACACTAAACTGTGCTTTTTCAAACCATGATGCAGTTTCTGACTGCACTCACAAGAGCTTGTTCACTAGCGAAGAGAGAAATGAGCGTCTGGTTCTGTGTGGCGCATGAATGCCCCTTCCAATTCATTCCATTCATCATTTCGTCTCCGTGATAGAGACAGTTCTTAAAAGAACTGATGGTTCATTCTCACATGTTTGGCCAACTGTCGGGAGACAAGTGCAATGGAGATTTTATGAGGTAACCTGTGGCAGATAGCTTAATGTCGCCCTGGCGGTCAGAGTACAACGTTGAGACGAAAGGCAACCACTTGGAAACATGACGCAGAGAGGTTTCACAAGGATTGCCATTTCCAACGTCCCGAGCAGTACTCATCGCTACGGACTTCACCGCTGTCTCGCCCACCAACAGGAAGTATGACACCGAAAATCTCCGTAACTTGCACCGTCAATGACTTGATAGCCAGACATGAAAACAGGTGGAGTTATTTACAAGAGGTTGGCAGACTTTGATCGGCTTGATAGCAAGCCGTGATTCACAAGCGTCTTGCAATGGAGATGTATAGATGCCACCCATGACAAGATAGCTAAGACTCAACCGATTGGCGTTCAAAGTGCTACGTTGAGAACTGTGTCAAATGCCCAACATCAGTTGCCTCAGCAGTTTCGGTCTAAAATATGACACACTCCCTTGCCACACCTATTACTACGGCATCGTCCGGCGTCCCGAAGGAACACCCTGTCAGTGGAAAATTACAGCGAAACTCTCCGTGTCTTGCTCACCTTCAGTGAAAAGCCGCTTGTATCATGAGAAGACTGGCTCGTACACACTTATCCATGCCTTCATTGACTTCAGTAGGGTCAAAAACCCCAGAAAAACCTCGAAAAATAATAAATTTAAATTTTTCAGAATTTAGCACTACTTATGAAATTTTATAAGTAGTCTGTCAATATAGGTCTGATCAATAGCGATCGAATCTTTTTTGAATCAAGTAAAAAGGACTTGTAGAAGCAAAGTTACAAGCCTTTAAAGTTTTGGAGTCTTTTATGGCCTGGAGACGAAGGCCATCTCCTGGCTAACCTCTAAGTTTGACACCTTAGCTGACATCAGCCATGAAATTTTCTAAGTCGGTTTCCTACGGAAACCCGGTTTTTGGAGATTTCCAATGCTATCATCAGAGCTCCGGAGTTCACCTACCGCAACCCAGTCGGGAGGAGAACTGATTCCCACAAGTAGAGTTTCCACTTATATAGTTTGTGGCGATCAGCTGATGACGTAATATCTATCATCCAAAAGCTTTAAACCCGTCTATCTCCGGTTCTAGTGCTCCGATTGATTTCAAATCTTAACAGTCAAGTTTTCTCGCTCTCACCTTTCATTTAAGACATCCCTCGACTCTCTACGATGACCAGAAGCCGAGTTGAAAAAACTCAAAAAATCTTTTCCAAAATCTTGGAAAATGTGAAAAAATTCGATTTTAAACATGCTCTCATTTGGAAACGGAACCTTTCACAGATCTGAAAAGATAGGATCCTAGAGAACAAAGTGCGGTCCTTTCGTAAAAATTCTAACTCTGTCGTTTTTTCGCCAATTTCCAAAATTTTCAATGGCTTCTCACATCAATACGAGGGCAGATATGAACTAGCCATTTCTTCCACTTCATTTTTCTCACTCTTAGCTTTCAAATGAGCTATTGCACGACTTTCTACGATCTCTAGAACCAAAGTTGGAAGTCTCGTCCAGAGGGGGGGACGTCCTCAAATTTTTTTCTCTCCGATTTCGCTGGAAACACCCTTCCTAACCCAAAATTTCACGTAGACTCCGAATCTCGCCTCCGTCTTCCCATCCGAGCACTCCTTCATGTCGAAAAATGGACTTTCTCATCCCGAAACCAAAACCAGCCTTTTTCTAACTCTGCCGTTTTCAGAGATTCCACCCCTTGCATCACAGGAAAACTCCTCCTTCCTTCCTCACCCAAAATTTCACGTAGACTCCGAATCTGAAATCTAATTTTCCATCCGAAACCTCCTTCATGCCGAATTCTAGCCTTTCTCATCCCAAAAACCACCAAAACCTACCTTTTCTCACTCTATCCTTCCCACATTTCTAGCCTTGTCTCACAGTTCCTCCTTCCTTCCAGAGGGGGGGGAGGGAACGCTTTCTTCCTCTCGGACCCATTCCTCCCAGCACATCCTTGGCGAACTCCCTCACTTCCTTCCTTCCTTCCAAAGAGGGGGACTGAGTCAGCATGATGACTCATCGTTGCACATTTTGTCCTTGCGTCTGCCACGGGATTACTACTAAACTAGTTGCATTTACTGAGAAGCCACGTAGCAATGCAAAACAGATTAATACGCCTTTAAGTGCTACATACGTAAATATTATGGGAAAAATCTACCATTATTGCATCCAAGTAAATACATACACCAAATATTTTGTGAGCCATGATAACTGTCCATATTTGGACTTTGGATCCACTATTTGCAGCATAAAGCTGACAATATTACTCTATACTCATAAATCCATTTTTAACAATGTTTAAAGCATATTGGCATTGACTACATAATATGACATATGTGCATCTGTGTTTCAAATGAAGATGCTGATTTTAACCTCATTTGCACTTTTTCAGTGGTCTACAAATGGTTTGAATTGATTACGATGCTTAATTTTGGAAGTAATTGTCGAAATAATTCTCGACTTAAAAAAATGTTAGTAGTAATGGAGTTAGTTGTAATTAAAGGTCAAGTGTGTGATGCTCTCATTTACTGTACGCGCACTGTAAACGACAGACAAGAAAATTACAGCCAAAATGTCATCCATAATAAACAGAAAATTGCAGCAGACGAGATCAGACGATAGACATCCAAAAGTGGCTGCTTCCAGAGCAGACAAGCTACAGCCAAAACATCAGACAAAAATGTCTATTTTCTATTGTGTTGCAAAATAAGATACTTTCTTTATATTACTGAATAGCACGTTATCAGTAGTAAGCAACCCCAGCATTAATTTCAAATAGAAACTATTGACTTTGAAATACATGTTTATTTGACTATGTTTTATGTAGTACATTTGCACATATAATCAAAAATTATCAAGGATTTCTAAAGCACATACTAGTTATAAATTGCTTGATATGCAGCAAGCGAAATGATAAAAGTAGTGCCTGCGATGAGACAAAAATTATCTGATAAGCTGGAAAATTGTCTGTTAAAACTCAGCATCATCCAAAAAACTGATTTTGCTTCTGCATTGCCTGTTAATTAACGCTCGCCCCACTGGGGGTGAGAGTTTGTCCCCTTGGAGAATTTTTTGAATATCTTTTAAACCAAGCAAGCTGTGACCACCAGATTTCTATTAGCTTACCTTCTTCGTATTATATAACTCTAGAGCCAAAGGAAAGTAAAGTTGGCATTATACTTTTGGCATGAGATATAATTTAAAATGTTTGGAATGTTTTGAATAATTGGAATAGTTTGACTGATTTCACTTCTAATGCATATTGCAGTATCAATTCTTGATGAAATAGGTTGATCATTTCCTATCGATATGAAGATATTCACAAATGTAAAGTTATTGAAATTATCTACTTATCAGGTATATATGTTTGAGTTTGAAATTTGAAATTCAAATTTTAAATAGGCCTATGACTTTTGATATTTTTGTATTTTTAGTTTGCATCTAGTTATTAATTATTAAAAATTTTCCGAATCATGTTGCTTTTGCTTTTAGGCTCAATATCTCGATAAAAGCATCAGTTCCAAATTGAGTTGTTTCCTCACATACAGAAACTAAATGCTAAAAAGTGCGATTTTAGTGCTATTTGAGCTAAACTAAAAGTTTGAATTATTATGATCTTTGGCCTCAACTAATACAATGATGCAATCTCATAACGATCAATAATTATCATTTTATTAACCACTTATACCAGAACTTTCGATTAGTGTATGTTTTATTGGTTTTTGTTGTCATTTTCCATTTCAAATAGTGATATCATGGAAATTTGCTAAACTTTCCATGAGCCCGTGAATCAACTTGAAAATCAAAGTGATGCTGCTGTTCTGAATCCCCTTTCAATGCCCTTCAGATTGATGTGTGGTTTGACAAAATTGGTACAATAGTTTGGGAGATCAGCAAGAGGGGGGGATACATAGGTAGAGTGTCGACTCAAAAAAGTATCCGTATACAGTGAAAAATTTTGCATCAAAAGATTCAGCGTTTTGCGGAGATTGCGTTCCCGTGGTCCAAAAAAATATTTGAGCACTTTTGAAAAAAGTCAAAATTTGCCAATTTATATACTACCGAGATGACTCTCCTAAATAAGTAGTATGAAACAAGTTGGATATCAAAAGGAATGAATATTTGATAACAAGCATCCCCACTAAGCGGAAACCAAACTGATTATCAAGGGAATTTCATGATCTGTATTATAATGAAAGTCTTCATGAAAAGTCGCGATGTTATTTGTGCTTTCTTGGCTGAAATTTCAAGTTTTTAATTCAATTATCACCGGCATGATTTTATGATTCACTGAATTCATGTTTCTTTTCTTTGAATCTGAATAGTGATGCCGAACCATTTACATGTTTCAAAGTTAAATTAAATGATTGTCCTTGATCATGTGATTTTTCTCTGCCAGTGGCAGGTTGCCTGTGATATGATCACGCTTAAGAAAATACTCTTGAGGTTGAACATGAAAGTAATAGGAACTCATCGAACTGTCAATTTAGCAAGCATTAAATCTCCAAGGCTGTCATTTAATCTGCATTACAATCGTGATCTCTCAATTCCTTTGTAATTTCTGCAAAACTGCAAAAATTTGCATATCTCACATTTGGTGAAAAACCCACCTGTATCTCATTTGAGTTCATTTAATAAAATTGAAAGTGTATACACATTGGGGATTTAATAAATGCGGAGTTACCACTATACCTAACATGCCTACTCTATGGTGGGGCGTGTTCGGAAAAGTACCCCAGTGCATTGGTGCGAGGGCTATAAGACTACATTTCAATGCACTGGCTCAATGTGGACAGGATGCATATCATATGAGGATTATTCAAGCACATTACAAATGTGAAAGATCAAATTTTTAATTCCTTCTGATTAGCATGTTCTCAACTAGATCCTCATTTAGGTTAAGTAAACAAACAAGAAAAGTTAAGTGATAAGTTGTGCAAATACAAAGCCTATTGTGACGATATTCATCATAAATGTGCGAACAGCATAATTGTTGTTAAAATAAAAGATTAAACAAAAAATCATCTGCATGTCAGGATACACATATGCATGTATGTTACCTGCATTTTAGTCGTTTCATCGGCATCCTGAAATTAGATGCAATTTCACCAATGTGGAAAATCATCATCAATGGAATCGGCAGGAAATTTCATTACGTGCACACACATAAGAAAAGTCACATTGTGGACTGTGTGCATCATGAGTGTGACATATATGTATCTATTTATTGAATCAGTTAAACTACTCTTCAAATGGCAGTGTTTCCACACTGTAAACCGTTGAGTGACAATTGACAGACATTTATCCTACAAAATCTATTTTGTCGGTCGTTAGTTCTTGTAGGATGATTGCCACTGAACACCTGCAATATCTGACAAAAAGCGACAAAATGAATAGCAATGAATTATAGTTTAAATTTTATCAAAAATGTAGGTAGTTAATCAAATTATCAAGATAAATCATGGTTTTGCCACACAATAATGCAGATTGCCCAAAAGTCAAGCAATCACTAATCGAAAAAATCAATCAATATTCAACAGTTTTTGCTTAGTTAATTTGCATACAAAGGATCTGTTTCGATGTCGGTGGAGAACCTACAAAATTCGTCGGATCTCGCAGGATATTGGAGGTGACAATCGTCGGTTGATTTTGTCAGTAATTTTGTAGGATAATTGTCGGTCTGCGGTTTACAGTGCAGCTTCAAAAAAAACTTATTGGTTTGACAAATGTTAGAGCACGTATAGACTTGCCTCTTGCACTTACAACAATTCAAGAAATCAACATTTTCCACATGTGCTGATAGTCAAACTTTGAAAATTGTGAGTGTGTGCATTTAGGCTGTGATAAATTCGGAGGTGCAACAAAATATGGCTCCACATATAGAGCTAACTGCACTTAACAAAAATGTACAATGAATCATTATACATGGTCAAGTGCTACAACGTTACCTCGATTTTAGTCGCTTCATCAGCATCCTGAAACAGTACATAAGCATATCGTTGTAGGATGTGAAACATTTCGCAGAGACCATACAATGAATATCCCTGTATTCTTATTATGAAAAGCATTCATCTGAATTTGTGAATGATTGGCTTGATTATGATAGTGAAACCATGGTTGTTAATGCTGATAGACAAATTATCTGATGTTTTATACTTATGATTTTATATTTTCATTTTTATATTATGATTTTTATACTTATGATTACCTTATGATTTTATACTCTTCCTCAGCATCTACAAATTCATGTGCTGACAAAATCGGACTCAACAGACCTATTTTGATAGGTAAAGCAGAGCATACTGAGCAACAACCGAAGTGTTAATTATCCTTATTCACCTTACTTATCCTTATGAAGTGAAAAAAAAACATTTGGCGCTTTAAAAACGGTCTAGGAGAGGAGTTACTTGGCGAATCCAATTCCATGTCCCTATTTTATAGTGTTGTAGATCAGTGAAAATCCAACCAATTTTAAATGCGACATATCATTTTAAACTCTAAGTGGCCAACAATTTTACGGATTTTAGAAGTTTATAGATATGTCAACTTTTACAGTATTCGATGATTTTGAATTTGAAAATGTTTCCTAGTTTTACATGCTACATGTGTTGCGTATAATGTATCACAATACTTAGAACAGTTGCTTAATAAATTTTTACTTTTAGGAAAGTTGCCTAATTCTACATGAAGTCAATGTGGAAGTTAATAGGTGTTGATTGGCCTTTACGTTAATTGGAGTGGCTATAAGAATGACAAACACTCAAAAGAAAGTGAACACTGTTAAATAAGTGGATGAGTTTTGACTCTATTGAAGATGTTGTCTATTGTCGTTGAACGAGGTCAGTACCAGTCTGATAGACTACGTATCGGTAGTGCAAGTTTCGACGAAATGGCTGAAAAAATGGCAGTTGCTGGGGAGTAAAAGAAAGCTGCGATGCACTCGGTTTCTGGCACCTCTCAATCAGCCGTGTGCAAGATTCATTAAGAGACAGGACTGAGGGCGCATCGTAGCCGAACGACAAGTCGTCTTACTGATCAGCATCTTGTGACTCGCACACGATTGGCAAAACATTGGTGAGATTACGGTGCCTCAATCCATCTAACAAGGGAAGTGCTCGACGAAGTTGATCGACTGTTTGGTGCTCGAATTCCCATCGACATTTAGTCCAGTCCGATATGCTTTGTAACTGTTGGCCTGTTGACGGTTGAGGAATCATTAGAGTGACCAAGAATGAGACTTGGCCTCATTGAAAGCAGAAATCAAAAGCATTTGACCAAGTGTCAGTCGGGGGACATGTCAAATCCTCATTTTAAGCATCCCGAAAAGAAAAATTTGTAGCAAAGAATAGAGGTGGGTCGAGTTAATCATGCTGACTAATTAAATCCTGATCTGCTTTCTTTCTTTGACTTATCATGCTTTTTAAAGTTTGTTTTATTGGTCGCATCTACACCTTTTAACAGATGTTAGAATACGGTGCCGTTCAAAAATCTGAGACCAAGGGTATAAAATCTTGTTTTGTTGACAAAAATCATGAAGCATCTAATGAGTTATCATACAACTTTGTTTTTTTGTCATTAATAAATTTACAGTATTTATAGCATGATCACAAGTCTTAATAACATTTTAGTATTTCACATGCTGCTCCTTGACTTTAAGTAGGCCTACAACTTTCAGTCTTGGAGTCATTGAACTTACCAATGATGCACAGTACTCCGGCGTAATATGTTGAGTCCATGCGAGTTTGATCTTCTCCCTCAGGTCTTCAACTGATGTTGGATTCGTCTCAGCAACACGGCATTTCAACACATTCCAAAAGTGTTCGATTGCGTTCAAGTCTGGCGAGTTACCAGGCCATGTCGATAATAATTGAATGTTGTTTTGTTGGCATCAACCAGTTTTTCACGAGTTTTGCATTGTTGCAAGGAGTCTCATCTTGCTGTACGATAGTACATCCAGTTATCGGTAACCAGGTAGGGAGTTTCTCTTGAAGAGTGGACAAGTACGCAGCTCCTGTCACAGTTGAATTGGCCGGTGCAATCCAAATAGATCCGCGACTACGAGATGATATTCCACCCCAGACCGTGACTGATGGGTAAGGTCTTATCGTCGGGAAGGCATACCATGGATTACAGCGTTCGCCGGAAGGTCTTCGCATCGTCAAAACGCTGGATAAAAATTGCTTGATCAATGTTTCATTAGCGAAGAGCACTTTACTCCATTGTTTCTCAGTCCAATCTGCGTAAGTTCGACAAAAGTCCAAACGATCCTTGATATTTTTGGCTGATATCTTAGGCTTTCCACAAATCCTATAAGCGCGTAGGTCGAAGTCTTTCTGTAATCCTAGTTTCACTGTTGAAACCCTTGTATTATCTTGTTGAAAAATATCCTCATCAAGACCAGATGGCATAATTCGCGCAGAAGCTCTTGGATTAGTTTTCCAATGTCGGTGAATCATTCAATATAACAGAAGTGGCCTGGTAACTCGCCAGGCCATCGAACACTTGGAATGTGTTGAAATGCCGTGTTGCTGAGACGAATCCAACATCAGTTGAAGACCTGAGGGAGAAGATCAAACTCGCATGGACTCAACATATTACGCCGGAGTACTGTGCATCATTGGTAAGTTCAATGACTCCAAGACTGAAAGTTGTAGGCCTACTTAAAGTCAAGGAGCAGCATGTGAAATACTAAAATGTTATTAAGACTTGTGATCATGCTATAAATACTGTAAATTTATTAATGACAAAAAAACAAAGTTGTATGATAACTCATTAGATGCTTCATGATTTTTGTCAACAAAACAAGATTTTATACCCTTGGTCTCAGAT
Source organism: Prostheceraeus crozeri (assembly GCA_907163375.1). Taxonomy (NCBI): domain Eukaryota; kingdom Metazoa; phylum Platyhelminthes; order Polycladida; family Euryleptidae; genus Prostheceraeus; species Prostheceraeus crozeri. The sequence continues at coordinate 55,007 of CAJQUW010012998.1, forward strand.
TTTTGAGCGGCACTGTATATTGAAAAAGGTTTTTTAGCTGTAAGTTTAATTTTTCATCATGATTTTTTGGTATTAGATCTCTACAAAGTCAACATATCTATGAACTTCTCATAACCGCAAAATTGATGGCCACACTCAGGGGTTTAAAATGATACATCGCATTTAAAAATTGGATGGATATTCACTGATCTACAGCATTTTGAAAATAAGGACATTTAATTTGACTCACCCTGTAGTAGGTCTAATGCATATAGTTTACATCGACCGCTGAAGGCGTGGGCTGTCGAAGTACCGTCCAAGTGTATTATGCTCATTTCAACAGAATCGAATAGAAAATTTATTTCAGATGTCCCATCGTCTGGTCAACAATATGATTCCTTTTTGGCCCACACTCAAAACTGTGCAGCGTACACTGAACAAAGCTAAGGGAATACTTGTAACGAATCCGTTGCCTTGGTTTTGGTAGACCTATAATAGCAATGATATACAACGTTATCTAGAACTACTATAGGAGTTCGTATCACAGCAGCATGGTTTCGCATCTGAAACTGCATTGGTTTCGTTGAGAGCCTAACCAGCCGCCTGGCCGAGAATCTGCAGGAATGACATTTCCTGATGCTCTTATGTGTCATTTATAAAGCATTATTATTAATTGTCAACCCAATAACATTTTCTCATGCGAAAATATGGCTAAATGTGACTGACGTTCAATAAAAACGTTGTGTTTGCCGATGCTGTCATACTTGTTAAACCTCAGGATCGTGATGTATGATTAGTGAACAAAATCTGCCATTCATAGAATTTGTCAGCTTTTTAGAAGCATCGTTTGTAAGCGATGTAATATTTCACCACAATAATTTTCGGTGTCATCGAAGAAACTTGTATACTCAGTATTAATAAAGAAATTACCCAGATTTCCGAGAAATCATACATAAGTTATGCTTGACCGTCACATGTCATGAGTATTTATTTAATAATTGCTTCGAGAAATTTTTAAGCCATAAAACCAAAATCTAAATAAATGAGGGAAAACAATAATATAAATAATAATAAAATCATAAAGCCATAAAATGAGGTTATTTATATAAAAGTGGCAAATGCATCTTTCTCGAGAGCCTCCGTGGCTGTGTAATACAGTCAAAGTTTGGAAAATCTGGAAAGATCTCCCGTCTGATTGAGAGAGTCAAAAAACAGAGGGAACAAGATGAGGCAAATGGGGCTAAACTCCACGCTTATCATGCTGTTTAAAACCGATCTTTGCAATGTAAAAGACTTTTCGAATGTGATGATTTTCATTCCATTAATTATTCATTTCAAACAAAATAATCACACAATGTCAGTGAGCATGTTTATTTTGAAAAGATGAAAAGAGGATATGCCGGTACATCAAAAGAGAGATAATTTGCAGTTTTTCTCAATGTGCAGTGAGACAGAAAATCTTTTAAACGTGCGATATGGTGCAAACAAATAATGTGTTCATTTAATGTGATAATGGCGAATCTCCGCTTATATGATAAGTGATTTTTACAACCACACTATAAATTTTGACAGTATGAAGTGCGCATCACAGGGATACAAGGTCTGTTTTAGAATGATGAATTTGGTTTTGAGCAAGTGAAAATGCGAAGAACATTCAGAAAAATTTCACTTGTTTGTGCATGTAAAGTATACATGTAAAAAGGAAAGCTGAAATATATCTGCTATTGCGATGTAAATGCTCCTTTTTGTAATGGTGCATTTGCAGTCATTTTGAAACAATTCAGCTGAATAGACAGGTCAATAAATTGAAAAGCCTTCGACCACGTCTTTGTTAATTTAATTCAACAGCAGCTACATGTACCTATAACAGAGCATGAAAAAGGAAGAAATTATTTTTGACAGTAATCACATAAAGTTTTCGAAATGAGATGCAAACTGAATACTATGGTGAATGTTAGACAATATATCATTTTACATACTGCTACAGATTACATTGATTCCAGGTCTTTTGGCCTTAATAAAGTATCTCTTCACAAAATTGAAAAGCAGAACATTATTGTTTTTTTCACAAAGTGCTATCTGATGTTTTTTAGGCATCCATGGCTGACTCTACATATTGGTTGTACGGGTATAATTTGTAGCATCCATAATCAGGACATCAGCAAAGGGCATTCTCCATTGGCCTGGTTTAGAAGTTGCGGTATTTCCATATTGGTAACTATTGGGACATCATCTTGGACACATTTTTCCCTTCGCAGAATCCGAATTCGCCCATCCCAGAAAATTACACTCTTAAGTCAAATCTACTTATAAATTCTCTGATGATGTTTCAAGCAGGGATGCGGAGTCGGAGTCCCGAAGTCCCGGAGTCCTATCATTTTTGCTGGAGTCGGAGTCCTATCAAATGATAGGACTCCAGACTCCGGCCTATAACTAGACCCGAAACATAATACAAGCAAATTATTTTTTCTCGTGTATAGCTGTCACTGTCTTGAATTCAACTTTCTCCATCAAACAAAAGTACAGAGATTCTGCTGCATGCAAAGCTTGTAATAGTTGACGGAATGAACCATGATAGTGAAAAAAAGGATTGTCTTTTCACTCGGTGATTTAGTAGAGAAGACAAGCCTTCCTAGCCTCGATCGCACCTACACACCAAAGGTCACATCAGAGACAAAAATGAAATACTAGTTTGTTTGAGAACATTACCTCTCACCCTCGCGTTAATCGTGTATGTGATGGCTCCTCTAAAGCGCATATTAAAATCGAAAGTGTACTCATATTTTTGGAGAAAGATGTGGGATTTTCCTGTCTGGTAGAAACTGGAGAAAAACCGTGTGAAGCCCACATCAAGAAGATGGGGGGGGGAGCCGAGTGTTATGCATCCAACTGAAAGCGACATTTGATCAACTTTCATCGAAAATGATAGATAATTGATACAGCAATGATCACTAAATATAGGTTCAGGTAAGCCTATAATGATCATCTATGATGCAGGCTACCAGTTACAGTAGGTTTTCAAAAAAGGCTTTATATACTTGACACCCGGAGTCGGAGTCCTATCAAAATGATAGGACTCCACATCCCTGGTTTCAAGTTAAGCGGCTTACTAGATGTGGCTGCTAGCAAGATGCTGAGAGGCTCAACCAGGGACGGTCTTCCGACCCCCGAACCCCCCGATCGGTGGGGCCTCGCGCATTGCTGCTATGTTTCTGTATATATGTTATTATTGATCCTCGTTAATCATGTAGCTAAACATATTGAGGTTGTAAAGCTAGCCAAACTTTTTGCAGTTTCACACCTATGTCGTCGTCGGACAGAATAATCACATCGTCATCAGAAAGGCATGGGACAAGCGAGTTTATGTGCTCTATTCTTCTTAATCAATGCGATGTGTTGAAAAGATATCTATCGTTCTGAGAAACCGTTGTCTTACGCGATGGGAGCCAAATGCGAATTTTGCTAAGCAATTCATATATTAACTAAAAAGTATGCAATTAGCCTATAACTATATAGCAACGACTTCTACAAATAGATTCATATCTATGTATTTATGCATAGAAGTAGTTTAGTAGTCCTTGCAACTCAACACTACCCGAGTATGCAACCAGGAGCATAGCAGCATACTCTGATACCAATTATAACGCTAAGTTTAGTATCCAGCTTTAGCTAATCGCACGTGAAGCAGCTGTAATTGAAAAAGGCAGTTAAAATTTTATGGTGAGGGGTGGCTCCTCGCACAACATAAAGCCGGTACTGGGCTCAACCGAGAATCGCAGTCAAGCAAGATCATACATGCAATTCACAACCCCGCGCAAGTAGGAATTCATTTCTATGAACAAGATAATAGCACAAATAGCTATCGGGGGGGGGATTGACACCATATACCCCTAAATATGATCAAATGTTGGCACATTGATTGTAATAATAGGTAAGGGCAGCATCTATCACTGACTTGCGTGAGTCCGACTTTCAACGTACATGTGTATTTAGAGAAGCACTATCTATTTCAATTAACTGATCTTGAGAGTGTGAAAGTCATTTGACAGTCACTATCAAGAGTTGCTAACCGAAGTTGCAAATTTTAATTTTGAGCCATCTGTATAAAGAAATTTAAATTCGAGTTTCTGTAATGCGCTGAAATCACAGTCCTTCAAACATAATGCATCCTTGAGATTTATGAGTCGATCTGAAGCTGCTGTAAGTGCAATACATACTGTACATTGATGTCCGCTTCATCTGCATCTGATATGTTGTAAAACTACGTGCTGTACTTAAGCAGCTGCATAATTATTTTCTTTCTTCTCTCTTAAATTATGTATTTATACTTTCTTCTCAAGAATAAGTGCAAAATTGTTAAACTGTTGAGCGAAAGCTTCTTCAACACAAATGCTATTAGATAAGATTGAATCAGAATGTAGGCATTGACTATTCTATAAAATTGTGAATAATAAGACACAATGTAGTCATTTACTAGTCTCGTAACTTCCTTAGCCTATTACAATGTACCGCAGCGGCGAACCAGGCACATCGAACTTTTCAACACTAAAAGGAAAAGCCGCTTGCATGTTCGAAAACAAGGTTTCATTCCAAGAGTTACCCAATGTGCTAATGAGCTGAGTAACATTGACTTCATTTTTGTGAATTTTTCAAGTTTAAAGCGTCTTTTACATGACTACTTATAGTGATGTACTGCTCTTATCTTTTACTATATTTTATCGCATGTGATTTTAATCATTTATGCAATGATGGCTGTCATTGACTTTTATGCTGTTGCCATCTTCTTGAATAAATACAAAAAAATGCAAAATGCATGCAAAGTGGCAATTTGATTATAAATGATAATTCTATTATTACGTTATCTAAGTCTTGGTAACTGTTCTTGCTTATCGCATTGGTAGTTCCCACCGATGACCAAACTCACTGAGTGATTAAGCTTCAATTATTATGGTATACTACAACTACAGATTCACTAAGAACGCTCGTAGGTGCACAACTACGTCATATCCACAATGTCATGTATAGCTGTATTTGACAAAAATTGGATGATCTCTAAAAATGTTTGTGCAAAGAAATTTGAATTAGTCAATTCATTTTCTCCATAAATTCATCATCGTCATCACATAAAAATCTCATAGGTCTTGAGTATAGTTGACCCCTGAAAATAGAGTTAAAAGACTCAGTTGACGAGTTTCAATTCAAAATTCAAGTTCAGAATTAGGGGAATACCAAAAACAATCTGTCTCCCCTGCGCCTTCATTAACTTGCATGATGGCGCGGTGGTTACAGGATTTCTTCAGTTTCAATTTTGCTCACGGTCAACTGATAAAAAGATGAAAAATGTCCGCCGTTGTTTTTTCATGTTGAGAATTCCTTTTATCGTTTTATAATAGTCAGATTAATCATTTTGTAAAAGCATTGAATGATGGCATTTATGTTTGGAGAAAATAAAAAAGCAAATTTCTGTACACTCTTCACAATCTATCAAAACATCAACTAAATCAATCGAACCTTTTAGATCTGATAGGAAAATAAAGTGAAGACAGCAGTTTGTGCGTACATTTACCTGAAATTCAGTCTCCGTCTCTTTATCTTCCTGTAACTGAATGATTAATGAGCTGTCATTGAATTATATAACAAAAGAAGGTTATTGAAATTTTCGCGCGATCAAGTATAAACCTTTTAGACAATGCTTCATGAATTGTATCTGACGTTTCTGGAAGGAGACAAATAGCAAGATTTTCCTATCTTATAATTTAGACGTATTATGTGCACAATTTCTACCCTCAGTGCTAGCTAGACTAGCAACCATCAATCAGTATTGCAATCGCTGTTGTGATTTCCACACATGCATCAAACTACACTCCAGAGAGGCTCCAGAGAGGGAGGGTGAGGATTCAGTGCTTCATGCTCATACGCCAATCAAGAAATCAGTCATTTCATCCAATATCAAGAATCATCAGCGGGCCTGGTTCACATAGCATGTATTATATACAAGCGTACTTCAACACACCTTTCTATTTAAACTCGTCTTACCCGGTTGCAATTTGAGAGACGCAATTAACATACAGCAGTAGATGCTAAATTAAATTTCAGCGGGCCTTCTTCAAATACTGCTTTACATACACCGAAAAAACGCACTACATCCACTGACATGTCGTTTAAACTGAAATTAGTAATTGATGACTATGGTGTGCAGATTACAGATATCAGAATTGTTTGTGAGTTAAAATAGTTAGTCACCAATTGATCCATTTATAGGTAAGTCTAGTCACCAATTTCACATCTTTCAAAAGTACCTCCAAGTGAGATGATGTAAGTCGATTCTTGCACGTCTAGAATATTTTACTTTCTTTATTTCTAGTTCACTGTACTGCTGTTTCGCATGCATTATTTCAAAGTACATCACAGATTTGTTTTTCTTTGTTCAACAAACTTACTTTGCTTTCTGTTGTTAACTGAGATTGCTAGAGGATGATCAGCTTCATTCAAATAACTAATAAATTCACTAGTATTGTATCCGAACTTCAGCATCATTTTCAGAAGAAAATCGATTCATTACATGATCAAATTAAGTATTCAAAAAAGTTGAATGGCATCTTGGAATGCTTTCGATGCAAAATGAATATTGGCAGCATTCCATTCAAAAATAACAGGACAGTGTGATTTTCAGATAGCCTAGAGTGAGCCTCGTCCAGCAGCTGCCCCGAGGCCCGAAGTGGAAGTCCGACATTCCAACAGATCGAGTGACCGATTTTATGGCCACTCGAGTGTCTCTTGTGAGAGAATTCCATGAGTCTTTCCTGAAGCGCCCTTTGTCGGCCACGTCTTGAAGCGCTGAACGGCATCATTTTAGACTGAGAACCGGGCAAATTTAAGGACGAAAATGTTGGTAAAACAAGTAGACTAGCGATGCTTTAAAGCAGCTAGCATGATATACTATTTTTCTTTGATGTTTGGATCGGATTCAACCTCCAATTCTAATGCGATCCGATGCATACCTCAACTCCAATACTCACTCATTTGATCTTGACGATCATCCAAAGGATTACAAATTTTCCCAGTTTTCTTCAATTCGTGGGTAAATTGCATTCATAGGAGAGTATTGTCAATTAAATTCTTTATTGAAAATGACGAATATGTAGGCAATGTATTTCATCCAAAATTTCGGCCTGTATGTCATCATGATATTTTACATTTTATTTTTTGTAGCATTGATTCTACTAGAAGCACCGAAATATGCGATTCCATAAGCATTTCTTTCATTTGTTCATAGCAATATTCTTCATTGGCATTTGCTTACTCTCTGAAGCTTCTCAATTAATCTTCAAAATTATGACGTTCAAGGTCATAGCTTTCATTTGATATCCAAAAATACATCACTAATGCAGCTTACGATGAAGATGCTACATTGCGAAACGTTTAACACTTGGCGCAGTGCAAAAGTTATTTTTAATTTTAACAATTAGATCTGAGTATACACCTAGCATTCTGCTAGCTCTAAATTGCATTAAATGCACTAACAATAAACAGAAAATGAAAACCTGAAAGATCTCCTTAATGTGAAGGAAAGGTTTTTGCGTGCATTATAACTAATCATGTAGGCGGAAGATCTCCTAAAACGGTTGTGTATAAATCACAATTCATATGTAGCCTCTTTACAATTAATCCCTCTGCTTCATAAATAGTTGAAATGTTTAATTTTACATTAGAAATCTCCCGGACAATCCTCCATTTATCAGAAAAGACAATCCTGAAAGAGCTTGTTAAAGCAACAACATATTTAGTGTCACATCTCACAAACCATGCAGTTGAAATTAATTCAATATTACAAAAATTTAAGAAGGACATATGCTGTATGATGCATAGATGAAGAAACAGACGAGAGAACGATGGACAGCCTCGGCCAATAGGCATTATATTTCACAAATTGATCTGTCTAATCCGCGTTTTTGTAAGTGATATCGATCCTAACTTTGGCAACATTTTACCTGAATCTTATTAGCAGAAAAGAGCATCATGGACTGTAGAAGTTTAATGTGTTTTGGCAATGCAAAGATGAACCTGGCATTTGAAAAGTTTTTAAGCGGATTTTCACACTAAATAAAATTTTCGAAATGTGACTGGCTAATGCCCGTGTACATTAGCGGAAGTCAATTTAGGCAGAGGATAAAAATTAGAACATCCTCTTCTTAAATCCTTTCTTTTGATGGGAGACTGGGCTTGGATCTTTGAACAACGAAGTGAGAGTGCATTGACATTAAACTGGAGCAACGCTTATTTCTTACGAATAAGTCAACCGAAGTTGTTAGAAATATCGTTGGTTTTGTAGAGTGCATAAATCGATCTGCATTCTTATGCTCTTCAACGTGGAAATTAGCTCTGTTGTGTAGTGTTACGAATGCGTTAAGGAGTGTAGAGCTTCATCTTTCCAGGCTGCATCACATCTTTTTGAAAATAGTTAATAAAAGTCTAACGCACTCAGATTCGGTGACTTCGTTGGCCAAATATCGGCTGAGACAACTTGCTGGGCTTTCAGGAATGGAAAAATCCTTAATAAGAAGAGTGCTTTTGACCTAAGAATAGTGGGTTGACGAGACACGCAACATTCCTGTCTTGGAGTAGAAACGGCTTTTTTCTATGGAGGGACTGTTGCACGATCAAAGACGTTAATTTTGGCCTTTGAGAAATTAATTTGATAAGTTGATAAATGCAACCAGCAAAAATGCTTCATTAGATAAGAACAGGTTGTTAAAAACTTAAGAGATTGTCTAAATAAACCACATCAATATTGATGACGTACTTCTCGTAGTCAGCATCATTCAACTCATGGTAGTATGAATCATTTTAAGATTAGAGCATCTAATTATGCCGACAGTGTATTATATTATCATTATGACTATAATAATGATTAACAATTATCATTATTATGTGGTTGATGAACCACAATGGAACATGATGAACCACGATGAAAACACACATTTACTTTTTGAACACTGTTTTAGGCCGCCAAGACAAACCATAAGCAGCTTTTGGTTACGGTGAAATACATTGAGAGCTAAAAACTATCAACTATAAACCTGAAGCCCGGAGATATTCAGAATATGCAATAAGTCGCAAATCTTGGATTACTCAATAAGAGCTGGCACACAGCGTGCGCCATAAGCCATCAGATACAAGCAGCGAGGTATGCATGGAAAACGTCTTCAAATGGCTTAATCTTTGTGCCTCCGATCTGATAAGTCATGATACGAAGTCCTCATGATCTGAAGGATTGTTTTGTTATACTTGCGGCATATGTCTTTTCCTGTTTCCTTTTCCGGTCTTAGAGTAGTCCACGGAATTCTCGAGTCCTCTAGAATTCGGTGGAGTAGTCTCTCATCAGATGCATCTAGCAGCACTTATTGTCATTTGTCTGTCATTCTTCAATCGATGAAAAAGTTTTCAACGGTATTTTTTTAATTGAGTTATTCGTGAACAATTGGTTGGCTTTTGGGTAAGCTACTCCTAAACCTTGCACATTATATAATTTCGATATAAAATTTACCCTACTGACGCTTCTTGCATGATGATCGAATGCATTATACGCTCTGCACACGAAAATATCGCTATTTTACTTCGCAACAGGCTCGTATTCAAATAGCTTTTTATCAAATTAACTGTTTGTCAAATCAATTTATTGCAACAATGAGAATGACAGTAGATGCAAAGTGCAGGCAGCAATTAAATATTCTTCGCAGAACGTGATATTGTTCATGCAATTACTCACTTGTTCGCTCAATGTTCTTTTCATCGTTTGTGATCGTGCAATTCAACTGAAGCCTTCCTGAATAGACGAATTTTTAATGAAAACTACTCAGTTCATACGTCGCTCCACCTGTTGAATTTATTCATAAAAGAACTTCGAATGTCTGTTATCTTTCAACAGATATAGCTCAGGAGATCAATTTGCGCAAGGAGCGATGTCTGACCTGAAACTTTCACCTAGCATTGTGCACCTGGTGCACAGTACATAGCATAACATACTCTGGCACAACTCCCAGCTATTCTTCCACATGCGTATTTTGCTTTTTTCTGACTAAAAAGTGACGTCACACCAGGATTATAACCAAAACTGAATCAAGGTATATGAAAACACAATTTTCAAGCATATCGGAAAAAGCAGCAGACTTTTTTCTATGACTGTCTGTACACATCATGCTTATTCATAACATGAGTTATTTTATTCAAGATGTTTTGTTTCACGAATGGATCCGATCGAAACCCTAACTCGGAGACTTTGATTTGGATGACCATAACAACTACTGTGACTCGGAAGCGTCCCGAGTTCAACCAGAATTGAACTGAAACCCGAATTGACCCAGATCGTGTTCTCTGTCAACATGGGTCATGTGGTCTAGCATGACTAGTGGATATGAAAATTAACCGTTTAAGCCAAAATACATGTAGTTGCTACACAATATCTGCAAACTACAGCTACAGGTCACAGCGTATAGTGCAACATTTTTATCTTAGATGAAACTCGAGTTCCAATCTGTGAGCTATTAATAGTGTTTTGTATTATATGCCCGATGTAATTCAGATGTCTGGTATGTAGGCCTACTCTAGCACGAGTATAAAGGTAAAATGCGTCAGCAGGATTGGACTTCAAATTTGTTCATATAGGCAAGTACTTTGATAATATATCACAGGTTCTGTTGTATAATAAAGTAGCCACACAGCTTTAAACTTTGAATCACCGTTGAATAACGCTTTCTTAGAGTGCTGCTAAACAACAGACTTGCCTGGTCCTCGCATATTCAAACTGTGTGTAGACATGCGTCACGCCGATTATAAGCCTTGCGACTTTTACAGCCGATCAAATAAATCATCAGGTCAACTTCTCGTCGTTTACAACGCTACTTTTCTACCTGCTTTGGAGTATGCCTTGTCAGCATTTGTAATGCTGCCTAAACACCTAAACTAGGGGCTTGAAAGACTTCAGAAAAGATATCATCAGATCATCTGCAGTGTACCGTTCAGAAGGCAATGTGATTGTGGGCGGTTTTCTGATCTGTCGATGAGGCGAAAAGTTGCAGCTATGAAACTGTTCGCCGCTGCTAGCGCTTCTGACGAGAACCACATTCTCAATAATATTATTCCACCAAGTAAATCTCATTGATTTTCGCAGCCTTTGTCTTCTACGACTAGGTATTTGACCTCTTTCATCCCGTTCACTACGACTCTTATGAATGAAAACCGCGGATAACTTTTTTCTTTACGCTTTTTGTCACAAATGAGTGAGTATGAGAGTGTCACAATTGATGCTTGGAACTTACTCTTCTACAATGTGATTTTCAGTATTTGAAATATACGATACTTACCTACCCGATCATTTACACGGAGAAATCAGTTGTGTAATTAACGGTCAGAAGTCTCATGCTTCTGACTACCTACACATTTTCACTCTTAGAACATATCAAATTTGCGCTTCAATATACACGAATGCAAGCTGAATGTTCTGAGGACGACCCATTGACGAGTAGTTTAACACATGACTCATGGCTATAATTTGTATTAGGATATGCTTCGTAACTCCATTTTAGCAGCAACATCTGTAAACTGCTGCATGCAATCTCCTGATGAAAAATTTTCCATGTTTGCGAATAGTCAACCTCGTAACAGTTCAATTTTGGGCATGAAGGCTATGAGAAGCATTAATTGAGATTTTGAGATTATGAGTAGTAATGTATAGTAGACGCTAGAAATCGAACGAAAAGTCGCTGGGAATCAACTTAGGGCCTCAAAATTTCACCTATAAAGATTAAATGAAGAAGCTAAAATTAAATTTGAATATCTGATATGAATCTTACGAAAAAAACATCATTTAATGTCTTGGCTTTTAATATTTCACTTAAATTTGGCTTAAGGACCTTTTTTCGCACAAAACTAAGTGATGAATATACAGAATCAAAAACAATGCTAGAGAGAGAGAGAGAGAGAGAATACTATATTCACGGCAAATTCATGCATGTGACTAAATACATTAACATCATAACATCATTCATAAATAACATAGAAAATTAAAGGAAAATAAAAAAATGAACGAGTTCGCAGTCCTTCACTGTGCCACTCCACTTGTCTGCCTTATGTACTTTCGAATGGCTTCCAGAGCACTTGCCGATTTGTGATGACGAACTCTAGCATCCGATGGAATTCTCTTCCAGAAGCTGGCACCAAAATAGCGGATAGAATTTTTCCCATACTTGACAGTTCTAAATTTGGGCTGTTGGAAGACGCTTCTGTGAGACTTATCTGGAGCAGGACAGAAAATGTGCATGAGAGGAATAGGACCAATACCTGGCTCTTCCATACTAGTGGTAATTAGCTTATGTTCCTTATGTTCCTCATTCTTATAAACAGTCCAGGAGTTTTGAATTGATTTCATGAGTCGGTGTAGAGTCAAATACCAGCACTCAAGCAGACTGCATGCATTCAAGGATACTTGCAATGACTCTATAGGAGATGTGTAATCCATCATGCTGTGTCGAAGGCACCTCGCATACATCATGTCAAGCTTACGCTGTGCAGATGGTGATGCAAATAACAGAAGCGGTGAAACATAGTCGAAATGAGGCTTTACGTAAGTTTGAATTAAACGCCACCTGACTTTCTTGTTAATAAATTTCTTTACACGATTTATGCCGTTTAGCTTCCATGCAACTTTGCGAGTAATAGTTTTGACATGATCCTTAAAAGTAAAGGACTTGTCGATCGTGACACCAAGCAATCGGAGCTCACTCGACTGTTCCAAGAGTCTCGCCCTTAACTTTGAAACGTAGATCTTCCGAGCCATCACCCCATGCGACACATTGACATTTCTCGTTGTTCATTTTCATGCAGTTTTTGTCTAGCCATCGCCAAGTTACATCTAATGTCTGAGTTGCTAGTTTCTGAACACGAGAAAGACTATCATCTGCTATCCACATCGTGATGTCATCTGCATATATAGAGATATTTACACCCAATGATTGAATCAAAATAATGAGATCATTTAGATAAATGTTCCATAATAACGGTCCTAGCTGAGAACTCTGGGGAATTCCTTTTGTCATGTTGTAACATTTGTCAAACTTTTGTCCATTCAATCTCACATAGTTCTCTCTGCCACTCAGATATGATCTCATGATACTTAATGCAGTGCTTTATAATCCATAGGCTTTATAATCCATCGTGAGATATACTGTCAAAAGCTGCACTCAGATCTAGCGCAATAACAGCAACTGTTTTCTTTTTGTCGATGCCAAGCTTCCACGACTCAGTCATAAACACAAGGGCACTCTCAGTACTGTGATTACGTTTGTAGGCAAATTGGTATGGTGATAATTTTGGAATAATGAAGCGAGACAGTTGCAATGTCAAAATAGATTCAAATACTTTTGAAAACTGATTCAGAACGGTCACGGGTCGGTATCGATTAACATCACATCGATTGCCACCTTTACAAACAGGCGACCAAAGACCCCGTTTCATAGTCGATGGAAATTCTCCTGAAGAAATGCAAACATTAAAAAGATATGATAACACCATGGAAATAGCAGGAGCGGAGATTTTAACAACACTAGCTGGAATTCCATCTATGCCGGTTGACTTGCCGCTTTTGACTTTTGTCTTGATCACATCTTCAATAGTGGATTGGGATATCCTCATGAAGCTGAAATCATCCCTTTCCACATTGTCCGTGATGAGCTTCGTGCTGAGATGGTCTGAAAATTTGCTTTCAGTTCCTCTTTGAGTTGGAATTTCGGTACATATGCTTTCAAAACGCATACCTAATTCATTCGCAATCTTCTTTTCGTCGACTATGATGCGGTTTCCATCTTTCAAGATAATTTTGGTGTGATCTCCTTGATTCTTCCCTTTCAAGTATGTCCCAAATGTTCTGTAGAAGTCATGTATATCTTGGGAATCACATTTATCGTTGAAGTATTTAGTTGCTGCCTCTCTGTTTAACTTGCTTTCTGTTTTTTTGCCACATAAGTTTTTGTTTCCATGCATACGAGCTTTTGTCTCTCTTTGATTTTTACTAGCTTCCAGGGTGCATGATGATCTAAAATCTCTGTATACAATTTTTCAATGTAAAAAGCTGTGTCGTCTACCTCATCAAATATCTGGCAAACTTGAAATACAGGTAATGCAGCTGATAATTCTTTAAGAAGAGCAACTGGTTCAAAGTCTTTGAAAGATCGACAGACGAATGTTCGCTTGAAAGAGGGCGGACAGTTACAATTTACTATTGATACGACCATGCAGTGATCCGACAAATCCGGATCATGAACTTTCACATCAGATATGAACTCACTTCGAGAAAGTACAAGGTCATTGCATGATCCGCTAGCTGGCCTGGTTACTTCTTGAACAAGACACATAAGGGCAAACTGATTACAAAGTTCCTCAAGTAGATCAGTATTGCTTTTACAATGGGATTTCAGAGAGCATAAATTCAGATCACCGATCACCATAACTTCCGGTTCTACGGCATTTGAAATGTTGAGGACACGATGATCTTGACGTGCAAGAGTTAGGGATTTACTTGGTCTACGGTAGATGCATAGGAGTACAAATTTCACATCAGTGGCTATGATATGGATGGCAACAGCTTCAATTGCAGATAGAGTATTGCCTTTGTCAGTTAACGGAATTTGAGTAGCAGGAAGGGTATCGCTAACGTAAAGTAGCGTACCACCATGCTTCTTTTTTCCAGATTGAAATGTTCTGTAATTGTTCATAGATAATTCTACATCAGTTGTACTATGATCAAGTTTTGTTTCTTGTACACATAGAATATCTAGTTTCACTCTTTCAAGGTATTCATGTTTGAGAACTTTCAAAGGTCGATCATTTTCTTTTCTGATCGAATTTACATTAATTTGACCGATACATAACTTTTCCTTTTGACTTCTTCTGAATTTCGATATTTCTTCATAGTTCAAATACATGACTTCATATATCAAAATACAAGTCTGTAGAAGAGGAAATGAAGCGTGTATCGCTTCAAGGTTTCATTATCATGTCTGCTGACCATCAAAACAGAAAACTTCAAAATTGATTGAGCGATGGGACACGAACACAGGACACCTGATAATGTAATCCAGTCGTAACCCCCACGACTATACCGCCAACACAAAATCTTTCTCAATATGTTGGACTGAATCTTGGAATTCGGTTAGAGTGACGCGGAACAGGTGAGGTTGACTTTCGATACGTGACTTCGCGAAAACATATGACAAAGATAGGAAATATGAATTTTCGGGATTTCGAATCACAGCGACGTTCCTCGAAGTTGAGACACACCTCAAATGAAAGCGCAGCTTCCAGGAAATCGAACGATGTAAGACTTGATTCTTAAAGATTGGAAGTGATGACACATGGAGGTTGTAATCAATCTTAGAACAAGATGACACTCAAAATTCGAATTCTTTGGAACACTGATTCACTACGAAGTCCAACGAAGTTGAAAAAGATATCATAGGAAAGCTTAGACAAATTTCAATCTGATGATACCAAATTCCATGTTCAAAGACAGGTATTACCGAAGTTGAAGGACATTTGTGTGCTCCAGTATTTCCAGCACTACCACACTCTTGCCACTAGACGCGTTGGTAGTGAGCTATAAATAACCGTTAAAGCGTCACGTCTCAAGTCCCACACATCTCGTCGGCATCACACACTAGCAAGAAATCAAGGCAGCTAACTTGCTAGTATAAGTGTTTCCTAAATTTTTGCATTGAAGTTTGATCACGGGAAATGCAAATAATGAAATTGAATCTTCAAGTGCAATCAAATTTGAAATGTGAATCATAAAATAAAAAATGTTTAATTCAATTAAATTTGAGCAATGAGTTTTATCATAAACACGCCAAATTGTGCGAAGTTTCAGCTGGATCACACAGCAAAGAGACACACAGACGACATCAAGTTCTTCAGAGAATTTTGCAAACGTTTTTTCGTGCTTCTGATATTTTCATTATCATCGGAAGAACCAACTTCATCGACAACAGTTAAGCACAACCGCCTGAATTATTCGAATGTGAAAGAATCGTGGCGGTCGGAAAATTTGGAAGGAATTTACAGCAATCCGCGACTATTTCATAGACTACTACATAGATTAGTGGCTATTACAGTGAGCTGTTAAGGATTTCTTTTTGCCAACTTAGTAAGTTCCTGCATGTGCCATCGTTTTGAATCAGTGTGCACTACCTGCAGTATGAAGCTTAAACACCTCAATTCATCAGAATTCTTAATATATCCTGCATAATGAATACTGCATGTGATGCAATCAGAGCATTAATAATGTTCGCACATGGTATGAAATACTATGATATATTGTGAAATATCATTATTGAACATGCAAGTTCAGAAAGTGTTTGAGATTTGAGAGCATCGCGAGGCCTTTCATAAAATTCTTCATTGAAGAAAGTTCGCACGCGTCAACATGCGTGATCTCTTATCAATTCAAACGAGATTTCAAGCTATCCTGCAAATAGTAGAAGGTTTAGGGCTACAAAACAACACATCTGGCAAGATTGTAACAACATCAACTAACTGACAGTCTCAACTGGAATCGTCTGGATAATTGTCTAAGGCTTGAAAATTTGCATATGATAGCTAGACAATTCCCGCTGCAATATTGCGCTTAATTCTCAATCTATATACACTTCAAGTAGACAACATGATCTATTCTTGTCTGATTGATTATCACACAACGTTTCATCTGATGGATAAATGACGGCATATCTTCATCGGAAGTCTTCAACGTAATACCTTTCACTGTATTTTCATGCTATGAGAAAAACAGTCAAAGCAAAGCAGCGAAAATTCACTCTAATTTGTGATATTCTATAAAGAATCATGATCCTAATTACAAATCCTAACAATTTCGTAAAGAAGGCTACATATACTGCAAAAACTCATGAAAATCCTACCTGTTCCATTGAACTATTGCAATTTCATCTAAAAAAATTAAAGATCATCTTTAAGATGATCCTTATTAATCATTTGCCATTAGATTTCTTGCGCATCTCATCAAGAACACATGGCTGATTCATGGCTATTTGTACAGTACGTGTAGCAAATGAAGTGCATGAAATGTTCTAACATCAATCAAACTGTGACCCAGCTACCTATGCTTATCAGCAGGAAATGCCGGCGCCTACAATTTACAAGATTCAAATTTATATCTTAGAAATTTGAACTTTGTTTGACAGGCTGCCTACTTTATTACGTAATGCCCTGTGATTCTCTGATGTGTGACAGATGAATGCATTGTTGGATAGCAATCTTAATCTTACCGAAGAGAATAGTCCGAGCAAGGTGCGCTTTTCACTCAACAATCAATGACAAAAAATTATCACATTGCAAAATATGCAGCACGTTCAGGCTAGCAGTGTAAACGATATTCAGTTAGGCTTCATTATTGTGCCCACTGAATTAGACAGGTTGTCTCTTCTTGTATTTCTGTTTGACTAGAAAGGAAACATTGGAACATGTAACGTTAATGAAATGGCACAATTTGATGACATAATATCACAGCAATCGAACAATGAGCAGCCATGTTCAACATTAAACACGTAAAATTGTGCGAAGTTTCAGTCACTGTTATCAACCGGATCACAAAGCAAAGAGACACAGTCGATGTCAAGTTCTACAGAGAAGTTTGTGAGCTTCTTTTTCGTGCGCCTGCTAACTTTTTAAATAATGATCGGAGGGTCCTACATCACCGAGAAAACGTTTGCGCAAACATCTCAATTCTTAGAATCTGATGGAATCGTAGCAATCGGAGCATTTTGAAGGAATTCACAGCAATTTTTCCTATCTCTGTAAGGTATTAAATATTTTTTTTTGCCCACTTAGTAAGTTCCTGGATGCGCCACTGTTTTGAATGAGTTTGGATTTCTAGCAAAGTGATGTGGTTAAACAATCTAATTCTGTGATTGTGCCACTTTTCCGAGCATGCTTTACTTAGGTGCTGCATGTTTGCATGCTCTGTCCTGGTTTGTGAGCATTTCTCACTGAAAAAAACATTCCAAGCTCCGGCCGCCAGCACAAATGTCTGAGGGAAGTGAGACTGAAAATGAGGCTTTCACTTAATGATGCACATCCTATCGATACTATAAGAATCTATGCATCTGTCGAGTTCTACGCGGTTCCTATGCTTGGCTGATAGTTTCGCATATGGACAATCACATAATTTGTTCCTAGAATGTATAATAAGACACAAATTATAAGAATTGTCTTCGAAACATTATATGAGAAAAAAAAGACTCTAGATTTTTCACATGGTCACAAAAATCTCATTTTTAAAGAAAATTCGAATCTGTTCCACATTGGGATCACATTGTGTTTCATTTGGTCCTGTCTGACCAGGTAGAACTCGACAGACATGCAGATTTGTAGTGGCCATGGGGTTTGCTTTCAGCCGTGTTCCCTGCGGAAACTTGTTGGCGGCCGAGCTGAATGTCGCGAAGTTTGATAGCATCATATGATAACACGTGTCATTAAATATAACACTCTTCCATATTTCGATTAGTACATTCTGATAAAAAATGCTTTCATTTTCATGTTCGATTCAATTAAAAGTTTCCAAGTGTTTGGTTTCTGTGAGAATTTCTCATGGCAATTAGACAAGGTCGGTCTAAAATCGATCATTAGAATACCAAGTCAACTGAACTTTAGATTCCCCTAGACTGTACACAGGTGTCTATTTAAAAATTGAATGATCGAATTATCCTTGGAATTGGCTGACTAAAAAGCAAATGACGTGCTCAAAGACATAATAATATACAAAGTGGTTCCGCTTTCACCTCCTCACCCTGTCGTAGCGAAAATCGAACATAGTTGCCGTATGTTGAGATTTTCTTTAAACTCGTTGCGTAGTCAGGGAACATTTCTCTTTCCGTCTCCAAATCTAGAGCATTTCTCATTGTTCATAAAGTGAAGACGAAGAACAAGTTGATTGGGGCAGAGCGAAACTATAAGCGAGAGATTGCCTGAGGTCGCAAAAAGTTCTGTTTCTCCTAACGCCGCTGAGAAGAAAAGAAATGAAGCACATAACTCGTCGGAATCCACCTCTTTTAACTGTCAATTCCTCACCCCCACGTGGCGTAGGTCGATAGAAATCAAAAAGTTCTCACATTAAGTCTTTGAATAAAGTTTGAATGAAAATGAATTTCTGAAATGTCAAAAGAAGGGGAGATATTGAATATTTAAGGTATGAACAATTGAGCAGTTGATATTTCATGTAATGTGGAGCGAAAGTACCCAGTGATATTGACCCTGAAAACAGTCGGTATAAATAAAATTGCGGTACGGTTGTCCTTTTAATCCCATTATCATGACAGCGATATTTTTTAATATCTAAGTGAATAGGCATTATTTCAGAGTAACTTTTCCAATTTTTCCAAACTTTGAAACTTTTCCAGATTTCACGGCCCTCAGAGCGTCACCCACAGGTCGTCTCTTCTTCTGTTTGAGTAGAAGGGAAGCATTGGAACATGTAACGTAAATGAAAATGCTGACAAAATGCCACAGCAATCGAACAATGAGCAACCAGCTCAACATTAAACACGCCAAATTGTGCAAAGTTTCAGTGACTGCTATCAACCGGATGACACAGCAGAGAGACACAGTCGATGTCAAGTTATACAGAGAAATTTGTGAACGTTTTTCATGCGCCTGCTAACTTTTTAAATAATGATCGGAGGGCCCAACATTATCGAGAAAACTTTTGCGCAATGATCTGAATTCTTCGAATCTGAAGGAATCGTGGCGATCAGAGCATTTTGAAGGAATCCGCAACAATCCGCAAGTGACGCACGACTATTTTCCTATCTCTGCAAGGTATTAAAAATTTCTTTTTGCTCACTTAATAAGTTCCTGCATGTGCCATTATTTTGATTCAGTTTGCACTTCTAGCAAAGTGATACAGTTAAACAATCTAATTCTGTGGCGTCACCCTGTAGACCGTGGGCTTAAATCTTGCCCCTTATGACAACACCGCAGAGACCTGATTCTTCCTCTGACCATGAACTCGTGCATGTCACCGCTTTTAGTATTTGTTATTAGCCGGATAGGTTCTATAGACATGCATACTGCATTTTTGTATATAATCCTGATTTGTGCTCTCGTCTTTGGAATTTAAGGACATTTGTTTTCCCCATTCCCTGACTTAGTCTTGGCATTTCTTGGCATTTCTTAGCCAAAATTTATAGTCCGGCAGCCAGAGCGAGTTTCTGCAGGGAACGAGGCCGAAAGTGAGAATTTCACAGAATGATGTACACCCTATGCCTACTACGAATCGGCACGTCTGCCGAGTTCTAGTGAATTCCTCTTCTTGTCAGACGGGATCAAAGAAAAACACATGTTAATCCAATGGGACGCAGATTGCAGTTTCTGGTAAAAATTAAATTTTCTAAAATTTCTTTCTGAAAATTTCTGCAGACGCGAGAATTCGTAGTAGGCATAGGGTGTACATAATTCTGTGAAAGTCTCATTTTCAGTCTCGTTCCCTGCAGAAATTCGCTCTGGCTGCCGGACTGCTAGGTACTACATTAGTTTTATGAACTATAGTCAGAAGAATTTACATTTGGATGATAATCTAAGTGTGCATTCTGTCTTTTTCTTTTCCGTGAACTTTGTATTTTTATGCGTCGTGTTTTTATATAACTATATTCAATTTACTTATATTCACAATTCACTATATTATTTGATCAGTTGTGATAAAAGCTGTGTGTAATTATTTGATCATTATTATTTCAAAATAGTCGATTGAGTTTGGATCAGATAAAGAGCTTGCAGCCTAAAACAAATTGAAAAGCTGTATGCTAAGCCTAATATGTCCAATTAAACTATGCTTCTTTCTCAAAAATAGACACTTTTCAGTTGAAGTTAGGCTATCTATTCATATGTTTGGAATTTCCGTCGACATTACCCACCATTTTAATCGGTTTACAAGTGCTGAAACTCATCTTGCGAGGACATCTCGATGATGTCAGATCTCACGATGTACCTACTTGAGCATGTACATGGAAGAAACATCTTTACACTTACTTCAGATCAAACAAGCTGTGACACATTAATCGTCAATGCTGCAGCTTCTGACTTGAAACCCCTTTTACCTCAGGCATCGTCATATTTTTTCAATTTCTTTTTAGAATCTTTCCTTAATTATGTGAATCAGACTTCTGATGCATTTACTAATATACATTGTGTTCAATTGAACACAAATATGATACCATGGCACATACATGATTCACCATGGCACACTTGTTTTTTTTATTGCAATATGGTGAGCACTGACAAGGATCATCCTTACTCTCATTAAAGAAATAATGGCCGTGATAGCTTTTAGACCCCAACAAATGTTTCCTTCGCATATTTGCTAACTGACTGACACTAAAAACGTGCCCTTTAGCTGTGGACCACTGTATTTGCTTTCCCATCTCCGAGAAGCAAAGTTCACTCAATCATTTTATGATTACTGTTTGACTGAGATTGCCTACCGGCAATCAACCTCATGCATTCTTCAAAATGTCTATTATTACATCATCAAATTTGCAAATATGTTATTGTACATTTTTAAGATGATAAGACGTCAGATTAAATGAGACGCATTTAACTAAAGTAGGAAAACTGACAATATTTCACCTTATTCTTATCGCGCACCATTTTGAGAGTTCCAGCTCTTTCCTCTCGCTCTGCCAGTCGTTTTGCTTTCCGTTTCGACCGCGCTCCCCAATATGTGTAATTCACCGCGGCGTACTCCAGCAGGGCAGCAAAAACGAAAACAAAACACATGACAAGATAAATATCAATAGCCTTGATATACGAAATGCGTGGAAGTGACGCCCTGACTCCGGTGCTGATTGTGGTCATGGTAAGGACAGTGGTGATTCCTGCAATGTTCAATAAATGAACATAAAAATTATGTATTTGCATCATACATCAATTGCCAATCGCCAATGAACATAAAAATTATGTATCTTCATCATACATCAATTGCCAATTGGCAATGAACATAAAAATTATGTATTTGCATTATACATCAATTGCCAATTAATTGCTAGCAATTAACCTAGCCAGAAAGCTGAATTTTCATAGTCACTTCAAGCGATCATGATAAGTAATTGGAATTAACTGATGACACCAATCAAATGCACTTAAGATAGGTTTATTAGCAGCAAACATGTTTCAGTAGGCAAGCTACCATCATCAGTGACAACGGTCAATAAACAAGGATGCAATATATACAGTGCGAATGAGACAAGAAAAATCAATATAGGAAAAGCGGCTGTGATTGGCTGCGGTTATTCATTAGGTACTGTGAATGAAGGAATGACTTTATGTACAATGATTCAGCAAATTACAAAATTGCTGAATCATTGTACATAAAGTCATTCCTTCATTCACAGTACCTAATGAATAACCGCAGCCAATCACAGCCGCTTTTCCTATATTGATTTTTCTTGTCTCATTCGCACTGTATATATTGCATCCTTGTTTATTGACCGTTGTCACTGATGATGGTAGCTTGCCTACTGAAACATGTTTGCTGCTAATAAACCTATCAAAAGCTTACGGCTTCTCACTGACAAATGCACTTAATTGATGGCTGTCATCAAATTATTAAAATTTATTGATTTCTTGCTCCAAATTAATTGCAAATGATTTCTAACAACTTCTGAGTGAGCACTTTACAATATGCAAAGCTATTCGTTCCCATTCATATTTGAATCGATTTTCAAGTTCGAATCAACAATTGTTAGATTATTTAAGGAGGCAACTAAGCATTCATTTACACCCAGGTCTATATTGTCTTGGTTGGATTGTTTTATGGCAGGCATTGTTGCTATTCCATCGCTCTCGACAATAACATTTATATAAGTTGAAAATATAAAACACACGCTATTGAAATTTCATCCCAAATAAGAGAATATCACTATAAAATCACTAAAAGATGTGTTTCACGTCTGCCATTTTTCTCCCTTTGGTGTCTAATACGAGTCAAAGTACATCAAAAACGAAACTTACCTAATGCCACTCTTGCAGACGTTGCCTCGTGGTTGATCCAGAATGACACCCACGATAGCATCACAATGAGAATAGATGGTAAATATGTTTGAAATACAAAAAAGCCAACATTTCTCCGCAGCCTAAAGCTTAGAGATAACCGCTGATATTTTCCTGCAAGAAATGTGAGAAAATTGTAATTCATTGACAATTTGGGGATGCCAATCAGGAGAAAGTTTCCAAAGCAATGTGAAAATTTAGTTCTA
Source organism: Prostheceraeus crozeri (assembly GCA_907163375.1). Lineage (NCBI taxonomy): Eukaryota > Metazoa > Platyhelminthes > Polycladida > Euryleptidae > Prostheceraeus > Prostheceraeus crozeri. The sequence goes on from CAJQUW010012998.1 coordinate 78,298, forward strand.
AGAGACAGCAATCATTCTATTTCATCTATAATTAATGAAGAAAATCACACAGTCTTTTAGCAGAAACGAGGATCAGTCAGCAAATTTGAAAATAATCTAATGAAAATTACATTTGAGATGAAACCTATTTTTGTCTGTTGTCAGAAGAATTTTATTCATTGAGACAGTTTCAGATGGGCTGTTCGCCATATTTTGGATAGAAATAAAAATTAAGGGATATTTTCACTGTTCACCTAAACTATGATCACATTCAACCAATGTAATCATAAGTGCGATTAGGGTTCAAAGAACATATTTTACATATTTTTATAATGTCTCAAATCTTGTTTTTTACCTTTCAGATCTGTTTTTTCTCCCATCTTCAAGTTTGTGATTTTTTTACTACATCATTTTCTAAGTTTTAAATTCAATTGCTCGACTTTTTTTATGTGTCGGCGACCTCAAAAGTGCTTTGATATGTGAAATAAAGCACCTGTAATCTCGATTTAAGACTAGCACATCAAGGTGCCCGTCAACAAGTCTATATCAATTACTGGGATCTCAGATGCAGTTTAGAAATATAAATTTTGAAATACATGTAAACTGAACAAAACAAAAAACGCAAAATTCAAAACTGGTTAAAATTTGTTTCCCGCACTAAAATCAATACGTCAAGTGATAACTTCTGCACAATAATGAAACTTATGTTTTTTGTGAAAGTATCTGCTCATTAGGCTATCTGGTGGACACTTGTTAAGCGGGTATTACATAATTTCCAGCAATTTGGTCATCGTGCAACCGCAACTAATGTCATTGTATCTGAGATCAGTCCAGAAGGAAGATTGAAGTCCTACATGCAAAAGGTGCAACTTTTGTCTACTCATGTGTTTGTAAGTAAGTACTGTAGAAATCATCAAATTCACAATGTCAGCTGGATACATCAATTACTTTAAAGAGAATTTGTGAAACGTACCAGGTAAAAGCATTTTAGAAAACTCTTTTGCACGCACAAAAGGCAATTCAAATTTCTTACTATAAATCAACTTTCTTGATGGGATGTCACGAAGAATGTGAGTCAGTGTATAGATTCAATTTTCTCATAAATCTTCATAGCTGCTTAGAATCGTCCTTCTTTAAAGAGTCATTCGAGCAATTGTCTTCCTTTCGATATATTTATCATTATCATTGTCAATATCATTTGCCAACAGGTGTCCACTGTCCAATCTTTGATTGTGTGCACACGATTCTCAATTCTCTGAATAAGGTGACTGTGTTTTTTATTAATGCCCACGAATACAAGTCTTGCACACTGAAAAAGCATTTCATCAATATATACATACACTAAGTGAAGATTAGTTGCAGATAAAATAGGCTTCAGACGTCATATTTATCTCAGTGATATTTCAGTTGGCCCGTAGCACAAAAATTTCAAGACACACTCAGAAGGCGGCTTTCTTGTAAATCATGTTTGAAAAGGGAGAACTCATTGAAAAGACTCGATCTCAGCATCATATTTTGCCTGTACCCGTCTAGATTATGTAGTTGTTAGCTGATGCATGCACATTGTATAGATATAGTTTATTATCTAGTTATAGGGAGTTCCATCGAACACTTATTGGATGTGCTACCTATGGAATGAATGCACAAAGGGCAACTTCCTATAAAAAATTGCAAGATCGTTGCAAGGTCACGACTGTCACGACACATTTTGCTACGGCTTTCTGTCATCAGTTTTCCAATAAACACATCTCTAATATTCGCATATAATCTTGATATCAAGTTGATAGATACTGTGCTTACGATTCTCAGAAAATTTACTCCTATGAAATGAACTCAAAATGCTTCGGTAGTCCTGCTCACAGTACGCAGCGAAAACAAGCGTGTTTCAGCTGCGAAAGCGCTGTACAAGATGGCCATAACGAAATGCACGAATGCAGTATATTAGTACCAGTGTTGCTTTGCTGTGAAATTATTGACTTCCTATTGGCGAGACTGAGGTGTATTCGTTCCCGAGTTTGTAATCTGTCTAATAGGACGGACAGCGAGTCGCTTTCGTATCAAATTTACTTTAATAGTACAGTTGAATAATTTGATATTGTTCTTTGTGTCATCCTCGCATCATACAGTTTATACTGCTTTTACCCTGTTAACCGTGTGGGGGCGAGGACTTTTGGATCCCCTGTGGATTTTTTGAAATTGCACAAAAATTACAAGAGATAGGACTACAATTTCTAGTGAGCTTTAGTTTCTTCCTATTTCTGATAAACAACCCAAATTTTATCAAATTTGACTATTACTTGATAAACATTTTTGAATGAAAAATTTCCGTAAATTTCTGACAAAATTGAGCATCTAATCAATTCAAACTAGGGTTCGCATCTCGGGCTTAAGAGCCAGACCCGGGCTGTAGGAAATTGCCCGGATTTCAAATAGTTGCGGTTTTATAACTGTGGAGTTGAATTTTAGTGAAAATCGCTGAAAGAACAATTTCTCATTTGCCCACAAAAAAGCGGAAATTCATTAAATATGCTGACGCACATTGGATGCACTGTCGTTGCATTGCACTGATGACATCATGTTTAGGAAATTATTGGCCCGGTTATATTTCCGTTCGTTCACAGAAGATGGCACCATGCTCCACTACTGGTTCAATGAGTACACATTAAAATGATGTAACCTAAAGCTGTAATCGATGTTCAACAATTGTTCAAGCTTTCTCAAAACATCCTACATAACTACTGTATGTCTGAAGTAGCGGATAAAGTTGGGAGCAGCCTCAACGGCGATCTGCTTTCCTTCAGATTTGCATTTATTTGACTTCAAACTTGTAATGCAGTCGCTACACGGGAAACACATGTGAAATATTGCGATCTCAAAACAATATCAGTTTCTTGACAGTTGAAACAATCAACTACAGGAAGAATCAATAAATAACACGCCTATTTGGATGTACTCCTCCACTCCTATTTTGCAAGCAGTAATATAGCCTTAAGTAAGGCTCACAACCAGATTTTAGTAGCAAGCGTAAGCTACACAGAGGAAATGCACAATCACCGGAAAGCACATGACGTGAGCCTTCTCAAACATCGACAGCTAGTGAATGTTAGTAGGATTTCTATTACAGAGAAATTCTAGACTCTTTACTTATTTTCTAGACTAGTACGTATCTATGCATTAAATTTCATCTTTCTTTCCATAGTTTGAATGAAGCTCGAGTAACTTCAGCCATGCTTGTATGATGCATGAGATTTTTTAAATTTGGATGATATAAGCTAGAACATCAACTTCATGCTTTCACATGTTATATAATGGATGAAGATGACATAGAATAATAATGCGCGACCTTGATGGCAATCCAAGAAGTCTTTTCATTGGGCCAAACGGCGTTTTTTCTGACTCACAAATAGAGCTTTTTGAAAATGCATGCAGGTTGAAAATAGTCTGCTACTATTTAAGCTATACGAGCGTGCACTGAGCAGAAAAATTCAGTAATTGCATAAAATTTGGTTTGAGGCAATATGGCCATTGTCGATTCTGCATTTGGGATACACTGTTTGTAGCAAAACAGAGGTATTTTTAAATCTACTGTAAGTAACATTGATACACTGCTGCTATTCATGCAACAAATACATGTATATTGATGATTTCGCGGATGAAATAAGTATGTTCATTATAACTATTCGCATTTTGTCAACAGTCTATAATGAATGTCAATTGATTAAGATAAATAGTTTGAAAGAAATTGACAAAAATTCTTGATTTTCGAAGAGTAGGCGTCCTTTTCCATAAAAGTCGAATTCTTGATGAGGAGCCAAATTTAGTAACATTTTGATTTATCATCAGAAATGTGTGGAAGCCAGAAGTCGCAAGAATTTAGAGTCCTAGTGTAAATATCTTTTGAGCAACGTCTAGCAGTGCATGAGGGTACAAGAAGTCCCCGGGCCGGGAAAATAGGCTTGAAGTTGTTGAAATTGCGAGCCGTGAAGAGTTGTTGAGTTAACGGAGATATCTGACATGATTGAAATAACAAAGAAAGAACATTGCCAGGCAAGAAATCATTGTTACTCTTGCAAAAGAAACGCAGGCTGAATCATTGAGCTTCCATCAGTGTCCCCTGTGAAAACGTTATTATGCCTGCAAGATGCATCACCGGTCAGTTATTCCGGATGTACCGACGCAACTTCTACTTGTGTGGTAACTTTTGGTCACTTACATCCAGTGTTCACTATGATACATTGTTCGCAATTGCTAACGCCAATCAAACAGACTTCCCACAGATGAAGGTGTTTCAGTATTGTGGCAAGTATTTTTGTCATCATCCTCTCAAATTTGAACGCAACGATGAATTTCCGCTTCTCAAGGATGTTTTAGCAATCTATTTTTTTAAGTTAGAAACTCCACACATCTTTTGATCGATCACAGAACTTCTATGAATAAATCATTGACTTGAGAATGGCCTACGTCGTAAGCTAAAGGATCTCGCGCATATGAAATAACGAATTAGTGTTTTTCAATTAATGCAAGATCACATTCTCTATTTTTCAAAAATTAGTTATTTACGTTCATAATGAAAAATGCTCATAACTTTGATGAGTTAAAACAAGTTAGCTTTGATGCAGCACATACCTCCTTTGTCCTCATGCCATCTTCAAGTGAGCAATCGCGCTGTTCACCTGATGATGACATGGGTATATTCTGAATTACTTGCCGTATGTTCATTGTTCATATGCTTGTAGATATGTAGGTTCATCACCGACTGCCTTTAAAGTTGACCCAAAATATGACCGACTGGCTAAGGAAAATCAACGATGTGGGTCCTGACACTAGAATGAACATTGGATCAGTGATCCTAAATCGGTGCCAAATCCACGTATCGAAAATATTGGGGTTTCAAAGCAGTTAATTAGATTTCCTTGACCTTCTCTATATGCATGTTCATGTACTTCATATACAAAATATCAACATAATAAACTGTGCATTTACTTTCGAAAAATCAATGACATGAGAAATCTACACATTGAGTTTTCCTCGCAACACCGGATAAAAGCGAGAGCATACGATAATATTCAAAATGCGTATCATGAAATTTGATTTGCATATCTATTCAATATTAAACGGTTGGAGTATGTTACTCAAAAATAACTAATTAGTTTTCGGGTTCAACTCAAAATATATTTGGAAAAAAAAACAAATTTCCACTCGCACATTGCACCAAGGTTGGTATAAACCTTGAGTTGGGTTTGAGTTCCAAAAGTCGGTAAAAATGAAAATTATGATTACTCGGTTAAAGGAAAATTAACTTAAAAATTGATCTTGATAAATGCTACCCAAATTTCAGAAGTATATAGATCTTAGAATTTGTGTAAACAATTTTCTGCATCACAAATTGAAGAATCTTTTTTATAGTCTATCGCTGTTAATAATCTAAAGGTCGAATTTACTTTTTGGCTTGCAACATGCTCAGACAGGCAGAGATCGCGTAGGCTATTGGCCGTAATCATAGTCTATCAAGTATTATAACTAATTTGATTATCTATTTCAAGGTACAGTCTCCGTACATTATGAGTGTCAGATCACATCTTGCACCAAAGAGCTTATATATTTTATCTATAATTTTTTGATTATATTAGCACAAAAGCATATTTGACTGGATAGGCTTCAATCCAAGACGTTATCCTTAGAACAAATAACGAACCCTAAACGAGTGATAATCAAAATTGGTCACATGATCGTGAATTAAATGATAAAAAGTTATGGCAATCTCATTTTTTTATCAGCGCACTTTCTATAGTATGCATGCGGATAATCTCACTTGTTTGCAATTGAACCAGTCGCATATTATGCATGTCTAAGTTCTACTGATGCTAGGTATTAGAAAACTATTGTATTTGCTGTTTCTAATTTACCTTGTGTCACTTTTAAAATTTGTAAAATTATCCAAAACTTAATTATTTTCGCGGAGCTTTTGGAACCTTGCGTTCGGTATCCAAGGTCACCCAAGGCCCAGATTAAACCCATAGTCCAATATACAACCTTCTATGTACAATGCACGTGGTTTTATGTGCATGCGATAACTGTTTTGCCTCATACAAAGAACTCCTGCAAAAGAACACAACCCTTCTGTGAAAGATCCGACCAAGTGTGAAATTCCAAAAGAAATTGCGCAATTTTTGTCTTCAAAGCAGATACCAGTTCAAATCCGAGGATCTAATGCTGGTGGTTTACGAAGCCAATGCATAGAAAGCTGTCATGTTTTGCCAACTAAGCCAAAATCAGCTATCGCTGATGGAAATGATCCCCAGAAGAAACAATTGATGACAACGAATTATTATGATGCCAAGTTTGAGGTCGACGCAGGTAACCAAATGCAGAAGTTGTATTTCAAACGCGCTTCAAGAAGGAAGCTTCTCGCAGGACTACTAAGTAGGCCTACTTGCTAGTTTTTGCCGTCAGCATTGTTTCACAAAATCTTGTGTCTGAACAAAATGAAAAACCGTAATTTTTAATTGCAAATCGGAAAACGCTTCTTACGTTTCCACCTAGTCAAGCCCAACACAATGGTTCACCCTATGAACAAACAAGATGAAGGCATTATGCTGCCCAAAGGAGTATCTAGTCTTTGTCAAATGCTCCTCATCAATTTGTGGATCCTGCATTTCACTATCGGAGTAAATGATTATCTGATAATCGTCCAGGGGAGGTTCTTTTAATTTGAGAAAAAGGCTTCAAAGATCTGTGTGCTACACTTTACTTACATACTACAGTGTACTCTATGGCACATACCAGTCAGAATTTGATTTTTTTGCAATTACATACTCAAGTTTTTTATGTTTTTGTATCTCGCATAAAGAATTCACTCAGATCATTGATATCTTAAAACACAATTTTTATTCAGGTAAAAACATTGTTTTTCTATTGTTACAGTAGGAAGCAAGGACGGCATTGCATCCGAACTGTTTGCAACTAAATGTCCTCTATTCACAGCTATTTCATTAAATCTCGCACAGGCGTTAATGTTTGTTACAAAGAGCATAAATAGAGTAAGTCCTCCGAAGTCACGCGACATAAAGAAGGATGATTTAGTAGTACAGCCATGAAACAATGATAGTCCATTAACTCAATCGTCGTAAATGCATCATTAAGTATTGTCTAAATCTATCCATTAAGCTTTAAATTTTAGAATTTCTCAATAATCTTGTGCGACAGTAATTACCTTGTTGACCTCTCATCAACTTGCATTTCATACTACTATAAAGTATCATGAAACATAGAATCTCTGTTAACCCTTTGAGGGACAAAATTTTAAAACGTTAATTTCTTAGTAATTTCAAACGTAAACTTCTTGCTAGCTAAAAACGAAAATTATGCTTTTTTTGTGGACTGACTGTTTTCTGTGAAATATCATGTGTAGAGTCTATGGGACAAATATGTCCCATTTTCCATTAACCATAATTTTTGTCTATTTTCAATATAATTAAATGGTACTGGAAAACAAAGATTATTATTGAGTTTTTATTGATATTACACTGAAGTAGATGATAAAACACGAAAAGATAAACGCGAAAACAGTTTCTGTCACTGTTCGAGCAGAGGTAAACACCGAATATAGGGCAATAAAGAAGACTTGCAAAAAAGAGCAGTGCGGTTTTCTTCTGAGAACTCTAATCGAGAAACTAATTGAGCAGTACTTACATCTTGTCCTCTGCTATCGACGTCTGGAAGATGTCTGTGCAAAATTTCAGATATTATTTCTTTTTTTTAATTGTTCCAGATGGAAAGTTACTTTTTCTCGACGAGAATCATCCGATTAGACCTGAAACTACTTGTCTAAACTGTAGGTGAGTTATACTGTCATTTGGATTCAACGTTTTGTAGTTGATAATATCAAAAGCGATGTGAAGATATTGTATCTGCTCCTTATTGCATAGGTACCCTTCATATGGTCTGCGAAGTCGACGCCTCCCACATAGCGGTTGCATGTCTTCACCATAGCTGGAATTAGCTTAAGCTTCATTCCTTCACGTCCTGTCTGTCTTCTAAAAGCTTCAACATTTTCATCTGCAGGCTCACTGTTGGATAACACTGTTACTGCTCTTGTGTCCATCCATTTCACGGTATTCAATCTTCTTTCTGTAGCTTGAAATGAATGAGTGTCACCTTTTTTCATTTCTTTGTCGTCACGAAAATCAGGGGCTCCTTTCCTGCGCCGTAATGTCCCAGTGGCCTTCAAGCCATGCACATGTAAAGTATGTAGAAGATATGGTGATGTAAAGAAGTTGTCCATGAAGAAATGGCAACCACCACCAATAAGACTCTTCGTAAGGTCCATCACTTTCTCCGACACCAACTTCTACTCCTTCTCGCTCCTTACCCATGTAGATCGCAATTTCATAGGTATATCCACTTATTGCACCACAACGCATCCATAGCTTGAATCCCCAAGATACAGACTTGTTTCGAAGATAATGTTTCATCAGATAAGAACCTTGGAATTTAATCATACGTTCGTCTATGCTCTGAATGGAATCCGGACATCTGGCATTTTGAAAGGCTCTGTTCACAAAATTGATCAAATCGCGAACTTTATACGCCCGATCGAAACTGGGAGAACTACTACGAGCAGCTTCTGCATTATTGTTAAAATGCAAGCACCGTTTTATCAGTTCAAAACGCTTTAATGTCATAACATTATGTACGAAAGGCATCATTAGGTCGTTCTCTGATGACCAATAATGGCGCATCGATAAGAGTTTGTGGTATCCCGTAAGTAACAACAATCCTATATAAGCTTTTATTTCTTCACTAGTTGTCGAAAATTCTATGCCTTCTTGTGTTGCTTATCGATTGCTCTCCTCAAGCATCAGGTCAATCAAGGAATTTAACTGGCAGGTGCTGTCAAATATTTCGAAAGGAGTTCCATTGGCTACGCTGACTTGATCGAAAACTGTATCTCTGGTTGTAGTTGGTTGTACAGGCTTTTTGTGCTTTGCTGTTCACTTGAATGTGGGAGTAGGCTGCAAGCTGAAAGTAGATGACGCATCTGCGACTAAATCGTTATCCACCTCATTTTCGAAATCCCTCGACGTTTCTAACTGAGCATCATCGGCCTGGATTGGAACAGAGTCGTACTGTGCTTCAACTGCATTATGCATTTATATGCAATGCATCCAAATCGTCGTAATTGAGGTTGTTGTCAACTTCTTCGTCAGATTGATCGGCAAAAAGTAATTCAGCAACTTCATTACAAGTTAGTTTAAAGTGACGCCCACGAGCATAAGATCTCTTGGTTGCGATAATGTCGCACACTCACAGGAAAACATAAATCGTAAATGACGCGTAACTGTCAGTTGATGTAAGTTTTACTCATTCATGTGTCTAGCATTCGTTGTGATGATGATCAAGGCTTAGATTGGCCGGCTTAGATTGTGACTTTCTATTCATTTTACCAAGTTATTTTCCTTGTTAAGAAATGACTTCTTTAACGTCTCGAGTCGGACATTAAGTACTATCGTGTCGATCTATTTATTGAGAAATCTGTTGTGAATTTCTTACAAAGGCAGTATGTAGTAAATGCTGGAACTATAATGTTTACATGAACAAGAACCACTACTTTGAAAGTATTTTACATATCCCACATATAATCTAGTTTATCTATAAGGTCTATAGGATACCAGAATAATCCAAAATAAGTAATTGAAGTTTTCATATTCATATAGTTTCATGAAGACCTAATTATAACGTATTTCGTATTTCAGAGCTTTTTGTGGTTAGCGGATAATGTGACACACATGTCCCACACATATTGGGTGATTTTTATACACATCACCAAAATATGCGGGATTCCAAATTTAGCAAGCACAAAAATGATACAATGAAAAGTTAGGATTCTTACAATAGTTCCTTAAAATCGATCTAAATAACGTTTTGGACGTAATAAAAGATACTTGATTTTTTACTGAAGAAAGGTCCATCTCAAATAATGTAAATCCCAAAGATGCTTGACATTTCGACTAACTGTATAAGAAATTTTTTTAACAAGACGCATTATACAAACTCATAACAACAAAATTGGTATTTCTTTGTGAAATCACCGAATAATATTCAGGAATATATTTTCCGACATGTATGTCCCATATCCGTTAATCAAAGGGTTAAATAGTGTGGCGAATAGTGACTAGCTGATGAACCGAGTTAACTCACCCGTTATACTCATCAGGTGCCAATCCTCTTACGCGATTTATCAACAAAACTTTCTGGGTACTTGTAAGTTATCTCCTGCCAGACTTTCAAGCTTGTTTATGGCATATAAATCGCAATATCTTGAAAAATCAACTGCTGGATGAGAGCACACACACTAAAGTCTGCATATACATGTACATACTATTATCCCCAATATCGTACAGATTGGGTAAATATGTGCTACTTTAATAATTGGGTGTGTTGGTGACAATATGAATGTAGTTTACGACTTTTCTCTCCAACATTTCACTGCTGATAATTCCTAAAAAGACAATGAGTAAAATCTGAAGAAGAGAGGTCTTGACCACGAGAAAGAGTAGTTCTAAGAAATCGTGGGATGATCATTTCGAAAAACAGCTGATGTGAAGACAGACAATGCTGAACAGATGAATTAACATTCTCTGAACGTGTTCGACGGGTAGTCATATATCAGAATTCATCGCTTTTTTATGCTTCTGCAAAACTGATCACAAAAAACGGAGCACCTAAATTTCGAGGAAATTCAATCGATTCTCATGTCTGCCAATCGTGCCGCACATCAACGTACCATGCATCATTCGACAGCTTGCATTATTAGCTTTCAAATGATTCATGATAGACCTGTTTCCGCTATTCTATTTGCTGAGCAGTGCTCAAAATATGAAAATTGCTCAAAATGCAAATTGCATTATTTCAGCAAGAAAACTTATGAGTGTGATGATGAATCAGGCACTGGAGAATGAGAATTTCCTGAGCTTTCTTTTGACATATTGGTCATCAAAATCGGTGAACTAATAGAAAGTTTGTGATATCGTGAAGTTATCAAAAAATCATGACCTTTTTGGTTGAAAATGTTATGTTCATACTTTTCATAAAAAATGTTCATGCATGGTATCTTCAAAATCTTTGTGATGTAAGGAGTGCAAATATGTAAGTTATATTCATATAAGTTCAATAGTTATTTTTCAAACTTCTTCATTGTTTATTTTCATTTCCGCAAAAGTGCACTAAACAATCGCAGCTGCCATGAGAGAACAAAGACATACCTTCGCTAAGTAAAAAGTAAACAGACAATGCAAGGTGAACGATGGTTCAAAAAAATTAGCAAAGGCATGCATTTACTCTCTCAAAGTCACTGCAGATTCTTTACCTTCATTGTCTGCGTACTTTTGCGGAGATGAGAAAAAATGAAGAAATTTGAAAAATAATTATTGAACTTATATGAATATAATTTACATATTCGCACTCCTTACATCACAAGGATTCTGAAGATACCAAACATTAGAATTTTTGATAAAAAGGTGAGAATATAGCACTTTCAGCTAATACAGTCATGATTTTGCGATAACTTCACGATATCACTAACTTTTTATCAGTTCACCGATTTTGATGACCAGTATATCAAAAGAAAGCTCAGGAAATTCTCATTCTCCCAGTGCCTGATTCATTATCAAGCTCACATGTTTTCTTCCTGAAATAATGCAATTTGCATTTTGAGCACTGCTCAGCAAATACAATAGCGGAAACAAGTCTCTCATGGTTCCTTTGAAAGCTGATAATGCAAGCATGGTGCGTTGCTGTGCGGCACGATTGGCAGACATGAGAATCGATTGAATTTCCTCGAAATTTAGGTTGTCCGTTTTTTGTGGTCAGCTCTTTAATACAAATATTGATGCTCAAACTGCTTGAAATTTTGTAGGTGGATAAAAACTCCTTCTGATTTCCAACCTGAAATTTGCAGACTTGATTGATTAAAAAGGTTTTAAACAAATTTGAATGCAGAGGAGATAACGTAGAAGTATCATTTTCAAACGAATTTGAAAACTTATAGCGCCTGTCAAGCGCAATTGTTCAAAAGTGAATGAGTTATATGGTAGTGTTCCGCAGGGATTGGTGCTGTAACTGTGACTTTCGTTGCTTTCTGCTCGCATAATGTCGCTTGAAAGTTACATGATATATGATGCTATGATAATGACAGCTGAGCTCAAAAAATATCCGAGAAGCAACTTAAAGCTCAACTGACTCTTTCACCCAATTGTGTTTACGTAGCAGTTACCACAAGCTCCAAGATGCCGTGGAGAAGATCGCCACAGCAAGAAATAACGACAGCCGAGCTAGTATTGTAATGTGTCAATGGTTAATTACCACTACCTAAGCCGGGTTCTGAAACATCCCTAGCTTCTAAAGTTTTGCTTTGACTCATATAAAATTCCCGGTACAACAATTTTAGAGCACATTTTTACCGAGTTTTGGCTGTAAATCAAGCGAATTATTGCTATTTACGATGCCAAAATGGCTGAGTGTACTGAGCAGTTGCTTTTGAGTACCAAAAGAGATTGATAGAACTGATTTGTGCATGAAATACTATTCAAACACACGACGTTTAAGCATTTTTCAAACTTTTCACTAAACCCAGCTATAACCACAGAATTAGATTGTTCAAGCGTATCACTTTGCTAAAAGTGTAAACTGATTCAAGACGATGACACATGCAGGAACTTGCTACGTGGGCAAAAAGAAATGTTTAATGCCTTGCAGAGATAGGAAAAATAGTCGTGCGTTGCTTGCGGATTGCTGTGAATTCCTCCAAAATGCTCCGATCGCCACGATTCCTACAGTTTCAAAGAATTCAGATCATTCCGCAAAAGCTTTCTCGATAATGTTGGGCCCTCCGATCATTATCAAAAAAGTTAGCAGGCGCACGAAAAAGAAGCTCACAAACTTCTCTGTAGAACTTGACATCGAATGTGTCTCTTTGCTGTGTGATCCGATTGATAACAGTGACTGAAACTTCGCACAATTTGGCGTGTTTAATGTTGAACTGGCTGCTAATTGTTCGATTGCCATGATATTATGTCAGAAGAGTGCGCTATTTCATTAGCGTTACATGTTCCAATGTTTCTTTCCAGTCAAACAGAAGAAGAGACAACCTGTCTAATTCTGTGGTTGTAACCGTAACACCCACAAAATTAGATTGTTTGACCGCATCACTTTGCTAGAAGTGCAAAACTGCAAACTGATTCATGGCAATGGCACAGCCAGGAACTTATTACGTGGGCAAAAAGAAATTTTTAATACCTGGCGGAGATAGGGAAAACGGTCGTGCGTTGCTTGCGGATTGCTGTGGATTCCTTCAAAATGCTCCGATCGCTACGATTCCTTCAGATTCGAAGAATTCAGATCATTCCGCAAAAGCTTTCTCGATAATGTTGGGCCCTCCGATCATTATCAAAAAAGTTAGCAGGTGCACGAAAAAGAAGTTCACAAACTTCTCTGTAGAACTTGACATCGAATGCGTCTCTTTGCTGTGTGATCCGATTGATAACAGTGACTGAAACTTCGCACAATTTGGCGTGTATAGTGTTGAAGTGCCTGCTCATTGTTCGATTGCTATGATATTATGTCAGCAGAGTGTGCCATTTCATTAACGCTACATGTTCTAATGTTTCCTTTCTAGTCAAACAGAAGAAGAGACGGCCTGTCTAATTCTGTGGTAACACCATATAACCAGTTATGCAGCTACTCCCGGATGTTAGCATATTACAGCTGCATTGGAGTGATTTCTTTTTCTGAGAAAATCACCCGCGCTTGTATGTGGCGTGCGGGCGTGAGCTATTCTTGTGCTCATAAACACCCTTTTTGTGCATGTAATTGTCACACACTAAATAGACTCTATGTTGCTCTTTGAATTTCATGAAATTTGGAACAGTGCTTTTTGAGGTACAGTAAATGAAAGGGACCTTCAAAATCTCGATTTGCCTCAGGGCCCGACATATAAAACATATCCAGGCAAGTTTCCTATGCATCGGTATATATTTGAAATCCCATGTTTCATTCGAATTGCTCCGGCCCGGACCGATTGCGAACACACCAGTGCGCTTTTCAGTTACAACTGGAGAGAGAGAGTTGTACATTGACTAATAAGTGTATCGACGTCGTTTGTTGAAAAGCATTCAGGTAACAACACATTCTACCAATTGTTTACACAGCTGATTACATACATTAAAAGTAAAGATCCCTACGATTTGTTGTTAATGAGAATGATGTTTCCACAACTTAAAATTGATGAAGTTGAAAGATTGGATTTATTTAATCGTTGTTTGTTTTGTCTACCAGTTATTGACGCACACATATGAGAATTAACACAAAACTAAGTCATCAACTAAGAAGGGTAAAATTTGATTTTTCTATTTATAGAAGCGCGCTAATGGAGTTTGGATCTTAATGCCACTTATGTGGTCTTTTACAACATTAACGTTAAAGAGGTCAAATCATTTACAACCCAGCGAGTGGCTTTGACAGACGAGAAACTGACTGACCTGTGGACAAGGAGATGACATGAGAAATAGCGTTGTATTCCATTAATGTGAATTGCGGCATTTCGATTTTGTCGACGTTATAAATTGACTCCCGACCATCCTTCCAATACATTTTCACGTCCTCTAATGGATAGCCATCTGAAAGCAAATTTGAAATCAATGAATCAATGCAGATTTCACATAATATTATTCAGTAACGCAATAACGCATTTCGTAACGCAGTCACCAGCTTTATGACAAACTTAAATATATCGATCGGAAGAGACCTCTTGAAGAAATGCATCAGTGCATTGGTCAGGCAAGACTTGCAAAATGACGCGAATTTTCAAGCCCCGATGTCCAGTTTGAGCATTTCATTTCAATTCCAAGGAAACAAATCTGCTTCACTGATTGACAACAGAGGTCTGTCGTAGTTCATTGAATATCTAAAGAGAATGACAGCTATTAAGTCAATACAAGACACCAACACCCTTGATTCCCCGACCGCAGTCGCCCGACCTAGGAATCGAACCGAAGTCCGCGGTGGAGACGAGCTCGCACCTTCTTCACTAGGCCACGCTGACGGTTCAAAAGGAATGCGAGTGAAGGCAGAAGTCATCTATAAGTGATATCGACAGCATATTGTCCTATTATTATTGACAGAAAGGTACCAGCGTTCATATTGTAGCGAGACAGCATGTCAGCAAGTCATTCGACTACGTCACACTGTAAGGACAATATGCTGTCGATATCACTTGCAGATGACTTCTGCTTTCACTCGCATTCCTTTTGAGCCATCAGCGTGGCCTAGTGAAGAAGGTGCGAGCTCGTCTCCACCGAGGACTTCGGTTCGATTCCTAGGTCGGGAGAGTGCGGTCGGGGAATCAAGGGTGTTGGTGTCTTGTAGTGACTTAGTAGCTGTCATTCCCTTTAGATATTGAAATCTGCTTCGCGAACACTTTAAGTCCATGATGTCAAGGAAATTGAAAAAATATAATTTTGAATTGTAAGTGCATAATTGAGGCGGAAATTATTTTTATCCAGTCGAGTTAGGCAAATAAAATTCATTCGAATAAGTTGATCAATTTTAATAGCGAGAATCGTTGAGCGTCTATAAACAATGTGAATTAATGTCGAAAGGTGTCTGAGTTGCGACTGATGTAATGATGAAATCCTCCCCACCCTGCAGATAGTAAGTGTTGCTGAATATTTATAGAACAACTAATAATACAGAACATATACCATTATTTGTATACTCATCTCTGACTACTCCCATTAACATTCAAAGATAAGTGGCGAGACATATTTCTGATTATGACAGTAAAAGTGGGGAATAAAGCCAATTACTCTGAACAAATCATTACGTCTCCGATCTAGCTAAAGGATCTATCAATAGTTCTTAAGGTGCGGTCTCATTAGATCGCTGATAACGATAAATAGCAGCAATGTGAACAGCGGAGCTCTACGATGAAATGAAGTATCGTCACGATCTTATTTTTATCGCTATCGGTCTAATGTGAACGAGTGTTTATACTCTTAGTTGATCTTGGATAGCATAATCTCGTTGTGTTGCAATGAATGGGAAGACTCTTAAAAAGACTCTTGTAATTAAAGGCTCTTAAACACACTTTAGTTCGCATGAAGGAAGGAAATCAGTTGCTTGTCCTTTTTTAATAAGCATTTACTTCATTTGCCTAGCCTTTTCGAGTCTAATATTTTTGATAATTAGTTTGTGCTAGCTTGACATGTGCTATATTCCACATATAATTATTACAAAAATTCGAGTTTTATTAACTTACAAATGGTTTCCTACGGAGTGCCCTATCTTTTCACATGTAGGCCGCCACTCTGCATGTGCACATACATGTGCCATATTATCTCTAATAAACGCCCTCTCTTTAATAAACAACCTCTCTAACTAAAACCCCATGAAAATGCCAGCAATGCTAAAAATAGCATAGAAGCCCCATGTCTAATAAGCGCTCTCCCAAATGCAAGCCCCTCCCCATAAATCGTTTAAAAATAGACGCCCATGGGCTTTCAATATAGATAATGCTGTACTGAATTTCGGATACAATAGCAAAGCGAGATATCTTTCTCTAAGAAAAAATATTCACATTGTTTACCGTACGTAACTTGCACAAAAGCGACACTTTGACGTGATGGTTATAAAAGCAAAGTTACTATTCAACATCCTTGCTTTTGATAAGCGGGTTAGTTATTAAATATCAGTAGAATGATAAATTCTTCGAACATGTGAAAGATAAGATTATTATAACTCAGAAGTTATAGGTGGCAAAAAGCTGCCAGTCATGGTAGCACAAGTGTTAAGGACGGAATGCCAAACTAAGCACGTGTCTTATCGAGCCGTCCGCATATGGAGTGCAGCTGGTGATAGGATATTCCTCCATCCCCCCATCTTAGTTGCTAGCCGGAAAAAGTATTAGAAAACTACTGTGACTGAATTTCCTCCTCGGAAAAGAGAGAAAATGAATTCTTCTTGAGGTCACAGTTTAAATCTTTAAAGCAGTATAAAGCTGATCATGGATGCAAGTGCAACCTTCATAAAGTCTCCTAGAAGCCACAAGCCTCGACATCTCAGTTTTGTATCTTCAGTTTGAATCCTGAGGCATTTAGATAAAGAGCGGGCGTGAAATTGCCTCCAAAAATTGCACTTGTTTTTCTTCCGGAAATTCTAAGCTGCGTTACACTTTCCGCCCGGAAATTGAGAGCAGGGGGAAGTAAAAGAGTAACACCGGCATTTGCAACAATGTCATCAGGCCAAAGCACCAGTAAACTTGCATCGAGAGAGGAAAATGTGTCCTGCACTGGTTCACATAGGTCACTCATCAAAAAAGTCCTGAATCCGGGTTTACACGATATTTCAGACAATTATTTATGATGGCTCTAATCATTTGAAATACTGAAGCTGCCATCACATGATCATGTTTCCGTCCTGAATAACTACAGTGCTTGCGATAATGATTATAGAGATTATATGAGTAAGAAGAGTCCGATAAAAATCCAAGTAACACCATCGAGCGAAGTTAGCAGTTTCATCTGTCTACAAGTTTTCGTGCTTAAAATGAGCGATGTGATTTCTACGATTATTACATTTCTCTTTTTGAAAGTGGATGCCAAAATCAATGATGGATCGCAACCAGTGCCTATATCCGAATATTTTTTCTTACTGAGTAATCAATTTATCTTCCTGTTGTCCAAAGGAGTATATAGCTTCTAGTTGCAAAGCTGCTACATGGCATCGACTTTTGAAATTAATCATCAGCAATGAAGGATAGGTAACTTTCATGGGAGAAGCGTTTGAATAATAAAGGGAATATGGTGGTCTCATGGGATCTACATGATCAACAGTATCACCTTCGCAAATTAAGTGTCGACTGAATGAGATGGAAATAATTTTCACGTTTCACTCATACCGTCGCGTTTTTGTGACTTTCTGCAACAAACAATGTGCTACAAGTGATATTCAACATCTATTCACCACATTTTCCACCTTATGCGATCATATAACCCGAATGTAGCTCAACTGGGCTCAGATGATAAAACACGGACTAAACGTGCACGTAAACTAGCACGACAAGGATGCCGACAAAATCGTCACGATATTTCATTTGATCATTGAACTGTGTTGTTCCCATTTCAGCTATTCATCATTGCGAAGATTAATCAGGCAGCTGTAAACAGCAACTATGTTACGCATGCAGAACGATTTCATTTCAATTCATCGTTATAGTCATCGCTATCGTTATCGGCCTAATGCCTGCGCGCCATTAACCGCATCTATTCAATGATCGGAAAACATTCTCTTAGAATTAAACACCATACATGCATTACACTTACAGCTTTCGATTTCCACCGTACAATTTTGCTCGTCCAGAGGGTAATATCGCAGATCCATCATGCAAGCCAATGTCGTAGTGAACCTGTAAGAATTAGCAGATGGAATTCATCACATAATTGATTTCGACATGCTATCATCTTTATTAATTTTTATCGTGGTTATGATCATAATTGTTTTGTAATGTGATGGTAACCGGTATTTATTTTTCCAAAATTAAATCAACAGGAAAAGTGTGAGATACCACTTAACCATCTCATAGCCTACAGCACACTGAAGCAAAATTTAGAGCAATAAGGCAATTTGAATAATCAGATTGTGGAACCTCGTTATGTTTATGTCATTGGTTTCTTCCAGCATGTCGCACTAGGCCTAATTCTTCGCCATGCTGCCCTGCTGTCCTGCTTCAACATAATCATTCAATGAAAGAAAATGTGAGTATCAAAGTAGGTATTCAACACCGACTAGTTACCCAAAAACAGGAACAGGTCTAAAAGAGACAACGGTTTTCCTGCCCGATGATCCGCAAGAATTAATAAACAGATTAGAGATTTTATTAGCTGCAACAAAAGAAGGACATAACTCTAGTTTTAACGAAATACATGCAATCTTAAAAAGACTATCAGAAAAGAAAATTATTAGTGAAAAAGACTACAAAAGTTTATCTAAATTATTTAGTTAAAAATGTCTTCGGCAGAACTAGAAAAAATTAATAAACATTTAGAAAATTTAACCGAGATTTTGTCCTCATCAAAATTTAGTACGTCATTAAAATTTATAACAACTACTTCCTCGCATACTTGTAATTTAGACCCTATTATTCACTTAGAACAAGAAAAACATTATGAAGTAGCATTAACTAGTTTTTCAACATTTAACACTATACAAAATATTATCAAAGATGTAAATGACCGATTTAAATATTCAAATGACAAAGGTAAAACTTGGAAAGAATTAACTTTTCTTCCTGGATCTTATGAAGTTGAATCGATTTCCAATGAAATAAAAAGACATTTAGGCATTCAATTTAAAGACAAGAAACAATTACATTTCGCAGTTGAACCAGCAGTAAATAAATTTTCTCTTACTTTAGATGAAAATCATCAAGTTGATTTTAATCATGATAGATCATTGTCGAAACTATTAGGATTTAAAAAGAAACTCTATGCACAAGGTTTTCATATCAGTGAAAATATACCTAAAATAACTGAAATAAATTCAATCAATGTTCAATGTGATATTATAGAAGGTGGTTATGTTAATGGAAAGCTAACAAATAATATCTTCAGTTATCCAGCATTTACAGTTCCGATTGGTTACAGTTTAAATGTAATCCCAAAATCATTAATATATTTTCCCGTGACACGAAAAACAATTAATTCGATTACTATTAGAATAACAGATGAGAAAGGAAAGGCAATAAATTTTGGCGGCGAAGAGATTATGATAGACCTATTATTACGAGAGGTGTAATTAAAAATATTGACTTAAAAAATGAGTGAAAACACTTCTGTAAAATATCCACTAAACAAGAAAGTGAAATTCAATCATCATCCAAACCTATCCAATAAAGTTTTATCAGTTATCTGTGGAAGATCAGGTTGTGGGAAAACGTATCTATTATTCAAAATTCTCACGACACCCAAGTTTTTGGATTATAACAATCTTATCATTTACACAACAACAGCAGAACAACCTATTTATCAATTTTTGAAATATGGTTTTGAAAATAATCTTACAAAATCAGCTATAGCTTCACTGTTTGAAGAATATGAAAAATCGGAGTATGAAGAGGAAATAAGTTCTTGGTGTGAAGAAGCAGCGAAAAATAAACAACTAGTAGAACCCAATAAAAATAAACACATAACGATACAATTAATAGATGATAGTGGCAATATGCAAGATCCTAGTAAACTAAATAAAACGAAAAAACATTGTGTGGTGTTTGATGATTGTGTTAATGATAGAAATCAGGCAGTTCAGAGAAATTATTTTACAAGAGGACGACACAATAACTGTAGTGTCTTTTATTTGACACAAAGTATGTATTCATTAGATGGAAGTGTTATTAGAAAGAATGCTAATATTTTTATGATTTTCGAAATCAATCCAAGAAACCTAAGTGATTTGTTAAGAGACTTATGTATAAGAGATAAAGATGAATTTAAACAATCTTGCTGTAATGCTTGGGCAAACGACTATGGTTTTATCACAATCAATATTGATAAAAAAGTACATGATAGAGTTATCGAACAATTGTTCTCTGACTAGGCTTCGCCTCGAGGGGCTTTGCCCCGACTGAAAGTCGATAGAAGATTTGTTCACTGACTAGGCTTCGCCTCGAGGGGCTTTGCCCCGACTGAAAGTCAATAGAAGATTTGTTCACAGAGTTATAATTCCTCTTCCCAGTCTTCACTATCAGTGTATTCAATTATATTACATTCTTTTTTTATTCGTTGAAATATTTCGTCTTGAACATCTTCTCCGTTATAAGGTAGCGTAATACCATTTGCATTAGGCGCTTGACGTTTAAGAATATTTATTTTACCAGTGAATCTTTTTTCTTCAGTGTTATTATTTTTATCAGGAATACTAATACCAGTTTCTAAAGATCTTTTCCATGGTTTATTAACAATTGTTGTCAATGTTTCGCCATGGTATAATTGAATGAAATCTTCTACTTTTACTTTAGTTTTTGTATAACCCTTAAATGTTTTCTTTTCACTAAGTCTCCCTTGTTCATCAACAGTAATACAATATTTTATTTTGGGAGCGATAAACAATCCATATATAATTCCCCCATTACCATAATCATTTTCCCTTGGCATAATTCCCCGCCAACATATCCAGCCGCATCTAATTTATTGAAGAGTTCATTGGAAATGTATATGGAATCAGTATCTGTGTAATGTATGTGTTTTTCTTTAAAACCATTAATTTCTAAAATAAAGTTGTTCATGATTCGTCTAGAGTGAGCAAGAATAAAAGAACCTAAATGTGATGGCATGAATGATGTCGTAGCGCAGCTGCTCAGGCCTTTGGCCGTCTTTTCAGTGTCTGTAATATTAGCTTTAAGAAATTCATCATCTTCCATTTCTACTTTCACTAAGAATTGTTCATCATTTACTTTTTCAAAATCTTTTACTTCTTGAGTGAAATTTTTTCTCAATGTACTCGTACTATCATTCCATAAATGATATTTAGTGGTTATGTCTTTTTGTACGGTTTTTCCATATAGTGAATTCATTAATAATTTAATTAACTCATCGCCTACAGTGTTTCCTTCTATTTTATATTTTTTTCTTAAATTGAAGAGCTTTTCAATGTATTTGCGAAATAATAATAATAATAATAATAAATCGTTTATTTCAAAAAAAAATCCCCAGTATTGGAAATCGTGGGGAACAGACATACAAAAGGAAATTAACAAATTCATTTATCTTGAAAGTAACAAGTAACAAACGGAAAGTTATTAATAAAGTAGCAAACGTAGACGCAACTGCCGCGGCACAAGAGCTAATTACATTGAAAATCCATCGTTCTCAAGTTTTGACATGACGATCACAAATGATTTCTTTCGGAGGGAGTTCATGTATTTTGGCAGCTGAAATTTCCGAGAATGACGAAGTCGTGGAAGCAGTACCCCATGCAAAGGATGACTATCATCGGAAACTACTTGCTGAAACAATCTCCACCCAATCACAATACGTCGGTAGTCCAGGGGAATGAAAGAAGGACACATGCACCGGCTGGAACCACAAATAATACGATGACTTCGTTTTTGTATGCATTCGAGGATATCTGATTCTGCAACATTTAACTGTACAAATAAAGGCGCACAATATTCTACAAGACCTCTGACACATGCGTTGTATATTGTCACAATATCATCCTTGCTGAAAAATGGCCGTAGATGTCTGAGAACATGTAGTCTGGAAGACGCCTTCCGCGAAATGCTGACAACATGAGGTTTCCAACTAAGATGGTTGTTAAAGATCACTCCCAGCAACTTCATCTGATCAACCATTCTGATGCCATTAAGTTTGAAACCAGATAAGTCACAATTTGATGATGCAGTGATCATCATTTGCTCACTTTTCTCAATTTTGATGGTCATGCGATTGGTTGCCATCCAGTCGGACACACTTTGAACTGCATCGAGAAGTGGGCTTACAACGGCCTCCCTCCTAATGACGCCACATATAAATATGTCATCCGCATATTTCACCAAGCAGTTGTCAGAAGAAATTTGTAGATCAGACACAAAATATTTGAATAAATGAGGGCCGACTGATGATCCTTGGGGGATTCCGCTGAGTACCTTAAACAGCTTTCCGGCGTATTTTGACCATCGTATTTTCTGATAACGGTTAGAGAGGTAATTACCTATGAATGTCACTAAGAAAGGATCGAAATTATCTTGAAGCATTTTGTTGATGACAAGACGATGAGACACACGATCGAATCCCTTAGCCATATCGATCGAAATAAGATGGCATGCGTCAACTCCAGGGGTTGAAAGGGCATTTGCAATATAATCACTTAATCGAATAAGGGCACATGCTGCGGAGCTGCGTTGTCGATAAGCAAATTGATTGCAATCTATGTGTTTTTCAATATCCCGGTTGTAACGGCGAAACAGTTCTTTTTCAAATATTCGTGCTGGCATTGGTAAGAGGGATATAGGTCGCGTCTCCAATAAGTTCGGCTTTGATGTTTTCGGCAGAGGCACAACATCTGCAATCTTCCAAAGGTAAGGGAAATTTGCAGTCTCAAGACACTTGTTGAAAATTTTGCATAGAGGATCTGAAAGTACTGACGCCATCTTGACCCAGAGAATAGATGGAATTCCATCCGACCCGCAAGATTTTCGAGGATTAACACGCTTCAAAAGTTTTTCAACATCAAATTGTTCAAAGAGGAAAGGAACGATGAATGGCAAAGAGGGCATGGACACTGGATCATTCTGCATAACTGAAGAGTACTGAGTAGTAAGAGAATCAAGTATATCAGGCACCGACGTATTGGGAGCGCATTTTGACAACCAGTTCGAGTCACTATTCGATCCAACCACCTTCTTATGAATATTCCAAATCGAAAAATTCTGCATTTTCATGCGTCTACCCCACATTTGCTTAGCATTGAAGATTGCAGTTTTCACCTTGTCACGAAAGTGAGCATATTCTTCCCACTTACGGGAACGATAGGCCCGATAGCGTTTATTTATCAGCAATTTAATTGTTGAATTGATCCACGGCTTATCTTTTCCACTGTTCTTGACATAGTCGAAAGGTAATTTCAGTAGCCCATCATTCAGCACTCTGTAGAAAGTACAACACATTTCATCTAAATCCATGTTCGAGAACAACATGTCGAAGTCGATGTCATTGAATTGATTCGCGAGAGAACTGAGATGGGAGTCCCGAAAGTCAAATACCTTTCTGAAGTCATGCTTTTCGTGGAACTCATTGACAGGTCGAACTTGAACAACTACGTGATTACTGGAAGCAAGGGGAGGATGGTAAGATGGTTCACGATAATGTGGAGATAAATCGTCTGACATCAAGATCAAGTCGAGTATGGAATTATCACGTGTGGGCTCTTTGACCAAGTTGTTCAACGAAAAACCAATTTCCAAGGCTTCAGGATTAACTCGATTGAAATCGCCGACAACAATGACTGGAGTACTAATGTAAGTATCCAACTGACCATCCAACAACGATGTATTATAGTCAAAAGCAGCTCGTCTAGACACCGAGTTCAATGCTTGCCCATGTGGAAAGTATAGTAAAAGCAGCAGACATGAGAAACCATTTTGTGCTGTCCTCAATAGCAAAAGTTCTACATCAGAATTTATTGATGTATCTTCTAGGACGCAGACGCTGTAGCTATTCTTTATCCAAGCGCAAACTCCGCCGCCTTTACCAGTCAGTCTATCAGCGCGGTGTATAGAATATCCATGCAAGTTAACGACGTCGTTTGGGACAGAAGAAGAAAGCCAACTTTCGGTAACACAAATAAAATCACATTTTGCTTCAGATACGAAAGCGAAGAGTTCATCAGTTTTATTCCATATTGACCTTGCATTTGTTAAACATATAGACGGATGAGTACTCTGGCGTCAGTGTAGCTGTCGCAGTACAATTTTCCCTCGACGTATGAGTACATCTTCACCAGCTTCTCTACGGGACTTCAATTCCTCCTCCAATCGTCGTCGTTGCTCCATCTGGGCAGATGTGAGGTCAGGTCTTATGTAGACATTACCATACTCTACGCTCCGTTTCAATTGCCGACAGTTAAGCAAGCAAGTATGCTTGTCTTCATTAGTCTTAAAGCGTATTTTGACTGGTCTAGGTTTCCTCGCATTCATCCTCCTTGCTCCAAGACGTTTAAAAGAGACAACACTGCTGCTCTCAACAGAAATTTTGGACAACAAATCAGAAATCGTAGACTCATCGATCGAGGATTCCTCTTCTTGATCATCTGAACTGGACGAAGGCTCGGTCAGACCAAACACAATGACATTGGACATTTTCTCTCGGCGTTGTTCATATTCATCAATAGTCGAGTGAATAATGGCACTGACGTCACAGTTTGACTGAGCATTGACTTTCTTGTGCAGAGCAACTAATTCTTTTTCAAAAGCTGACATACGATTGATTAAATCACAAACTGTTATTGATTTGCAGGCATTACATTGATAAGACAAATTATCACATGTTGATATTGATTTCATGATTGCAGCAGAGACCCCCGAACAGTCCTTCTTCGCATGGAAGCTGTTCTTGCATACACTGCAGCTTATTATTAGATCTGTGTCAATCGTCAAGTTGCACATGCAGCACAATACCAATTGCTTTGTTACGTCACTGCCCTTGCGATTCATACCGACCACTGTACGTACAACGAAGAACTGAATACGATTCAGCAACAAACACCTGAGGAAACGAAAAGTTAGGATAACTTTTTATTTCACTATCTTGAACCACGTCTGAGATTATATTTGATATCACCAACACAGGAGGATCACGACCATACAAAAATTTTCACTCAAACCACAAGTTAAGCAGTATAATCACGATATAATAGTCACAGTGACGAGACAGAGCGAACACACAACCGCCGCGCACGACTGATAGGTTAATGAAATGGTGAAACGTGATAATTTTCTTCATAAATTATACCATCTGTAATAGATAATATTTTCCCGCCGCATCTAACAATTTCTTGTATATCTACAGAAGTTAATACATCATAACACATTCCATTCCTAAACCTTATTATTTCTTGATTGCAATTGTTTTCATTCTTTACCTTATCTTTCGCAGGAACTGGTTGAAAAAACATCTCATCAGGATAATGAAACACAACTGTGAATATTCCAGTTTTAGGACGGAATGATTGAGTGTTAAATTGATATAATACTGCTTGTTCTTCTTCTTGTCTAAATTTTCTAGCGGATTCAGCTTTAGGGTATTCTGAATGTTCGTCATACATAGCTGATGGATATAAAGATGTTGCATCAAAAGCCATTAAGAATTCATTTCGTTGGTCGAGTAGTTTATGTTCAATTTCTTTACAAAGAGCATTCTTGTCTTGCAACTGATTATACTGCTTCATTAAATCCATTAAATTATTATGACCAGGAAAATATCGTTGTAATATTGGTAGCAAGATGTTACAAAATGGAGATTCGTAATGACTTATATTTGCTGACACTCTTCCACCTTTAACAGATTTTCTAACATAGTTTCTAGTCCATAAATCAGTATGCGAATGAATATTTATGTTGTCTTCTTGTACACTCTTCATCCAACCGTTAAATGTTAAAGCGGAGGATGTTAAATTAGTAGTTATATCTTCACCAACTAATTCTTTCATAACATTATTATACTTGTAGATACAAAATGCTAATGAAAGAACATTGTTAATTAAATACGGTTTCCACTCATGTTCTTTTTCCTGATAATTGTCATGTGTAATTTCGCCAATTTCATAATTTAATTTACACATATTGGTAGGGGTTTTAAAATTCTCGCACCATTTGGAAAGACTTGTTTTCACGTGTTGGTAGCTACATTTCATTACAATAGTTTGTAAAGGTTTGCTTGGTTTTATGTTACGTTTTGTAGAGTCACCTAGTTGCTTAGATCTAGAGGAACGTTGGATATACTTACTAACACTTTCAGTTGTATAAGGATTTTGTAAAGAAGCAGTGAGTATTCCTCTTGATGTTTTAAGCGGTGGTTTAGTTAATTTAAAATTAGATTTGAGTGGATAATATGCATCGAATCCTGATGAATTATGTGCTATTAAAGTTACTTTCGAATGATTAAAAGATCCAAGGTTTTTGAAAAATTGATGTATCGGACATACGTCCTCTGGGTTTCCCCCGAACGGACATTCATCTTGTTTCCTAATAAAGATTTGCACACAACGTTGAAGTTTGTTAAGTTCTGCTCCAGTTAAGTTGTTGTATTCACTTATCTGTTTCTTAATTTCTTTAATTTCCTCTGGATCTTGACTCTTTTTTAGTTTCATCATGTCACATAATAAACGTTTGTCCACTTCTGACAATCTCCGCTTGGGTAAGCAACACATGAATTTATTGAAATTGATAGCGCCTAAAGCATAAGGAATAGGATGAGCTGTTGCACAACGAGGATCTGGATAAGTTTCAAGATCCCATATATATGTTGAACCATAGTCAATTGGTTTCTTTGTTATGGTTTTATACGGAAGCGTTGTTAAATTTTCATCAGTAACTGTTTTATATATTGGTTTGAAATTATTTTCAATTTCTCTAATAGCTTCTGCTTTATGGAATTTATTTATTAAACAATAATGACCTATTGATGAACCTTCGTGAGAATAATTGTAATAAACGTAATCATGAGAGGTTGTAATACCTCTAGGATTTAAATGACGATTAGTAGCACTGTAATACTGTACACATTCTCCAAAGTATTTATTGAATTGAGAAAACTTGCAGTTTGTCATTACTCCTGTTCTAGATGTAGCTTTCTCTTTATATAAAAAGTCATTAAACATCTCGATTATAATTTTAGCTTGTTCTTGATTGAAACCACGTAAGGCGTTGTAACATTTTAGAAAGCAGAAATCTTCAGAAGGAATGTAACAATATTGACCGATGTATTCTTTGATTCTATATTTCATATTAATACCAGCGCCTCTATTTGATCTTTGTACTAGTTTCATACCAAAATCTTCGTATTTGATACTACCTGTAAAAACCCATTCATTAGTATCTGATTTGTGATCTAGATTACGAAGCCATGTTTCAAATGAATTTTTATTATAAAATGTAGCGTAAAAGTTTGGTATCGTGGTTCCATCTTCTTTGTTTATTACACCCAATAAATTTAAAACTTTCCCATTTCTTAAAAGAGCACGTATATCATTTACTACATTAGTAAAGAGTTCATTTTCATACGTGATAACGTTCGGTTTAAACAGATTCAATAGATCATCACCAAGTCTATCATCAGAGAATATATCAGTAATTGGTGTGGCTGATGTTTCCTTTGTTCTACGGTTCTGTTTTTTAATATTACGTTTACTACGTTTACGATTACGTTTACTACGTTTACGATTACGTTTAATTTGTGCATCAAACTCATCAATTTGTTTCTTTATTAACTCGTCAAGCGTATGCGTTGATTTGTTATTCATTTTACAATTCATATTTTTTAAAAGAAAAAATTATGTTTTTAAAAGAAAAAATTATGTGTTTTTAATATAGAACCTCGCTTCCATTTTTACATAGAACCTCGGTTCCGCCAACTTCGTTGGATATACACAGGAATATTTAGTTGATGTAGTGTTTCTAAATCATAAACTGTTAATCGGTCTTTATTAACCAACCACCATAAATTATTGTATGCTAAAAATACTCTGAAGCTTCTTAGACAAAGTGGAAAGTCTTTTGTTTTAGCGTAACTTCTTATACCATGTTTTATTTTATAATCTTGCACGAATTGCATATATTTTCGATGATATTGAATTTTAACTGCTTGTTTTGAATTTATAGGTTTTGTAGGATGGGAATAATTTTTTTTTAAAACTGCCACGTGTTCTATTTTGTATTCGTTAATCATATTTTTTAAAACTAATTTTTAATTACGAATTTACATAATGGTGATTCAGGATTTCGGTATATGAATGTTCTATATTCATTTCTTTTTCCTATTTTTTATATGAGAAAAAATGCTTCAGACTCCAGACTAATCCGACACTCATTTGAGTGTTTTATACCTCTGTAGCACCTCCGGACTACTACGGACTATTTACTCTGAGGCTTAAATGAAGACAAGACACTCAAGTGAGTGTATGGACTGTCCGAAGCTTAAATGAAGGCAAGGCACTCAAGTGAGTGTATGGACTGTCCGAAGCTTAAAAGAAGACAAGAGATTCAAGTGAGTCTATGGACTTGGCCTCCGGACTATTACGGAAATCAATCAATCAATCTACCAATCTATCAATCATTCTATTTAGTCTGAAGCTTAAAAGAAGACAAGAGATTCAAGTAACTGTATGGACTTGACCTCCGGTCTATTACAGATAGAAAATTTAATTACTCATGACAAATTGTTACATGACGTGCGAAGTTTCTCTTCATTACAACTTTGTTACAGTTATTACATCGCACTTGTGCTTTTAAACATTCTTTACATTGGTATTTGCTATCATAAAATTCTGTTTTGGGTTTAAGAATTTGACAACTAGTACATTTACGTGTGTTAATTGTACATGACTTAGAATGATTAGTAAAACCCTGGGCAGTGAAATATTTATTACAATTCAAACATTGTCTATCTTTTATTTTTGGTTGTGTTGGTAATTGACATCTTTTTTCATGACGTGCAAAATTCTTAGATGTTATGTCTTTTCCACATTCAGCACACGTTTTTTTTACTGGTTGCGACTGTTCTAGCACTTGTTGTTCTAACATTTGTTCAACTTCTTCGGAACGCGGGGCTTCAAATTCCTCGTTAGATAACATATTTTTAGCAGAAAACAAAATAATCTAAAAAAAATGATGTTAACAAATGTTGGAGGAGGTGCTTACATTTCAAATCATGAAAACTGGAGACGTTTTAACAGGACCGTTACATCTTTCTATTCTTCCACAACAAAGTACTGAGTTGGTAAATAAAGAATATGTTGATAAACAGTTTGATAGAATTGTGTCACTGCTGTCTCTACTAATGAAAGAAACCAAGCTTCTAAAGCAGAATGATGAAAGACTGCAAGAAAAGCTAACAGACCTAAGTAGCAAACATGGAAATATAGAAGCAGATATATCAAAACTTTTTAAAAAGATTTCAGAACAATCAAAAATTTTAATATTACTTTCTTTAAATTTAAGGGGTGCCATTATAAAGAATACAAATCAAAATAAACAACTGAAAGAAGAGTTAGAAAAAGTTAGCGAAAAGAATCGAAAATTATTACAACACTTTCAACAGATGCAAACCACATTCCAAAAAAGTGTTGATGAATTACGTAGCCGAATCACACAACAAGTAAAGCACATAAACAGAATAAGAAATGAAGTAAACTCACTTAATCAAAAGGTTAGTGAATTGAAGACCCTTAAAACGAATTTAGAACATGAAGTAAAGAAAAATTCTAAAGGAAATAAGGAACAGTTGAATGCTATTAAAGTTCAATTGGCTGCTCTTAAAACAGAAGTAAAGAAAAGTGAGAAAAAATTAGAAGTAAATGAAAAAGAAATTAAAGTACATCACACGCTGCTTGACGCAATAGATAAAGTGCAACAGTCAATTAATAAAGTTATCGCGAAGCTGTTGTCCATTCACAAACGTAAATCTTAATAGAATTTAGCCGAACGGCCCAAAGGTCCTCAGGTTACTAACCAACCACAAACGTAAATATTTTTCACAAAAGTCAAATTTAAGCTTAAAAAAATGCCTATAATTTATCAACACAATCTTAAACATTTTGCTTCAAATAATAAAATTGCTCATGAACCATCTCTGAAACCTGTGTACCATTATGATAGTGTAGAAACTGTCGGAACACAAAAGTTCCTAGGCACTGCAGGTGCCGTCCAAACAGAAGGAGCTGGCATCTTTTCTGGTATCGGCAGTATCGTTAACTTGATTAAAAATAATAAAGATTTGATTTCATCTGCTGCTAAAGGAGCAGCTGCTATAGGTAGTACAGCTAGTGCAATATCGAATGCTGTTAAGTCACAAAACGAATTAAAACAACTAGAAGCTATTCGCAAACTTAGGAATGATGCAAAAGAAATGCAAAAAGACAAAAAGCTCTCAGAGGAAACAAAAAGCAAAATTGCACAATTAGCGAAGATGGAAAGTAAACATGATGAAAAAACAATTGAAGAAATGAGAGGAAATGGTCTAGCAAAATTCTAGTAGCAAAATTCTAGTAGCAAAATTCTAGTACCAAACTAATTTTTTCTAATAAAAAATATAATGTCAACTCTGATTGAAAGCAAATTTAGATTAGATGATCCCCCGTTCGTTAGTTACAATCAAAAAAAGAATGACTATATAAGAATTGCTATGAATCCCGGTTCTTCAGGAAGAGTGAATACTGGAGGTGACTTAATTTTTGAAGTTGATAATCAGCAAAGTTATTTATATTTACCCGATTCATTTTTACACTGTGAATATTCACTATATTCTGATGCTGATTTTACAACACCATTACCTGCTACGGATAATATTACATTAGAAAACAATTTCTTTCCAAGACTATTTACACAAATGCGTTTAGATGTTGCAACACAAAATATAGAAACCATAAGTGATTCACCTGGTATTATTGATTCGATGCTTCGATTTGTTACAATAGGTGAAAATACTAAAATGCATGAAATCGAAGGATGGTTTCCTGATAACCATACCGGCATACTTAAAGATGATTTAACTCACACTGGAACAGATGCAGCAGGAATTGCGAAAGATGTAGAAAACATAGTGAAACAGTTAAACAGTACACAAAATAGCTCATATCAGAAAAGACGTAATTTTAATAATAAAAGTAAACAAACTGTTGATTGGTCATTGCCTCCATTATTCGGATATTTAGATTATGATAAAATATCATGTCAATTAAAATTTAAATTAATAATTCATCGTACTTTAAATAATGAAGCAATATTTTATGGAAAGGCTGGGAAGAAAGCATATTTAAAAATTGATAGACTTGAATGGTGGATCAAGCACATTACTCCTAGTTTAGAGGTTGAAACAACTATTACGAAAAGATTAAATACGAACAAACCAATTCCAGTAAGTTTTATGAAGCGTACTGCGAGCTCTGTCACTTTTACTGAACAAAGATTTAACTGGCATTTCACAAGGACATCAAATACTCCAAGATATTTTTTGCTCACTTTTCAAAAGAATGAAACAGCCAGTTTTGATAAGAACAATAGTCTTTTCCATATTAATTCAATTCGAAGTTTACAAATTTCATTAAATCAAACACGTTATCCTATCGATCCATTAAGATTTGATAACACCAATAATCAGTTTATGGAAGGATATGACGCTTATAGAAATCTATGCCGAGAATTTGGAGTAGAAGCACAATTAACTCCTGTAGATTGGAAGAATTTATATCCTGTTTTATGCTTTGATTTAAGTGCACAATCAGAAGATATTATTAAGAATGGTTGTGATGTGACAATTAATATTGAAAAAACAAATTCCACAACCTCATTGATGGCCTATGGTTTATTGCTAGAAGACGCCGAATATTCTATTGAAATTCTTAATGGAAAGATGGTTAGGATAGGTTAGTAACCTGAGGACCCTTGGTCCGATCGGCTAAAGGCAGAGGAGCTTCGCTCCGATCGGCTGAAGCCTCTGAACAAAGTTCTATAGGTTAGTAACCTTAGGAGCTTTGGTCCGATCGGCTAAAGCCAGAGGAGCTTCTCTCCGATCGGTTAGTAACCTGAACAAAAAGTGATAGGCTAAACCCTCTGAACAAAAGTGAACGGCTAAGCCCAAGACTATATATTTTTTGTTAAAAAATGAATAATGAAACGGTTTAATTAGAACTACGTAACATCATTGACAAAAATACCCCTAAAACTATTACGATTAACAAAAAGAAGTATTACATAAGTAAACCAAAGATAGAGCATATCAAATTACAAGAAGAAAAGAATGGTGGAATTCTCCCATTAATTCCACTAATCATAGGTGGCATAGCAGCAGCAGGAAGTGTTGCAGGCGGGACAGCTGGTATTGTCCAGGCAGTAAATAAAAATAAATCAGAGAAGGCAGCATTAGAAGAACAAAAACGTCATAATAGGGAGTTAGAGAAAGCTGCTAGAGGTGAGGGAATAGTAGATAATTTTATTAGTAAATTAAATTTAGCTAATGAAGGGAAACGAGTTCTTAAAAATGTCCTACACAATATTGATCATTTGATTGAAATAAAAGAAACAAAAGACGGATCTGGCATATATCTAAATCCTAGTATGGTGCGATAAGATTTAATCTTTAAAAAATGAATTTGAATAACTTAAGGATTTCAAATCTAGATCTAACGGATTATCTCTTAAAAGTAGGCCTACATAGAACCTCAAATTGTCACCACACTGGAGGTGATATACAAAAAGCATTAGAAAACTTTCCTGGCTTTATTTGGAGTAAATATTCGAAAGAGAAACATCTACCTGGGCATAATTTTACTGGCCCCGGCACAAGATTAGATTTAAGATTAAACGATGATAACACGCCTAGAGAAAATAGTAAACCAATAAATAGAGTAGATGCCGCGGCTTACCGACATGATTTAGCTTATCGAAATCATGACCTAAGTTCTCGGCATGTAGCTGATAAGAAGATGATTCAAGAATTAGATAGTATTCAGAATCCTTCCTTTAGAGAAAGAATTGAAAGAATGTTTGTTAAGAAAGCTTTACAAGCTAAAATATTATTCGGTCAGGGGATAGACGAAACGACAGCAAAGCTGTCTGAGAGCAACGCTCGAACCTACGCGTCCGAAATTCACAAGGAATACAGAAAGCCGAAATATCTATTGAAGGTAAAAGTATTTAATAAGGATGATATCTGGAGTGCAGATCTAATTAATATGCCTAATGAAAGAGGGTTTAAGTACGCATTGAGCGTTATAGATTTATATACACGATATGCATGGGTAAAGCCTTTAAAAAATAAAAGTGGTCTGTCAGTTAAATATGCGTTCGAAGAAATCTTTAAAGAAAGTAAGAGAAAGCCAAAAAAGCTATTCGTTGATAAAGGGTCGGAATTTTATAACCGAAATGTAAAGCCACTATTTGAAACTGTTTATTCCACAGAAAATGCTGGAAAGGCTGTAGTAATAGAGCGCTTTAATAGAACCCTAAAAGGTAAGATCTTCAAAAAATTTACTCAGCAAGGAAATCAGAAATGGTTAAAAATATTACCAGGAATTGTAGAACAGTACAATAATAAAGTTCATTCTGGTATTGAAGAAACCCCAAAGAATGCTTCTGACGACCCTGATTTGATACGAAAGAAAATATTCGAAAATAATTATTCAAATGAGAGTAATCCGAATTTACAGAAACTTAAGCCGAAATTTAAAATTGGTGATAGAGTTAGAATATTTAAGTATAAGAACAAATTTGAAAAGGGCTTCGTCGGATACTGGACGAAAGAGATATTTGAAATTTGTAAAATAAATCAAACTTATCCGTTTACTTATGAAATTAAAGATTTAGATGATGAAGATATCAGAGGGCGATTTTATCAAAATGAATTACAACGAAGCGAGCTTTGAT
Organism: Prostheceraeus crozeri; assembly: GCA_907163375.1. Classification (NCBI taxonomy): domain Eukaryota; kingdom Metazoa; phylum Platyhelminthes; order Polycladida; family Euryleptidae; genus Prostheceraeus; species Prostheceraeus crozeri. The sequence goes on from CAJQUW010012998.1 coordinate 112,463, forward strand.
CTTTAGGTGGCGCTTTAGCTAGCTTCGTTTTTGAACTTTAATTACAGTAATTGATACTAACGTTTTTCGGCAATTAAATTCCCTTAATCAATTTCTTTATTCAATTCCAACATAATATCAAGAAATGGTACTCCTTTTTGTAATTTATACAAAACATATAAACATAATTGACCACAGTAAGTTGTTCCTGGTTTCTGAATTTGAAATGTATTATAAATTCCAGTTCCAAGTAATTCTTTGACTTCATTTGTTGGAGGCAATCCATAAGAGTCGAAGTAGTAATTATCCCCATTTTTATTTCTATGCCCCGCTGACCAATGTACGCCGTTTTGGTCTGAAGTGTGAAGATTCGTTATGAAATTTACATTATTTTTATTTTTTAGTTGACATAATTCGTCACGCATTAAGACGTGGAAATTCCTTATTCCTAATTGTTTAGCCATTTTCTCTAGATGAAAGTTTGTAGTTGTTTGTTTACCGTATTGTTTTAGTAAGCATTTTATGTTACTCATTTTATAATAAATAAATAAATTTCTTGTAGGATCCCCCTCCAGGAGAAGAAATGTGAGAAAAGGGGGAATTGATTTAAAACTGTCTCATAATGATGACATACTTTACTAGTTATTCGATTTGAAATGATTATATTATAATTATTCTAATCTACATTGCTTTACAGATTTCCATTTTCTTCATGAACTTCATCCGTTAATAAAAGGGATTGTTTAAAATTGCTATAACAACTATCTTGCATATCGGAGTTTATGCGTTCTAAATTTAGAAGAAGAATTGCTTTTATTGTCAATCCATGAGTTCACAATAGCAACTACTTTTAATCAATTCATGCGGAGAGAGGAAACGCTAAATGGATTTTGTGAACGCATTTGCATTTGCAAAACTCACTTTAAAACCTGATTCTGAAAATAATTTACGTAGGCGTAAATTGAACTGTCAAAATTTTACCGACGCGTAAATTGAACTGTCAAAATTTTACCGATGCGTAAATTGAACTGTCAAAATTTTACCGATGCGTAAATTGAAATGACAAGATTGCGCTATTCACAATAATTTTAGGGAAAAGCTGTTCTTTGTTTTCCTTTGCGAGAACAATAAATCTCTCTCTCTTCAATCATCACTCCTTATCTTTTGATTAAGTGCGGATAGCAACCGTTTTGTTTCATGAATTCATTGTTTCACTGTTGCAAGTGACGTTGTAAAAACACCTGTACCTGTTAAAGCTGTAGCAACAACAGGAATTGTAAGAACGCCAGATGAAATGAAAATAGTGAGAGCGCCTAAAGACATTGTTAAGAATACTCCAACTCCTTGTGTTACATTCTTCACTATAGTCCATCTTTTTCTTAATTTATTATAATGTTCTAATCTTGACAATAGTTGTCTCTCCTTATCTTTCATGTACCTGACTCTATCTTTGTGTTTTGCTTTATCCATTTGTTCCAATATGGGATATAAAGGGGCTGATGGTTCTTTTGTTTTTACATTTTCCATTTTTAAATGAATATTTTTATTCATATTCATTTTTGTTTTTTGCTAAATTTCAGAAGGCCCCTATTTGCATTTTTGATTTGTTAATTTCAAGAGGACCCTATTTTGCATTTGGATTTGTTAAATTTCAAGGGGTCTAATTTAGCTGTTTTTTTTTATAAATTTCAAGAGGGGCCCTATTTTTGCATTTTGATTTGCTAAATTTGAAGAGGTCCCTAATTTTAACAATTTTTTATAAATTTCAAGAGGACCCTAATTTTTTCATTTTCAAGGGGTCTAATTTAGCTGTTTTTTTTTATAAATTTCAAGAGGACCCTATTTTCCATTTAGATTTGTTAAATTTCAAGAGATCCCTAATTTTAACAATTTTTTATAAATTTCAAGTGGACCCTCATCTTTTCATTTTTTTCATTTTTTTTTGTATCTACCTGGGGTGTGGGATCCGGTGCTGAGCGAAGCGACGCGCCGGATCCTATACCCTATACTACTTTAGATTCATGTGACCACATGTAGCCTAAATTTTTAGAAAGAAATTTTTTGTATTCTGGGTGGTTTAATTTTAAAACTATGCTGATGAATATAGCTGGAGCATTTTCGCTTTCTGTAATAATTCGTTCTATTACTAGTGTTTGTTTCTCTCAAAAGTTTCCACTTTATTTCCGAAAGCTACAACTTGATCGACAGGTTCATCTCAAAGCAAGTGGAACATAATCCTGCGAACAAATTTCAGCTTAAATGCGTTGATATTTCTCTGAAAGTTTTCGTCTCATGTTTCGCTGTGACGAAAAGATACGTTTTTGAGGACATAAAACTGCCTGGGAGAATAACAGAAGAACAGCTATTCCCAATTTGTATTTGAGTGCACGCGAGGGATAGACACCTCTAAATGAACGTTACAATGCTCATTAAAGTGTATCTTTCAATATGCAATACAATAGATTAGAGCCATATTATCACCTTCAAACACTGTAATGAAACGTTTTATAACGACTTGAACCAGCAATTACGAATATTGGGGTGGTTTTATTGTGTGATATAAAATAATGCTTTTAAAATGTTGCAGAAAGTCATTTAATTCCAATGTCGCAGGTGTCGATCACTTCAAACTGCCTCCTCAAATACCTCCACATTTCTAAAGCGCTGTCTATTGCGTTGATAAATTTGTTGACACGATCCGCTAGTTTACCACACGGCATCTATTTATTTTATATTCGCTATCATCAACTACTTAACGGGGACGACGTAACTATTTTTCATAATCTGGATAATGATTGCGATTGAAGCTTCAAGGTTCAGAAGTGTGATTCAAGTACTGAGGAACGGTCGGGATTATGATTATAACTACAGTTAACCGTCAGAGATCTGAGCTTTCTCACAGCCTCTGAGACCTAAGGGGGGGGGTCCAGTGGACCCTTTTTACAAATTCTTAGTTTACCTGCTTAAATCGATATCAAATTACTAGGAAAGTTGATTTTAAGTAAAACAATGATGCTTGTGTGTCGATATAACTAATCCTTTGATTGTCTTTCAGCCCTCTCAGTAAACACATGCGAAAATGTGATGCTTTTGAAATTCAATGACATTTAGCACAGTATCAGTTGTATTAAGAGGCGGTTTTACGAGAGGCGGTTTGCTGTCACCACATAGCCTCAGATAGTTGATTTTGATGAAATTGATTTATCCTATGCAGCATGACCTACATTTAGCAATTTTTCAACTTTTTCACGCCAATCGGAAAAAGGTCTAAACTTGGCCATAATTGCAACATTTTAAGACCCTCAAAACTTTGCCAACAATCTGCTTTTAGTGTTGAACTATGAATGAAACGATAGCTTTCATTTTGAACATTGATTTATGCTGATTTGTTCATGTAGGGCAGCACGTCATGTACGATCATTTGCGATAACAAAATATTCACATTTTGCGATCTTCTAACATAAAGCACATGCACGAGCATGATGTAAACAATGAATAAATTGCTTTCACTCATTATGCACCATCGTGGACAAAATCATTTTCATCTCATAGTAAAAATTCTGTTATGGGAATTCCTACACCCTCTGAGACCTGAGGGCATCCCATATGATTTAATTGAAATGAAATAACACATGCAGATTCATTGTCAAAAATGATGATTTTACATGGGCATGGGCAGTTGATATATCCTCAGCAGAAAAAGTGAAATAGGAAAATATGCCTCCTGCCCCTCAGGTCTCTGAGGGTTAAGGTGACCAACAACTTGAATTTGACTTCAATCGCATTCATATGTGAGCTTCTGACCGCCTCATTCAAAACAGAAAGAATTATGATTACCAATACGATGGAAGCTAATCATTGATTTTATTGACGCATTGCTGTGTCAGAATCATCTTCCTTCGGACGAAGTCATGGAAGTGTCACAACCCCCCTCACCTCTTCCATCATTGCATCCTATCTCCTTTTCAATTTTGTTTAATCAACACAAAAATGGCCGATGAGCTGCGTAAATATGAACCGATAGATATTTGGAGAGATTGTCATGCTAAACCAAAATTGCACTAACTACGGTGAACAAATGATAATTCTTTATCAGCAGATCTTTTAAATGCATTTCGACAATCTCAAAAATTTCATAAATGCTCCTTCCATGAGATTGAGTAGAAATCTTTATCATAAGGCAAGATTGAGTGAGTTGTATCATTCCACGATTTCCGGGTTCACAGGAATCCATTCTTCCTTGTCCTCGTATTTCGGAAATCAACAGAGAGCAATATTCATTGAAAACGATAGTGTTGTCAGATGGAAAGATTTATGATCAATATAGTGCACGTCTTTCACAAGACTTCTCATTCTGACTGTTTTATTTTCAGTTACAATTGCAAGAAAAATGTTCAAGCGCTTACATGTAATGGAGTGGAGTTCAGTAGTGCTGAGTAGATCTCTGCACAAAAACTCGGACTAGTGCGTGACCTTTTTACTTAAATCGATTATCGTAACCTTTTGATCGATGTTGCATAATGTTTTTGTTGTTACGTTTACTATAACATGCACTTTATAAACCTCACCCACGCACCTGATATTCTTCTACTGGGGGGCTTAGTATGCATATGGAGTTGACCGTTATCTACCTATTGGAATGGTTGATCTATAGGTCATCAGCGTACTTCAGTTACTCAATATTAATAATTGATAAAGCATAATAACCATATTTTATACTCATGAAGTCCACAGTCCCACACCCCCATGATTGAATCGCTCCCAAATTTACTAGTATAAAATATATAACACAATTGGCGCATGTTCGCTCTCAATGAGACAGCCAAAAGTCGGAAAACGAAAGAGAGGGAGGCCGAAGAGAAGGTGGGAAGACTGCACAACAAAAGATCTGAAGAACACGGGTGAGAAAGAAAATGCGTCAGACAGAGTCCAGTGGAGGAAGAAAATCCGCATCGACGACCCCACTTGAAGTGGGAAGAAAGCCAGGAGAAGAAGATAAGAAGAAGAATGTGCATCCTCGTTTAAATGGTGCTATCAGGCTTTAACAACTCGTTCAGCTTGTTACTATATATAGAAATTTAAAATTTGGATTTTAATTTTTTTTAAATAGTGGTGATGTGATTATCTGTTGGAATTTGTCAATCAATTATTAATAACAATTATTTTGCAATTATTTGAAAAATTAAGAGGTCAAATTTTCAAAGTTCTCATGGGTCAGATTTGATCAAATTTAAGTTCTTATGAACAATGCGTAGAAACTAAAAGTAATAAAGAAATGAGTCGTGGCCATTATGATTTTGGAGAAATATCAAAAAATCTCTACTTGGATTCCCTGAGCCCTCTCTGGGTATAAGAGGGACGTCGCAAATTTGTGTTTTAATTTATGATTGTGCAAATGAATTTCAGTATCTTGCAACAGGCGAGTGAAGCTTTAGCTCTATTATTTTTCTCCATACTCTACCTTTGCTGGACGGTGCTGACATTGTCAGACGTTTCTGAAGCGTTGCGGCACTTTCAGTCCAAAAGTCTATACCGGCCGACTCAACCTTTGGACCAAACGATTGCTAGACGGTTCAATGGGCTCCAGACAATTGTCTAAATATTCTGACAAACTTTTACCATCTTTTATCATCTTTTTCGGATCTTTATTGAACGGTCATTAAGTTTCCATTCAAGCAAGACTTTTTGTAAAATAGTCAGCGTTTTGGCTTGATTTACTGAAATCAGAGCTCTAAATTGGCCCATAGGAAAGGCTGCGTCGATTATATGTAAAAGAGTTGAATGATTTATACATCTATTTCTAGTAGAAAAATATATTTAATAATTGTAAAAGAATGAAATATTAATATTTAGAATATTGTTTACTTTAAAGAATTCAGCGGCTCATCTTCATTCTGATACCGATTCATGTCAGCGTGTGTTTCAAGATCATTAGAATAGAAACAACTATAAATATTGACAAAAATTTCAAAAAGCGTCAGATACTATACAATTGATCTACTGAATGAGAACAGGTAATGCAAGTAAGTGTTGCATCATCATCATTAGATTTTCAAATGATGATGAAAGATAGTTCATTTGATTTGACATTTTAGCTTCCATTGATCTAAGATATCTGATCTTGTTGAACTGAAATTTCCTCGTGATGTGCTGCTTGCATTTGATTTGAGATTGCTCAAATAATTTTAAGTTTGCGCTTAATTACCTGGAAAAGGTGATAACGACCAATATTGCCATTATTTAAAGCAACTTCATTACTGCAAGATGCATGCTCGCTATAATCCACACAATTATTCTGAAATTAATTAGAATTGACATTTACATGTTTTGCATATTCAAAACACAGTGTTCACAGTTGGCAACTACACATGACGTCGAAAGAGGCTAGTTTTCTCGGTGTAAATGTCCAAGCAGTTAATAACGCGACCTTTAGATTCCACAACCGCCATATGTAATATTGTTTTTGTGATCAGTTAACATGGACATTAATCCATTTCTCCTTCCATGTACACACAGAATTACTAAGTTTAGCCAACCATCGATATTGAAGACATTAAAATTATGTCGAATAAAATGTATGTAGTAGGGAATGAAGAAAAATAATGTGTGGGAGGAAAAATTACGGAGGTGCTTTGCAAATCATGTTATCGAAATAATTTCACTTTTCAAGAGAAATTGGAAAATCGCTAACCTTTGGTTTACACTGACAAGGCACCGTTACCTAATCTCGAAACTTAACTACAAGATAAGGTATTGTGATCAAATCATTACTACCCACCAGAAACCACTATTCTTCCGCCTACCTACCATGGCAACAGTAACTAGCAAAGCATTCCTTGGTAGGGTTCAGGGCATGTCACTTTTAGCCCTCTAATTCCGGTGTTCAACATCAAATCCGACTAATTGTATTATGCAACCTACCTGGCGTTGGATTTCAATGGTGTTGCCGGTGCATCCAATTTAACAAAATTAATAGCAGAAATATCACCTTGTTATCTCAAATTCCTTGAACAACAAAAGCTTGAGAAAATCAGAAAGCTTGAGAAAATCCCATTGTTTAAGATTTAAACTGATCTATGAGATCTGTCTACTGTGCAAACCTATACGATGCCATTCTGTCTTTTTTGCATGATATGTTCGTTGCTGGTTGATATGCTGGTTGAATTAAATATCATTTTTTATAGACGGTTATTGCACTACTTTCAACGGATTATTTTTCTTTGATGAAACGCCATGGAAGAACAACAACTTTAGATAGACATGCAGTACAATCACTGTAATATCTGATCGATGGATGATGTTGCAGCAAAGTCTCTGTTTGATTGAAAGTGATGACGAAAGCACTTTTTGCTGCAATTATGTTGTGTCCAATTCCTCAGCAATAATGAAAAATGAATCCGTGGAATATTTTTTTTGATAAACCATGTTCAGTGCACGAATTAAACATTTTGCAATTACAATTCAACCTGTGGTCTTCGCAACACCAGATCACCAAACTTGCGCTTCTGCGGCTTATTGAAATAGCATATTTTAAAAATTTTCATGTGAAATCGTTGGATTTGGCCTTCTGGAAGGTCCTGTTTTTAATAGTACTTCTTCTGAAATTGAGAGCTTCGAGAGGGCTAAGATATTGGGTCCAACTTTAGATCACCGAATGACATGATATTATCATGTCGTTCATATTGAGTCGTGTGCGAAAAAGGCTTTACATGCTTTATTCTCTGAAGCAAATCAATGCCCCTCAACGTATAATGTGGCTGGTATATTGTACACTCATCAGATCGGTGGCTATTCACAGTTTTCCCGCATAATGCAATGTTAGCCAACAAAACGTGTTTTGAGCAAATTTTTAACTTTGAGCGACGTGTTTTCAATATATTCAAAATTGATGATAAGACCAACTTCTCTGACTTCTTTGATTGGTTGGCAGCTCACTAGCACGTAAAGCACTCTGTCATGAACATCCTCTACATATTATTTATGATGAAGCTCCTCTGCAATTCTGTGCCCGAAATGGTCCTTACAGAGAGGTCAAAGCCAAAACAAAACGTTTCCCATCTTCTTTTATCAAATTTGCGCAATTTGCTCGCTCTGGCTTTTATCTTGCACTTTCATGTAGATTCTCATGTCTCTGCTCCAACCTTATTGACAACAATTTTGGAAAAAGGTCACACACAGGTGATGAATGTAAAAACAATTTCGTAATCAGTGAACAATGTACATTAAGGCGATCTTCTTTTTTTCATCATAGACTTCAAAATGCGAATGATATACAAACGAGAAGTGATTATTTCACACCTTTAATTATCTGATAGCTCCAAGATAAGGAGCTATGCAAAATGAAACCCCAAATATTAACAGAGGTATTATTTTCATGGGCACAGCTGCAACCAACATAGTTGCTACCTTTTTTAGTTAACATTTGTTAACACTTGGTCTGATTTATAGTCAAGCCAACATTCAAAAATGAATATACAATATCATCGACTTCCGATTCAGATGGATTATCAGCAAAAATTGATTGAAATATATAGTCATGTCGTCTGAATACTTTGCAACTTAACATGTTACTAAAGAAGACACAATGCATCCCACCATTGAGTTAAATAAGTGTGGGCCCAGAACCAAGCCTTTAGGTACTCCAGATACGACGTTGGATTCAGCATCACCATAACAATCTACTGCAACAATCTGAGTACGATTAGACAAATAGGACTTGAACCATCTTGCGAATCCGTCCTCCATTCCAGATGATAGTAAATTATTTCAAAGCTTGTTGAGCAGTATTTAATCAAAGACTTTTGCTAAATCTAGGCATGCAACATGAACAACAGGTGTCTCATTCAATTCGATTATTACTTTAACTTTATCACGGTATCACTGGCTGCACTACCCATAGGCCTGTAAGCATGCTACCAAGCGACATAGTATTCAAGCAGAAATGAATAAAAAGAAGTGTGTCTTCAACTTTGTGAACTAGCTGCAATTGCACCTGCAACATTGTATTGTAAATTGATTTACGAGGATATGACAGGTGCATGTGCTTTTAGAAGGAGTCAGTGATATTGACAGCTAATATCACAAAAGTTGCAGCAAATGAAATCTCTGCGCCGAATCTTTGGCTTCATGCAACTGACACAACAATTGGACAAGGCTTCGTGAATATATTAAATTCTTCTCATATATTTCGGAATTTCTATCGGTTAGTTGATTAATGTCACAAATAATTGCAATTTCTCCAACGTAACTTCCAGCCTTTTTGTGTTGAATAGAAAGAGAAATCATTGAATCCTCAAGCATTTATATTTCCTTTGTATACATAAAAGGAAGTTGCGTCCAAAAATATTGCTTAATATTCTATAATCATGTCCCTATTTACATTTAAAGATTGAGTTTTTCCAGTGAATGTTTTTGGCACTGTACTGCTGAGGCTTTGCCAGAATAAAGGAGTACGAAGCAACAGAGCAATTTACAATAGCTAATGGAACTAATTTTCAATTCTTATTATGCCGAACACTGCTAGTCTGCCATTGTTCTCACCATTGTATTCCGTCAAATCACGTGCTAAGCGCAGAGAAATATCTGCGATCACATCGCAGTTATAAGCTTTGAATAAATATGGATGATTATAAGGAATTTTATTGCATGGAATATTTTAATGCATGCATGAGTTTGCATACTCAGCAATCACAATGATATATACGCATGATAAACTCTTCATTGCAATAGCATGCACAGTTACATTACTCTGGTAAGACTTATTCGGCTTCGTTGATGAAAATGGCATTAAATTCTTTAATGCCTTTTCGAAAGCTATAATGGACACGACGCGTTGCATCGCTTAGGAATAAAAAGGTTACAATTGCCACCTTTCACTTGGCTTTTCCAAATCCTGAAAATTAATGCTGCTTGCCCTACATCGTGCGTTGAAAAATAAGGAAACACCAAATTCTCATGAATTTTATTAACCGACTTTGCTAAAAAATGGAGGATAACTTTAATTTTCAGCACTGAAATAGTAGCGGCAGATGGAAAGTCACAGTGAAAATCTTGCATAAATGCTTGAGGGAAAGACGGAAATTAAATTTCATGAGCAAAATTCCTGTGATGCCATTTCTCACTTTCTGTCAGTAAGAGCTGCCGATCAACCACTATCATCAGCCTGTGAAGGTTTATTTCTGACTGCTGTAGGCAATCTGATCTCTTGTTTTATGCAAATATCATCGATCTTCTCTTATTCATTCTGGACAACATGCGTCATTGTTGCATCTGCCGTCTTATGAAATGAAGATAAAGTTAAGAAAGCTCTTCAAGTTATCAACTCTAAGAATAACTGCAAACTTCGTGACCAAATTTAATATATCAATAGAATAATAGAAATGTGATGAACAAAATGCATGTCTAAATTTTTCTGACTCGGATTTACGTGCTATTATAATAGAAAATTGTGCATAAATACACCAGGGCGCAATTAAACACCAAAATATTTTTTCTGTCCTGACTATTTAATAATCAAACTGTGAGGATGTCATGACTTGGTATCATGACAAGTAGGAGTACGTTGTAAATAACAACGCGGCAGTAGGACCTAAATACGAATGGACTTTAAAAATTTTGTTACCAATGACATATTATCAAAAGTGAAAGAGTGCATTTTTCTGTAAATCATTAGATTTCATTGTGAAGCCCCCAACTTGTTCAAGCTTAAGATCATCAAGAACTTACAGTCTCTGACAAATATAGAAAAATTGCGCTGTAGAACCATTTTCATAAACAGGAAATCCTACATTGTATGCTATCTCCACCTACACCGAACACAGTGCATGATGTACGGTAAGTGTATACGTAAAGCTTTCAAGGATTTTACGTACGACTGCAGTGCTTCTGAAAATGTCTTTGATTATTTACCCTTGATAGTCCTAAGCCAATAATTAAAGCGATTGGGTGGAAAATGCCTTGTTTCTTTTTCATTGTAAAGATAACAAATCGATTCCTACTCAGAAACCTCAGACTTGCAACTTGCAACTATGCAATTCATTAACTTAAAACTTCCGTCAATCGCCAACGAGGGATTCTTATCGTTTGATCATCTTTCACTCCCAGTCACATCATTCCGCGACATATTTGAGATCATTGATTAGTATAGTGTTCTATCAAGTCTATTCGAAAGCAGCAGATTTGTTCACTGTCAGCGTCAAGCTGGTTGTTATTATACACTAACTTGTTCTAATTTTATATGTAACTTGTTCGCTGATTTCACGCAGAGCAAGCTTCTAAATATCTAGAATCTGTTGTGAACGCCAAGCAATCTATGCTAGCGATCTTAGTTCACTGCGGACGAGGATAAAAGTTGCAAGCTCGATACTTTTATCTCGGTCAACTTCAATAAAGTGCATCTATGATAAAATCGCTTTTGATAAGCAGGTCGAAATACTTTTCAAATATTCAGAGGATATATTCATAATATCTTCGTTGAGTGAATTTTGATAGGATTGAATGCTTTTAAGTTGAAGAAAAGTATTTTCAGATATATCTGCATTATGCTATCAAGCACACAAATAGCATTACAAAAGCATTTTTGCATCATTAAACCTTAAAGTAGAAGTATATTTAGAGTATCGTGTTCACGACAGTTGCTACGGACGCATTTAAATGTCAAAATCCTATGCAGGAGCATGTACTTTTATTTTACTAATGGTTGTGATAATAATAATTAGGGCGCTTGGTGGTGCTATTGAATGGGACGTGATTTGTACCAAGCGCTCTCAAATGGGAACTTGCTATTAGTGCATGCAAGCGCCCTCTCATGTTCATTTGACATATCTATGATGAATTAAAATTCTATATTACCCGTGCATGGAGATCGAGCTGCCATGTAAACCATATCAATAATTGGTACTTGATTCCCTGCGCTATTTCGTCTCAATAACATAATTAAAGAAATCAACATAATAAATTGCAAGGTGTTCTACACACCTTCAATAAATCATAGGAAAGTTTGCATTAGAAAGGCTTCTCGCTTATCTTTGCCAACTATTCGCATGAAGTAAAACGTCTTTGTTGCGATGAAAAGCAATTGGCCTACTATCAATATTAGCAAATTCTGAGAGAAAGCAACATGAGGTTTACATGCATCATGAGCGTACAAATAGCAAACATGAAAACATTTAGGTCTATTTTTTTATGAAAAGCTGCGATTTCAATACATGCTCTTCCTATTTTACATGTATAAATGCATTATACTCGTCAGTTGAATAAATTGAAAGGCCCCTGTAAGAGTTGATGCATTATTGTTCTTTGAATAGACAAATACCTTGACAGTGCGGTGTGTAAAATACACGGTATACCTTGAGACTTCCTCTCAAATGACCTAGTAATATATGAATAGGCCTAGTATGTGACAAGTCTTTTTCGTTTCCACGCAAAGGTCTGGAACATTAAGATATGAGATAACCTCTTATGATATAAGATTCTAGGCCTCTTTAAACTATGTAATTATAAATAGACGGTTCAAGCATTTTGATAAGAGCGGTTGATGCACGTTAATTGAAAGTCTAAAACTTAAAAATAATCTGGGTTTTAGTGCAATTTCATACCTAACAACCGTTTTATTTTTTCATTTTTTATGCTTACTAACTATTGTGAACACGGATATATTGTCAGAACTAAAAATTGTTGCACCATGTCCTGCTTTCTTGAATTTTGCGCAGACCGCCTGTCTCGTTCCAACTGCCTTGAATGTTGATGCAATCTCAAAGCGCCCTTCTTACCTTGCTGATTTTCAAGTGTGCCAAGCGCTCGACTTGTGCAAGAAGTAATCATAAAAATCAGTGTGAACAAGGAGGAGCAATAAAGAATGTGAAAAAGAAGATGAGAGAGAGAGAGGGTAAGGTATCGATTTAATTTGAAACTAACAATTGATGCGAGATTCTCGTATATCTACAGACATTTGATGTGCCTTGCATACAACTATTGACTTCCTTTCGTTATGTTCGCATGTGTTTGGTATGTAGCGATGAGAACAACTGCTACTGTGATTGGTTGATGGAAAACAACATGCCAAAATATGTTCTGGTATGCATCTTTCGTATGTATTTGGCATTGACCGGTTTACAGTGCAGGACACGTTCCGCCGCATTGGGTCTCATCAATCGTGAGAATCAATCGTTTTTTTAGTTTAGGGGCGGATGCGGGCGTGGATAGCAATCTAGCATCTTTTAAATTCTTATAAAACCTTGTAGAAGTAACGTCAGCATGACAACAAAAGGAAAGCAGACATTGAAGTTTGATTAGTGCAGAACGACTGAAGAGATGCTAGTTCCTATGAAAACAGAAATGCTGTTGGTTGATATGGCATACTTTGTTTTTTTGTGACACATATTTCAATTCACAATTGTGCATGCAGAGAATGGCACGTAAGCCATATTTATTCATTGCATATAGAAGTAAATGGACATGAAACAATAAACATCAATTCGGCCTACTTGTAATCAGCAGCAAGCCTACTTGGTGGATAATGCAATCTACAATGTGCTACGTTTGCATATCAATATTTACGTGAAGTACAGTAATGTCTTAAGACAAAACCCAACCAGCAGTGCGACCTAAATATAAGTAACAAAACGCACCTTAGCTAATCAAATATCGAAACTTCTTTTTGATTTTCGATTAGAGATTTTGAATCAAATGTCGATTGTGATTTAACCCTCAGAGACTGAGCTTGTTCACACCCTCTGAGACCTGAGAGGGATCCAGTGGACCCCTTTTACAAATTTTTAGTATACCTGATTCAATCGATATCAGATCATTAGGAAAGTTGATTTTTAGTTTGTCAGTGATGTTTGCGTGTAGTAAGTCGACATAATTAATCCTTTGAGTGTCTTTCAGCCTTCTCAGTAAATACACACGAAATTGTGGTGTTTTTGTAATTCAGTGACATTTAACACAGCATCAGTAAGAGTAGGTTTTACGATGTTTGCTGTTACCATGTAACCTCAGATGGTTGATTCTAATGAAATTGATGTATTGCATGCAGCATAACCACTACATTTAGCAATTTTTCAGATTTTTCATGCCAATCGGAAATAGGCCTGAACTCTACCATAATTGCTGCATTTAAAGACCCTCAAAACAGATGTGGAGATCTCAAACTCATCAATTACTGCTGTGAAAACTTTGTCGACAGTCTGTTTTTAGTGTTGAACTATGAATATAATAATAACTTTCATTTTGAACATAGATTTGTGTTGATTTGTTCATGGAGGCCAAGCAGTGATGCACGCGAAAACAAAATATTCACATTTTGCGATCTTCTAGCGTAACGCACATGTACAAGTGTAATGCAAGCATTGAATAAATGAATTTCACTCATCCTGCACCATCGTGGACATGTACAAAATCATTCTTCATTTGACAGCAGAAATTTTGTGGTGGGAATTCCTACACCCTCTGAGACCTGAGAGGGGTCTCAGGTTCGTGGCCTATCTACCATACTTCCACTGCTGTATCAATTGAAATGAAATTACACATGCAGATTCACTGTCAAAAATGATGATTTTACATGTACATGAGCGGTTGATATATCATCAGCACGAAATATGAAATAGAAAAATATGGCTCCTGTGTCCACTGGACCACCCCTCAGGTCTCTGAGGGCTAAGGGTAAAACTAGCATAAGTTGACGCTTCTCACCGCATGCCATAGATGATAGATCCATCTCCAGTCAGCCGAATCATCTTGTTTTGTTCTGTAACATCATGAAGAAATGAATGTTTATCGTTGGCGAAGAAAGTGTCAGGGACCCAAATTTTACTAGAAAACTCCGCGGTTAGCGTCATTTGCCTGCCAGGATCTTCGGCCATGAAAGCCAGTCGCTCGTCTTGCCAGTATTGATTGAGGTACATGGTGATAGTGTAGTCCTGAAAAAAACAAGAAAATCAAAAAATGAGTTAAATTTCCCTTTCTAGTTATTCACTAACCATGTTGACTTCAGAGATGCTGTCAAAACTGGCAATAACTAATTCCATTCCAATATCCAATACGTCAGCTGAAATTACACGGAAAACAGAATTTCAAATAGCCATCAAAGTAATAGACAAAATTGGAAAAGTCATCTAATTTGCTTTATGTGAAGGTAGCATTTTTAACGTGATTAAATGAAACGGAACTGTTGCACTTGCACACAAATGTAGAAGCGAATTGTGGTTTTCAGAAATTCTTGTTAGTTATTCACAATCACTTCCTGATTGACTTTGGAACCTCGGAAGAGTAAAATGTCTTCTTAATCAACGCCTCGTAGGGCATATCCCCTTCATGTTACCTAAACTAAAGAGACTGGTGTCATTAAGAATGCGTATACAAGGTAGAACTGCGAGCATGTTTGAGAGGACAGCAGTGACTGCATAAAGACGAGGCTGATAGTCATTGTTGTCAAAATTCAAACATGCTCACTGCTGTATTCATAGAAATTAATAATACCATAGAAAGTCTATTTAGAAAGATTCTATAGTAAGATCATTGCGGTCAGGAGTACATGATACATAGAGAGTTTACAATACAAATATAGCATGTTACATTTCATCTCGGGCACGACGAAATCAATAAATTGTCGTCCATATCATTTTAGAAAAATCAGGATGTTAAATTTATATTGTAGTGAATGCCATGCGGTATTATTTCATTGATGGCGTCCCAGAGCCGGCAACAATCATCGTTGTTGCCGGATTTAGTCCGGGAGCTAGCGTGAAGTTGTGCAGGGAACGAGGTAGTACATAAAACTTTCACATAGCATAGTACACCTCTAACCTACTGCAAAACTTCGCGTCTGCCGGATCAGATCATTTGCTTTTAAGAAATAGAGAGGATAACAAAATCCTATGTATTTCCAATGGTAAAATTGTGACATTTAAGGTGTTGATTGGTATTTTGTTGAACTGGTTATTATAGAAATCATCTACAGATCATGATCTTTCAAATGAATTATCATTCAGTGACAGAGGATGAAGTAAAGTGTACAAACAGACACTTTTCGTTGGTGTAACTACAAATTTTAACATAGAAATTTCAGGAAAATTGTTGATATACTTTAACGAAAAGTGTCTGTTTGTACACTTTACTTCATCCTCTGTCACTGAATGATAACTCATTTGAAAGATCATGATCTGTAGATGATTTCTATAATAACCAGTTCAACAAAATACCAATTTGTGTAACTTTTATGAGCAAAAATTCGAAAAAGTGGAGTCAACACCTTAAATGTCACAATTTTACCATTGGAAATACATAGGATTTTGTTATCCTCTCTATTTCTTAAAAGCAAATGATCTGATCCGGCAGACGCGAAGTTTTGCAGTAGGTTAGAGGTGTACTATGCTATGTGAAAGTTTTATGTACTACCTCGTTCCCTGCACAACTTCACGCTAGCTCCCGGACCAATTCTGAATTAGAGACCGCTATCTAGGTATGTAGCTAGAAAATTGCCACAAACTTCCACACACTTCCACATGTACAGGAATCATAGCAAGCATTCACTACGATAGTAATCATGCCTAGCTTTTTCAAGCATCAATGATCCTTACAGCCTCGGCCGCTATGCGGCCTCGGCACTAGGACTCATTGATGCTTTCAAAATCTGGGCATAATTGTTATATTAATTAAGGGGTAAAGTTGGAAGAAAAGCTTGAGGGCGAATGATTATGTCTGTAGTTTACACTGACTTTCGATGGCAGAGTGCCAAGATCCACACCGGTCTTAAACCTGAAACGTATCCGAACTCAATTATTTTACTGGCACTGAAGCTGTTGGAGTACTGTATTGTTACAATTGGCATGGATGTCTGGATCTATGTGCAAGGTGGTTGTGATAAATGATAAGTAATTCAAACAACCTTGACAACACCATTTGCGACGTAATCGTAGAAGCGAGGTTATGGGCCGACCAGCAAAACAATGTGATTAAAACTTGTGAAGCGAAAGAGCAAAACGATTCTTTTGACACAGTGTTCCGCAAGCTAGCTTTTTCCGGCCGCATGCGGCCGGTTGACTCGATCCAAAATTTGGGTTTTGCGGCCCGAGGGCGGTCTAACTTAAGAGTTTTCGTTGCTTTCATTTCAATCAATCGAAAGTCAACTATCCAGGTCGACTCGTCAAAGGTTACACTTGTAAAAGATTCGGCGAATCACACACTGACGCATTGAAAACTATCACACACTGGCAGTGGAGAAGTTCACAAGTTATGTGCGCACGCTATCTTCAACAGCGCCATCGCCTCTACAAAATACAAAGGCAATTGGCCGATGTGAGCACGGGTTGTTAGGGCAGCGTACGTCCCCTAGTCATGCACTTTCTTCGATTCGGTGCTTGACAAATCTACGATTCAAAATTCGAAAATAATTTCAATAAAATTTGTTCTGAAATTCAGGTGCATCCAGAACATTGATATTCTTTCTTTCTGTGATCAATTGTAATTCGAATATTCAATCAATAATTGCTTTCTATCTAATAAATATTTAAATCTAATAAAATCTTTTTGCTTGTTCAACATCTAATTAATAATGTTATCTATATTTCAGGGATATCTTGTGCGATTAAATGATGAAAATAAAACAGCAGTTTTGATAGGCCTACTACTATGTTTGCATAGTGGATGAAAATTCTAAAATGCTGCCGGAAGGAAAATTATTTACTTGAATTTGTCCGGAAAGGATTCAAAGTTTGCGGAACCCTGCTCTAACATATCACATAAATGCGCTTCCAGCAGTTCAAAGATGGTTACCGGTGTGCCCTGTCCAGTGAAAGACTGTTTGCAGCTTTCGGCACCTTCAATGTTGTGCCATCATCTTGAGAGAGATGATTTAGGTTTTCATTCGGGTACAATTCCACCTGCATGGCTCAATCAAAACAGAAAGTACATATTCTCATCTAGCCGCTTGGCTTGAATTACTCAAGTTAATAACCACAATAAAAACTGTACTTTCAATGCTATTTCGAACACTTCTTCACCATCAAATGAGTCACGTAACACTCAAGAGATAACTCAGACGATATTGAAGCCTTGCCATCTTTGAGTGAAATCATGTCCCTAAATAGACCTACTCTAAAAACTGCTACATACTCGTACAAGACTCGTTTCATTTTTGCTCAGTCTCTTTCAGATGCCTTAATTGACATTATGAGTTAAAACTCTGAGGATTCCTAGAAGAGGCTGCGTATGCTTCCAAAATCCGTGCTACCATCACAGAAACGTGCCGGTAAAGGTACGTTTGTACCTTGGTACAGGTACGTAAATCTACCTGATGTTACTAAATTTTGCAAACAATGGAAAAAAGGAAAACACACTGAACTATGGAATGCAGCAAAGACGACATGTATTCAACGTCGTGGCATTAATCGAACAAACAAAAAGCAAGAATCCGCGGAATCTGTAGATAGATCGATTATTATCGATGCTGCCATGAAAAATGCCGCAAATGGTCAGTATGAAAGGGCGTGTCGCATTTTGATGTCAGATGGCATCGCTCTGAACAATGAATAAACATGATCAGCTCTTCAAAGTGTGGACTTTCCAAGTGTGAAGACTGATGTCTGGAATATATCATAATTTAAATGCCGTAAGAGTGCATTATCGTTTAATACAATGTGTTAATCATTTTAAATTGAAACATAGTTTTTCCTGGTTCATTACATAGCTGCGAAAGACAGTGAATTACATGAAATAGTACCATACATAGGTATTTAAATACAGCTAAAAAATCATGTGAGATTGATTAATTTCAGTCTTATTTATCAAAATGCGAAATCCCATTTCTCAGTTCGTTTATTAGAATTTTAAAATCCCAATAAATACAAATAAACCCCACGCGCTGTTGTTTAATACAAGAAATCTAAATCATCACCGTGCTTCCGTCAAACCATCGAACAGGTTCTTCTTTTCATTCTTATGTGATAGACGTGCGCAAATCTGTAGGCTATCACAGAAAATGTGTTATTACGAGCATTTTCCTGCATATTTTGAATTGCCATTAGTGCACTTTTTATTGGTACTGTGGATCAAGTACACAGATAATGGAGCATACTCATAGATGCATGTGCTTATTGGCTATATAATTTATTAATATAATATATTAATAAATATATATATAGGCTATATAAAGGCTATATAATTTATTAGGATGTGTTCTCATCTGCCGTATGCCATTGTTAAAGTTAAAAGCACGTTGAAAGTTTTTGTGAAACGCGGATATGAAGCCTGCAAGTTAATCAAATGTATGGAGAGACTGTTGAAAAAGCATTTTTTAGTTTTGTTTAAATTTGGTTTGCGGTCAGCTAGAGAATTTTGTATTTTATGTGGCTTCATTTAAGAGTGTTATCATTGTTAAGTCATGTGTGGGGGGGTCCGCCTTTTTGGCGGGGGTCCGCCAGCTAGGGTTTGAGCATACAAAATGTTAAAAGACCCGAAACGCGACCTAGCTGGTATTTTGCTGATGAACCCCTTCTATGTTTATTCTTTTCTGGTATGTCTTGTATAAAGATTGGAAATATGTTTTATTGTTCGGTACGCCATCTAAGTATTATTTCTTTCTTTTATATTACCCGATGACCGGCGTGAACACTTTCAACAGCCCTTTTCAGGGCTACACTTATAAAGTATTTATTGAGTTTCTATTGTATATCATTGTTCATTCGAAGTGCACTAACCTGACTTTTCCCATAATTATTAATTATATCATAAAACCGATATACTTCATTTGAAATTAAATTAGCGAAGCCAACAAATAATGGAAAAAATGAAAGATATTCTTTTTTTCTTTAATTTTTTTTAATGTGTTTTTGGATATAGGTTATTTACTTGACTTTCCATCGGCGAAGATCAAAATTATTTAAAGATTATGTCAGAAGTACGTAAGAAGAGAACTGCGGCGAAATCGAATTAAATATAACTAGGTATTTCAAAAGCTAGAGAACATTTTGGAAAGAGCTCACCCCCACCCAACGGGGCTGGGGTTATGACGTATGCACGATTAATTGCAAGATGTTTAATCAAAGTAATTAATAGTAATTGACTAAGTTTTAGCTAATTAAAAGCAGCATAACGACACATCACAAACTCTTTCATGATGCATCAGATTTCAAGGGAAAAAACACAGTCGAAGTTGATTTCAGCCTAGGCTATTTTTTACCTTTCACTGTGATTTATTGCTTATTGATTCTCAAACAGTCATCGTCTTGCTTCAAGCGCATTCTTGATTTAAAAAATTATATCGCATTTTCTTTAATAGCTAAATTGTTTATCTGTTTTAGATATTTGACCATACCATTAGAGACGTTTTTCGCAGAAAAGAAAATAAAATCGTTCCTCCCATATGATTCATCTGTGACATTTACATTACAATAATGATTAAACCTGCTTTATACTCTATGCAATTGACGAAAAATGTCTCATGTGAAAAATGTGTTTTTCTTCAATCTAGGTCTATACTTCGATCAATGTCATCTCGAAGAAGGTATTTGATTTCTCAAAGAAACTGACACATCAGAAGGTTTGGATATTGCATTTTGTGAAACAATTTAAAAAAATTTGAAGACATCACAATTTTATTTTTGATAACGCTAAAATAGAAATCAGTAAATCAGAGATAAATCAATTTTAACAGTCTTCGAATTTTCTTTTGTTCAGATAGTAAAGAATCAGATGAAATGAGAAAAATAGTTTGCAATAATGACGTAATGCCATTCGATAAATTGCTTGCTACTTCTCGGCTAACTTTAGGTAATGTTACATGTACGTATATTACAAAAGTGCATTATTTCAACCAGAAACTGGTGCATCTTTTCTTAGCAGCATGTTATGTGGCGAACTTGCATGTAGCTAATTATTGTCAACCTTTGTTTCCTTATTCGATTATTCTAGAATAGAGTTCAGATGCGTTCCAGCTGCGCATAATCCACATTACTTATCTTAGTTCACTGCTATCATGTAAGGAACACGTTTCAGCTTCTGGTTATCGTTCAGCTATAATGCAATCTTCTATAGGTTTTCAAAGAAAGGAATAAAAGAGTGGCATCATTTCATCAACATCGGCCATGTGTTCAACAAGGTAATGCGACCAGTGTGGAAACCCGCCTCAAATTTGGCCTCATCCCCTCATAGCGTTCGGCTGACTGTGTCTGTCGTTTGTACACACATGTACATACAAGGGAAACACGAAGATTGACTGCTGCAAGAAGATTGCCAATAAGGCATCAAGTGCAGAAGTACATGTAACTTCAGAAGATTCAGTCACAAATTTTGCCTTCATCAAATACGCCGATTTATCAGATATTAGAGATTCTGGCTGTCATGATTATCATTCGTGCGATATCAATTTCTCATTTACAGGCATGCTTTTATCTGCTCCATTCCCCAATGTTAATGCTAGCTCATTTAACAAGAGACTTAAGTACACTGTCAAGAGTTGCATTCTTGATCCTATTAGTACACATGAGAAGTCATCAAACATGATATAACTAATAGGGATCCAGATTCAGACGAAGTGTACGCAGTTATTAACATTACTGCTCTACACGATCTATTTTTGAATACCGGTACTTCATGCGGGATAGGGTAAATAATTCCTTATTTGGGGTTGTACATATCTTTTAATTAACTGTTTTAATCTGGTCAATAAATTTCAAGGAGAGACGAAAGCTGTTTTTAGCATCAACTCAACTATGAAGAATCTTCTGTTGGCGGCCATCCTGTATGTTAATTCCTTCTCCTCCACCCCCTGAAGGATGGAGTTCCACCCCCTTCTGGAATTCCATTGTCACCTAGTACATTCTCCATAAATGTAGCTTCGATTATTAGAGCATGCCAAATGAGAGTAATTGATAGACACTTATGTTTAAAAATTTCAGTTCATTGTTTTCAAAGGAAGCAAATTTTGAATTTCATTATGTCCTAAATTTTTTTCATAATTTTCCTAAATTCAAATAAAAATGTACTGCATTCAAATTGTTTTCACTGTCTGGCATTCCGATGCATAATGAGCGGAAAATGAAAATTCATTCCAAGAATTTTCATTTAATCGGAAGATATCTTCACTTAAAAATTTCGAAACCTGTTTTTTGAATTTAAGTTCAATTTATTTCATCTTGTGCTTTTTTCGCCGTAATGCCAGATGCTGCGAACAGTTTGCATGGAGAATATGTATTCTTGTACTATTTACATAACTGATAGCAAAAAAGATTTGAATTTTCTCGAAAATATATCTCTGAAACTTATCGCTTTTCAACTTCTCTAACGTTCTCTAATTTTTTGTGTTATAATCCACTTCAGGGAAGCGGAGTTGGAGTCGGAGTCCGGGAGTACTATCATTTTAGCTTATAACTAGACCCGAAATATAACACAAACAAATTATTTACCCTCGAGCATAGCTGTCACTGTCTTTATGTCAACTTTCTCCGTTAAACAAAAGTACAGAGACAGCAGTGCATGCAAAGCTTGTAATGGTTCAGGGGATGAACCGTGATAGTGAAGAAAGGATTGTCGCTTCACTCGGTGATTTATTAGAGAAGAGAAGCCTTCATAGCCTCGATCATACATGCGTACATACGCACTAAAGGTCACATCGGAGACAAAAGTAAAATATTAGTTTGCTTGAGAACATTACTTCTCACCCTAACGTCAATCGAATGTGATGGATCCACCAAAGCCCATGTTAAAATCGAAAGTGTATTCATATTTTCTGGAGAATGATGGGGATTTTCCTGCATGGTAAAGACTGGAGAAAAACCGTGTGAAGTAAACATCAACAAGTGATGTGTAGAGTTGATAAACTTTCATAGAAAATGATTGATAATTCATACATCAATGATCACTAAAATCACTAAAAGCATATAATGATCTATGATGTAGGTTTCCAGAAGCACGCTTATATACTTGCCACCCGGAGTCGGAATCGGTATCCTATCAAAATTATAGGACCCCGCATCCCTGCCTCAAGCCAACTGAGAGTATAAAATAGATAAAAAATGATCTCTCAGAGAATCAGAAGTGAGGAATCATAATTGGAACTGTGGACTTCAATAAGTCAAAAGAAAAGAATGAAAAAATGTTGCATATGCTTTTATTCTTTTTCAAAGAGTGCCAGATCAAATATCATCAGTAACAGTTGATGAGTCGAAAAGAAATGCAGCATTTTGAAGAGATTGAAAAATTGATTTATTTCGGGTACTTTTGACGACCGAAACAGTGAAACCGATAAGTTGCAAAAACTTAGGCACAGAATGCATATGATATAAAGGATTGAATGCTTCTCTTTGCTTCTTTTAGCTGCAGCAGGAGGAATCTGCAAAAAAGTTATCTGCGCTGCAAATCGAATCCTGCTAATACGTGTCAGCTATCTGCACAGAATTCGTTCGGTAGGATTCTTGCTTATTATTATTAACGAAAGGTTACAACCTTGCGCGCACGCGCTGACGGAAAGGTATAGAAGGACAACAAGCAGCAGACTAAAAAGTGAGATTGAGAGTCTGTAGGTCTGACTTGAAGCAGTCAATTAAGGTCTGAGTCCGGCCTTGTCCTCTTCGAAAATGCTCCGAGGGTTGATTCAGGAGGACCAAGGAAAGCGGAATTTTGTTACCTCTGCCGAAGCTTCGCAGGCAGTGGCCAATCAGACGTTGACGACGTTGCCGCAAGGTGACGCTCAGAGGGGCAACACCAGTTCGCGCCAATAGCACTTTATTCGAGATTTTCTGCGGGTAGTGTATGCCCAGAGCGTTGCGGAGAAGAGACCTATGAGCAGCATCCATGAACTGCCTTCTTATGTCGGTAGCTGGAACTGCTTCTAAACCGCAGAGGAGTATGGGTTCTACGATTGATTGAAATATTCGCACTTTCAGACGGTCTCGGGCAGTGGAGTTGAAAATCTTCTTCAAAAGGTGAGATGCTCGCCAGGCCAAGCATTTTCTCTCATGAAAGATGGAGTTTGGTGACATGATGCGGCTGCCAAGGTACTTAAAGTCCTTACATACAGAAATTGTCTCTCCGGAAGTAAGAGAAAGTGATAGAGTTTTGTTGAAACCAAGGTGTAGGACCTTGGTCTTTCTAGCGTTAATTTGAAGACCGACACGTGCACACTCTTCACACAGCTTTAAGAGCGCGACTTGGGCTGCTGGAGGGCTGTTGCAGATAAGTGCGATGTCATCTGCCTACGCTAAGGCAGGGATGGAGATGGCAGGATGTCTGGAGCTTCTGCGTTGGGTTAGAACGAAGCTTTTGTCCACGTTGAGGCACCGACGAAGAACGTAGTCCACTACTACGATGAAGAGGAAAGGCGACAAAGTGTCACCTTGAATGTCTCCGAACATCTCAGTCGGGCCACTGGAGGTTTGGATGAACGATCTAGAATCATTGTAAAAATCCATAATAGGGGAGACTAATGCGGGAGGAATGCCGTAGTAACTCAATATCCAGGAGATAGCAGGCCTGCTTACGGAGTCGAATGCTTCCCGAAAGTCTATAAAGACAATGGATGCGAACTTTTGACGGGTTCTGCAGGTGGAAGAAATCTGTTCAACTGCTGAACGTCCTGTACGAAAACCGCTTTGCAGATTCAAAAGGATGCGATTAAGATAGGGCAAGATACGGTTGCGAAGAACAGAATTGAGAAGCTTTGCCAGACAGCATTCTATTGCGATTCCACGTTGGTTGTCTAGAGAGACGGAGTCGGATTTCTTTGGAATGGAGACTGTTCTAGACGTTCGCCAAAGTAAAGGCATGCTAGCGTTCACATCTCCTCCCAAGCTGCAATGTTTGTTCAGGAGCCTGGAGATTAGTTCGAGCAGTTCTTGCTTGCATAATTGCTTGCATAATGCTCTAGTATAAAGTGAATAGTACTACTTGACGACAAAATGATTTGCATGTACGCGCAAACTGCAGTATTACCGAATAGCATAGGGACCCATTGATTAAGGGTACATGTACTATGTATAATGTAAAATATAATGCAAAATTGTCTATAGGATTTTATGTCAGTGGTTTAAGCAATTTAATGTTTCTCAAAGAAACATCATCACTGTAAAGATATCCAGACATCATAGTTTTTCCAATTACTGACCCTTTACATTATTGGCCAACAGATTGGAAATTTGGAAAAGTGCAATCGACATAATGTACGCAAATAAATTATTAGTTTATATGCATTAACCCATGAAAATTGGATCCTGATAGTAAAAATATTATGTGCATGGAATTCTCGATATATCAATGGGATATAACATCAAAGATACGAGAAATCTATGATGAGGTAAAGCTTTCTTTCTATCGCAACTATTGATGAACATGCATGTGTTGTGCCTTCTGATCAATTGCAGTGATTCAGCATTTGAGGGATGTAAGGGAATTATCAGAGTAAGATAATTAGAAAGCATCACCGAATAAAACGATTGGGTGATATGGACATATCAAGCTTCGGTTTAAAATGCTGGATGACATAGCTAGAGGGTCAATTTAACTTAGCCTTGATTCTCTGGCTTATGTTTACTAAATTCCCCCTTGCTAATCATGTATAGTCTCATTCTGGAGTAGTAAGGCTAGACTTGCGTGTAACTACTGTGTCACGAATTCATCTTTGAAAAATCGAGTTCTATTGGCAGGAATTCATCTCCATGGAAACTAGCATATAACAGGTTGGAGCCAGACAAGACAAGAATCACATCACCTCCTGCCACCTACACCTCTACAGGCCTGAGGTGAAGGAAATATAATCATTACCAGTCTGAATCATAAATAAGCCATGATTCTCAGCGAAACACACTGAATGTTATAAGAAACATTTTCCTGCGTAGGTAGTCTTTATTAGGTGCCTTTCACAAGACAATGATATTCATCAAACACGACACTTCATTATATAAGGACGTACATGCATATAGCGCCATTTGTGGAGGGATGCAAAGTTGCAGGAGTTGCAGTACTGAATAATGACCTCAATTATTACTTTAATTCAAGAAATTGTTGCTAAGAGACATTTTGACCAATTGTTTCATTTTACACAGCACTTATATTTAACAAAAATATATGTGCAGGTGGAATATATATTTATATTCCACATATATTATATTATATGTGGATATAATTATGTCATATGGATATAATTATATAATATTAATATTATATGTGGCCATATATTATATCTATATTATACATATATTATAACATAATGTAATATAATATAATAATAAACACGCAATACTGGGTAATGAAAACTTCTAATTGCATATTCTACGAATAGGTTTCACATTCACGAATGTGTGAGTTTATTTCTACTAGCCTTTATTATTCAGTCTTTGAATGTGGGAACATAGAAGTTAATAATTCATCTTCGATATCAAGAATGCAAAATAATTATTGTATTGATATATACGTACATGTGCTGCAAGTAATTATGCAAATAATAAGCGCTGATTATTGTTATGTCATATGTGCATTTTTCATTGCAAAATTCAGACTTCTTTGAACATCCCCATAACTTTAGCTGATCACTTACTTTCGAAAAAATTGGTGTTCCTGAAGTCTCTACAAGGGTGACTATACTATCACTATAAATCGCTGGATGCCAAAATTACATACAAGTACATGCAAACACATGCCAAATTCACATGCAATTTGAAACTAACATTTGATGCGAGATTCTCTCATGTTTGTAGAGGTCTGGCATCTTTTTCAGGCGAAAGCTCACTAGACTTGCGTCTATCACAATCGAATCCAATATTGTAAGTTTGACTCTCAGATGTCAATGTCCTACTACTGATAAAACACTAGGTACCATACAACATTAGAGAGATATATGTTGAAAAATCCTTAAATCAACAAATTTTAAATTGCAAATTATTCGAGTTGAAGCTGTAATTCAATTTTAGTAAACATTACACCGATAAAAGCCTGATGTTTCATATATTTTTGATGTGTCACTCTCTGAAGTGGGTAACTTTGACTGGTAGTCCTCTCGACATACAATTAAACGTTGTCACTGATGCAGAGCTTTAACATAGATTTGGCAGAACTTTTTGATGAAAATTAGCTGACAGTGTAAACTTCCCCACATCTTTTTCATGATGTTAAGATTTTCGGATATTTTGAATGGTCAAAAATATACAGGCTAGTTCTTATCATTGCCAACACTTTTGAAAATTACGTTTTTATCAATATTTTAGTATCAGTTGATTTTAATAAAAAGAAACTTAGAATTTCATTTGCTGCCCTAATTTAATTATATTCATGAATGAAAAGCATCAAAGTTCAACAAGTTGCTCTTTCGATGAAATTGCAAAGAAACTACAAATTCCCCATAATAAGCTTACAATGGGAGTTAATTGACTTATGATATTCAATGAGAGTTAATCTGTCAAATAGGATGACAGATTTGATTAATAGCATGAAAATGAACGTGTAATTCTGTAGGCCTATGCGCGCAATATCATTTGAATGATATTTTAAAACAATCAAATTATCAGAGCGTCACGGTACTCCTCACTAGGTTCTTGCTGAGTAACCACTCATTGATTACGTTATTACAGAATTCCTCTTTGTAACCTTTCCACTTTGGAATGCTTATTTGTCAATGACATATGCGTCTAGGAATCATCATTTTTGAGACTGTCACATTTATGGAATGACGTAGGGAAGTCTATGACCTGCAAAAAGGACCTCAAATAATTTGCAATACGTGCTTTGTAGATTGTAATGTGCATCATGACAAAACGAAACCAAATTAAAGGTGAAAAGGGAACAGTGCATTTTTCTCCGTAAAACTAAAGTGAGGGTGCAGTTTTAACTTTGCATGCACTATGAACAACCTCCAGTCTGAGGAAGATAACAAACTAAATTTTGTTATCTAATTTTAAGAGGGGCTGCCTGATTAGGGTTGATGCCACAAGACGCACTTCGTTATTGTGAACAATTGAATATCTATTTCTAATCCATAATTTGTTTCCAATTTTCAGCATTTCAAACCTACAGGCAAATAATTCTTTTAAATTAACAAAATGAACATCATTCGTTGAGTACCATGATTGTTGACAGATAGCGCATTTGCTTCACAAAAAGAAAAATAAAGTTGTGGGCAGTGATAGCTTGTACAGTAGGCCTACACTGTTGTCTCAGCAAGTACGCTTTGTACTCTTATATTGCTTTGACCATTTGACCAATATTGCTGAAACTGAAATGCAGGAAGTTTTGCGAATTTTCTTCGAGACAATGGAAATTCCATAGTCTAGCTGAATGTGAAAGGTTGGCAAGTGAATGGTAGTCAATCATGTTGTTGATTCATGGAAGAAATGTCCCCATGCTGCGACGCAGACGTAACCATGCGGCATCACACAGGCAAATATTCGGTATCGAGACTTATCTCATCATAAGTGATATCCTTCGACGAAACTATCGCATGTGAAGTCAGGCTGATACATGACATAGTAATGACCATTTCACAATGAATACATGCTGTGGTACGACTTGTTCTTGGTAAAACATAGATAGATGAAGACATACAACGTCTCAATTATATAACTCTAGCAATCATTCATGTGTAGGGATTGTAGGTGTAAATATTGACGAGGAACAGTGATCACAAGTGAATTCATGCAATCTGACTTTTTCAGAAAATTTAGTAGCTTTCATGAAATCAACGCTATCGAACGAGCAATTTCCGGCAGCTACAGCAAGTTTCTGCTGGCAACGAGGAAGAAATGAGATTCTCGCAGAAAAATGTACAACCTATGCCTACTACGAATCTGCGCGTCTGCCGAGTTCTAGTTATAGGAATATGGGCCTCCCTGAAGACATTTCATGTCAAAATGATGACTCTGGGGTTAGTACTTTTCGCTTAATCAGAGAAAACATGGAATATCTCAGAGAAGATGAGGAATCAGGTAAAACTCGGCAAGCACGCAAATTCGTAGTCGACATCGATGTACATCATTCTGTGAAAGTCTCATTTTCGACCCCGTTCCCTGCAGAAAATCTCTCTGGCTGCCGAACTAATTTTCAAAATGCGATTGTTGTTAATGAGGAAAGCAATGAAATTGAGAATTACATTACTTCATAATTCATTGTAAAACAGCATGGTTTTAGTCCGAAAGCTATTGACATTTTCTTCCTAAATTCGCGCACAAGTTTCTTATTATTTTTATTATGTAGATATTTGCCCACCAACAGTAAAACGACCATCCTTAAGTTGTACTTCAAGTCGTCTTGCAAGTTACAGAGCCTCAAACACCGCAAAACCCATTTGTGTATGCAGATCCATGCACTTCCGAGTTTCATACACCCAAAAACATAATGATCCAGCATACATTTAAAAACTCAAAACGAGATTTGTCATTTGTATGATTATGATTGCACTTTCAGGGCGTAATTTTCCATGATCAGGCAGAAATACGACATTTCTCATTACCGGTAGCTTGACCGATTTGCTGCTAAAGATAATGAAAATGTCATGACAACCGATGTTATTGTCGCAGATAAACAAACAGTCTCTCTTGAGCTACAGCTTTGTACTGTATTACGTAGCATGAATGTACATCGTTGGTCGATATCACGCTTACCAGGTTCTGATGCAATGAATCATAGAGATCTGAGAATCTATAATTTTGAAGAACTGGGAAGGGCATATATATACGTGTAAAACAATATCACGTCGTGGTCAAGCTTTGTATTCACATCGGTTGGCAAATTGACACAATCGATGGCGGCTTCCAGTGGTTGACAATGATTAGGTACCGGAAGCGTGTCAGAGTACTTTATAAAGCTGCACGTTCATTATCAATTCTCATTAAGTATAGAAACATTTTGATAAAATATCGTCCAAGATATCGCCTTGCGCCACGAACCTATGTACAGCAGCTATTCCATGTTTTGCAAGTTTGATTCATGTAAAGATATATTACATATCATGTCACATTATGGCTCTTGACATATGGCTTGCCGTGTGTGCCACTGTAATCAAAGGCGGCGTATATGGCTTCTTCTGCAGACTTTAGTGTTGGAATTCTATTTGCGGTTTATGGCTTGTGGCTCATCGTATGTGCCTCCGGCTTTCCCGCAAAATCAAAAAGTGGGAGTCGGATTTGATTTGTACCAAATACTCAATGTTGCAGCTACGAAAATGAGACTTTTAGCACTTTCTGTTGGATACTGTTGTACTTCCAAACAGTTAGCAAGGTACAGTGAAAGCTGTCAGAATAGGAATCTACATGTCTTTGACAAAGATGGATTGAAGACAATTATTAATCTTTAGGCATAATGCTCATCATCATCATCAGCCTTTCGTGCCACTGCTGGTAGATGGCCTTCTTCACTCCCTCCTCCAGCTTCTTCGATCTTGCGCTCTCTGAATCCAGCTGATTCCGTCTTGTCCTCAATATCGTTTGTCCATCTTCTCCTTAGCCTTCCTCTTCGCCTTGGTCTTTCTAGCGGCGTCCGTTCCGTTACTTTCTTGGCCCATCTGTTGTTATTCATTAAGAAATTAGAACATAACTTGAAACTTTTTTGAAATTTCGAACTGAATGACACGCTGTAGATTTAACGTCTGCACAATCGACACCTAGTCAATGCCAATTACACCAACTGCTGCCGGGAAATCTTCTTAACAATTTCCAGATCCTTTACTTTTCATTCGGCATCCCGCTGATATCGAAGTGCTTGTCGTTGTCCACGTGTTGGCTATAAGCAGATTAAAAAGAATCATCGGCCCGGAATCCATAGATTATCAGTCTGTAAAAATTGGCTTAAAGGAGATGATAGATCGATCAGCGATCGAATTCTTAAATGGCAACCGTTCGAGTTATGACAAGTTCGGATCACTCAGCGACGAGCTAAGGACCTCAAATGGAAGTTGAAGTGAGGAAAGCGTCATTGACTTCCTCCTCAGTCGCCACTACCGGCAGTGACGGAACGGAAAAAGACTGAGCAGAGGAGGGAAATGTTGACTTAAGTTTCCGCCAGAGATTCAGAGGGTGGCGTAAATCTCAGTGAATGATTAAGTTGGCTGTACTTCTCATAATTTCTTATTTCCCTTTCTCGCAAATATAACAGCAGATTATTTTCCTTGAAGCAACATTATGTATTAATTGATGACTGAGGACGTCTGTAAATCCAACAACAACTTTATTGAGCATCATAACTCAGTTGATATTTCATTACAAGAAGCATGAAAGGGCGGAGAGAGAGATGATCGTACCTCTGATTCAATTATAAGATCAAGGACAGGGTCAACAATCTGCTACTAGGTGTGATGCACAAGTCGTTAATTGCAAATTCATCTTAAAATTTATCCACAACAAATAATGTAATTATATTAATACATTCTTTACCTTCTCTCCTGTATACAAATATACCAAATAGTGGAATAACAGCTCATTCATTGCATTGTCAAATGATTCATAGGGCAATTTTTTTACGTCATATTTTGTCATTTTTGTCATATTTTATGGGTAAGGCAATTTTGTCATATTTTCTGTGTCCGATCATATTTAGTCATATTTTGGTCATTTTGCTGTAGTTTTAGACTGTTAGAGTTTCGGGGAAGTAGATATAGAAATGACCGATGTTTGCAGAGTGACGCAATATTGGTCTTCTCAGTAGCGCGATACACTCTGATGATAGTTCCAATGCATGCATTGCCTACAGATATAAATGTTACCGGCGGCGCCAGGATTGGCTTGTTTGTCGTCTGCCTTTCCTTGCCAGCCAACCGCTGCTTCGGTCGAGCGATCTTCTCCATGTTGAAGAAGATGCTATGCAAAGACAGACTTTTTTTAACATCAAGTGTAGTAAATTGCATTACTGCTTTGTACAGCAAGCTGCAAATGACCATGTTTTGGTAGAAATAAATCGCCTTATTTGCCGTAAATTGAACTTTTTAACGTTTTGCTCAAAATGAAAGCAAAAGTTTTGCTGCATTTTAAGATTTTTAAGTCCTACAAAATTACAGTCTAAGATTTTAAAATCATATTTTAGTCACATTTTGAGATTTGTAGGCCAAATTGGTTATCTTTTTTCAGGTCATATTTTTTCGATTTTTAGGTCACAGAAATTGCCCTATTTATTACAGATTACACTATATTTTCAGACGTTCATCCCAATCACAACTTTATGAAGGGAATGCAATGGCGATCATGGTATTTAAGTGCTCTTCCTCCACTTCACCGCTTGAATATGAAGGCAGACGTATATGCGCCTGAATTATGAGGTCCAAACTCGTTTTGTCGTGAATTTGGGCTCGCACGACCCGTTGCTGCTATAGAAGGGTTAAAGAATCATGTGAAATCGTCTTATCAAGCAATTAAGAAAACAATAAAAGGAACCCTGAGCCTCTGCTAGGCTCACATACGATAATAGTCCGGCGGCTACAGCAAGTTTCTTCCGGGAACGAAGCCGAAAATGAGGCTTTCAGAATGATGTACATCCAGTGTCTACTACGAATCTGCGCGTCTGCCGAGTTCTAATTAGTTTCTCTACTGGTCAGACAGGATCAAAGAAAGGCACATGTTTATCCAATGGAACACAGTTTGAAGTCTTTGGCAAAAATGAAATATTCTATGTTTTCTCTTATCAACTGAAAAGTACTACGTCTTGGGCCATAAGTTAGCCTATGGCATGATATGTCTTCACATCATTCCCTATCATCGATGATCGGCGATGCAGGCGAGAATGTGGGTAAATGTGGATAAAGTGGGTCAATATGGTGTTGCTTGCCGTCAGCATGAGGCTTGCCGAATCTGAATGTGTCAAGCCCCATAGATGAATGTTCATAAACATGATAAAAAACGACGTGAAGACATATCATGTCAACAATTATGGCTCTAGACGTAGTGCTTTTCAGTTGATAAGAGAAAAAAGCATAGAATATTTCATTTTTTCCAAAAACTTCAAGCTGTGTTCCATTGGATTGACATGTTTTTCTTTGATCCTGTCTGACAAGAACAGGAACTCACCAGAACTCGGCCGACGTGCAGATTCGCAGTAGACATAGGGTGTAGATCATTCTGTGAAAGTTTCATTTTCGGTCGCGTCCCTGCAGAAGCTCGCATTGGCTGTCGGATTGACTATATGGATAACCATGGTTGATATTCTTGAATATTATTTTAATATGTTAAGTTGACGAATTTAATAGACTTCTGTCATCGACTGCAAACTAGTAATCAATGCTGAAATAGAACTGATTGTCAATAACGAATCAATAGTTTTATTCAATTTAATCAGAAATGAATTTGACTTCATCAGCTCAGTCAATACTACATCGATATATCCTTCTACATCAATTTACCGAAGATCAGATTTTTTGAATTCTAAATGCTTTGTATATTCGAATATGAGAAACTTCATCAAATTCTGCAATTTGCGCTTACATGGCTGTCTGTTGCAATTTGTTTACAAGGACGGATGGTTTTCCACTACACTCCTTTGTTCAACTTGGAAGGACCACTACAACACCGTACCTTCTCATTTTCACTCAGGCTCAAATATTTGAAAAAATCTTGACGACTTCAGTCTCTTTGTCTCTTATTTTTTTCGATCGGCCGATAGCCTAGGTTTGTATTGTCTCGTCCATATGCATCGTTGCCCGACGCTCCTGAATAATCTGTGAATCTGCGATAAATCAAAGCAAGTATAACGGAATAAATTTTGAATCATCACTTCCGCGACAAATTCAGTAACATCCTGTTGCTTTAGACAAACTGCAGCCGAGAACAAATTGTCAAGAGAGACAAGGTCTCGTCGATCCTGCTGTTAACAAGACGACTTTGTTTCTATATGAGAGGTCAGAAGTGGGGACAGAAAATCAATACTATCCAACCTGGACTGATCACCACGATAAATTCAAACTTTCATTCTGTATTTAGAAACTCTTTTCCTCCTACAACCTGTCACTTGTTTTATCTTGCCGATATCACTAAGAATGACAGGTCAGAATGGCGCCAAAATGCGAAATCAATGAGCTCCAGAAAGAGAATTAAATTTCATATTTCCAGGTCGTCTGCAAATGTCAGCAGATCTTTCGTAAATTCTGTAGTCAGGTAAATAATATATACGAGAAAGTCAAAGAAATTGAAGATTCACTGGATGAGTATCTCCAAATCCAAAAATTTTTGAGGTTTGAGAAATCAAAAAAAATTGCAATGCACAAAATCCAAAATCAAGGTTACTTCATGGCATTCTCTTAATTCTTAAATTTTGCTTTGATATACGATGTCACGGATTCTAAATAATTTGAAAGTCAAGAATTATTCTGCATTTGGACATGTAGTCAATTATATATTGAGCAATCAATATCATCAAATCACTTTTTTCTATTATATTGTATTACTATTGTAAATGTATATGCAACACAATAGTATAATACATCATCAATATTATCATTACTGACAACACTGTGCTTAATTATAAAACATGTGATATATTAGCAAAATATTAAAAGGAATATACTGGTGTAGATAATTGTATAATCATATTAATTATTATATAATTATAGTTTGTATTGATTAATTATACTGTATTACTTAAATTGGGTCATTATTGTTATATATAGGAATAGTATTACTCAACATAATATCTAATATTAATGTATAATAGTTTAATTCAATATCATCAATATATGTATATTTATAGATATATACATATATATACATGTATATACATATAAATATATATGTATATATATATTTGTGAAAATGGCTCAATCAAGATAAATAAATGTATTCTCACAAATTTTTCTTGATTGCATTTTTCGTGATTGACCGCATTTGCTTTTATCGTCAATAGCAGTTCTTCTATTCCTCTGTAGCATCGCTAATAAATACCTCGGTTGTCTCAAAGATTTCTGAAATGTACAATTTTCGAATGATCAAAGGATTTCAATGTGTTGGCCAAGGGCAGAATAGTGTTATTACAAACTTGAGGATTATTGGGGTTATATGTATGTACGAAAGGGATTAAATTTTCGGTTGAGTCATTTTTCTCTTTAAGGTGTTTTATCTTTTCTTTTGCTCTTTCAATCGCATTTCCAACTAAAGTTCAGTTGGATGACAATGATGACATAAATTTTCAAATGAAGTACAACATGAGCTGTGATTCTTCTAATTTTATTTACCAGCTTGTTTGTTTAGGTTGTAATAAGTTTTACATCGGTCAATCAAGTGATACTCTCCGCCATAGAGCTACAGTTCATCGGCAACAAATCAATAATTCTGTATATGATTACTTCTCGTAAGTGAATATATACGTGAGTGTGCGGTTAATAATTAATTAATGCAATCATGAAATCATGAAATCATTAATGCAATCATGCCTTTTTCAAGATGCTAATAGACTACAATCGTTTGGACAGGAAACATGAAGAAACTATGTTCGTAACACAATGAAAACCACCTCTAAACAAGTTGAAGCATCTATGATTTTATTTCCATATATAAACTTTTTAATATTTATATTATGTTAAAATATGCGCTATAAATAATGTTATGTACATAATATTATATTATTATGTATACTATTGCAGTTAATATATGGTAATTTCCACCTATAGTTGGCATGGAGAAGACGGCACACGCTTGCTTTATTATGTCTATTATTGCAATTACACTTTTGTATTTATCGTGCACTCGGTGAACAATTGACTTGTTTTTCATGCAATAAAAAACACACTAAAAATTTTGCGAATTCATATCTATCATTGATTTGATGTTGCGGTTGTTGAGTTTAGAGGTTATATCAATGACTTGGAAATGATGTTTTCATCAGCACTTACTCGAGCGGTCTTAATGGGATTCTTAAGAAAAAATAAAAAATCGTGGGGAACTGTATTGAATGTAATTTGAATAATCGAACTATGGCCTCCAATGATCAAAGAAATGCAGTATATTACACTACAATTTTTAAATGTTTCGATTAATATGTGAGGGAAGCATTCAGAAATTTCAGAAGCATCCGAGGACCTCACCGGCTCAATTATATATGTAAAAGAAGAGAGAGAGGTCAGACCACACTCCCACATGCCACTAGCGCTGTGGTCGGCAGCAGGAAAAAAGGAGGAACATCGTCATTACTTCCTGGGGGCCGTGAGAGAGAGAGAGAGAGATATTATTCAGCTAGTTATCAATGAAATCAGATTCACGCAGATGGCTGATAACGGACGCGATCTATGTTATAGGGAAAGGCGTCATTCCTCTTTTAATCATAAGAATTAAATATTCACATTTGTTGGTGCAGATTAGGATGGTGATAATTGATAGCTAGAGAAAATAAGTAAAAGAGCAACTTTTGTTTGTGTAAACACACACGATGACTACTATTTTCTCCGCCTTTATTGCCATCTGCTAATTTGGAATATGTTTGCATTGGGATTTACGTAAAATGCACGAAGATGCAGTTATCACAGCATCAGAATTGCACTTAGCACACTGCTCTTACAGCACGTGGCTTACAAGAAATGCGTTGATTTTATTCACTCAGAAGTAGTTCCTGATTGAGAGGCCAAGATTTTCGTTTAAAATCAAGTTAATCAGTGAATCGATGATTACTTCAGATGAGAAAATCTGCCGAAATACCTTCGACGTACATTTTTATCTCATTAGGGCATGATTGGTGCCTGAGAGATATTGAATTAAGGGTGTTTGACTGCAAACCTGGCTGATTTCAATCGATTCCCATTTGACCCATGATGAAGATGTTGCACCGGAACTTTTTGCAAACGAAAGACAATACCTGGGAATTTCATGTCCGTATGCTTTTATTTACTTTTATCGACGCATTCACCATAGATATCACTCTCATTTGGAGAGCGCTCTTCAGCCTTCGTTCGATTTATGAACGTCATTTTTATTATGATTTATGAGTTCGATTTATCGTCACGATTTATGAATAAAACAATCAAAACTATGGAAATTAAATGTAAAAATTTGTTGCTTTAAGTAATGGAACAATAGAAGCTATTTTATTCAACATGGCGTCCGCTAACTTCCAACACGGTATGGAGTCGTGCCTTGAATGCGAGAAGTGCTACTTGTCGCTCTTCAGTCGAAATGGAGTCGATTTCCTCTCGCAAACGCTGCTCCAAATGGTGGACATCGCGAATATCTGTGGAATACACTCTTTGTTTTAGCGTTCCCCACAACCAGAAGTCTAGAGGCGTTAGATCCGGACTGCGCGCTGGCCAAAGAATGTCACCTCTTCGAGAAGTCACATTGTTGGAAAACTCATCACGCAGAAGGTCGATAGTTTCGCGTGCGGTGTGAGGCGTAGCTCCATCTTGTTGGAAAAACAGAGAACCATTTAAAAATTCTTCATTATTTTGCAATTGAGGAAGAAAGAAATCTTTGATCATTGCTCGATAGGTTGATCCGTTTACTGTGGTTCCTGCACCATTCTCGTCCTTGAAGATAAACGGACCGAAAATCTGCTTCCACGAGACACCGCACCACATAATAATTTTCGGCGAATTGAGTGGCATGTCGGTAACAAATCCAGTATTTTCTTGAGCATAAAACCGGTTGTTCCAGCCGTTCACGTGGCCGTTCACATGAAAGTTAGCTTCGTCAGAGAAAATAATGCGCTTCAAGATATCGGGATCTTGCTCAAGGTGTTGAAGGATCTCCGAGGCGAAGTCAACTCGAGACTCAAAGTCTTCATCGTTAAGGGATTGACGATGGCGCAGCCGATAGGGATGAAAACCGCGTTCGTGAAGAATCCGGTTGATGGTGGATACAGAATG
Source organism: Prostheceraeus crozeri (assembly GCA_907163375.1). Taxonomy (NCBI): domain Eukaryota; kingdom Metazoa; phylum Platyhelminthes; order Polycladida; family Euryleptidae; genus Prostheceraeus; species Prostheceraeus crozeri. The sequence continues at coordinate 150,186 of CAJQUW010012998.1, forward strand.
GTATAGCTGCGCTGATAGTCTGCGCTGTGAAGTCTCCGGTCGCTGTTCGACGGCATCAACAACGCGCTCAATATTATGTTTCGTACGAGCCGTTCGCATGGAGCCGCCGCGTGGCTTATGTGCAAGTCCAACAGTAATGGCCGTATTGTGGGCTTCCAAAATAATGAAATAATGAAGTGAAAATCGTTATTTTTACAAATTCGTCTCATTATTGGTCCAATTAGGAACCAATCATACTGACAAAACATTCCTAACTGAACAATTTTGTTAAAGAGACTTGCTACAGAACAAATAATCATAGGAAAGATATTTTCAAATATAAATTATGTGTGACTTGTCACATACATAATATCAATGTTATTTACAGCCTATATTGATGAAATTATTCAAAAGAAGTTTTCTAACATGAAATTTCCCAGTATTTTTTATTATTTGTACTGGCATTGACTTCTATAGAACTATAATTGAATTTACACAAACCCGCTGAAACTGACCAGGTTTCATTGAAACACCTATGTACACTATGCTATTGAAACAGCTATTGAGTGTGATTTTCTTTTGTGTCCGTCTGTTCATTGTGTTTTCAGCTTAAAAGCCTATGAATCAAATACCGACCGCGAACCAAGCGTGAGGGGTTACCAAAATGCGTTTTTGAAAACGTAAAAAGGTTGACTAAGCAAATCTTGACGCATGGAAAGTTTTTTCAGTTTTTCACCTAATAACCAAGCATAGTTTTTCTATTTTACAGCAACCATTCGATCTGAAAACGGCGCATAGTATCAAAGTTTTATCATAGCGCTGCATTTTTGAGTAGTACGGTGTGCATTTTAGACAAGTCTCCAAATGCATTGAACATAAGCCGATCAGTTACAAGGTCTGCGCTTCTTTCTTTCGTATGATTATTATCTGATATGTGCTTCCGCACCATAAACATCTGTAAAAAATGCATTGAGAGATGTTTCAAATATTGAATGTTGTTGTTGTTGTTTTGCTTTGTATTGTCAGGGGATGTTTGCAAATCTATGCAAGCAGATTTGTTCATTGATGGATCATTGTTAATTCATCAATGATCACAGCAATGTTCATGTAATTGTTATGCTGCAACATAGGTTGAGTACAGAGCATGCGGGAAGAGAACCTCAACATCAGAAGCGGAGATCCGAATACCAATAACATTGATCATGATGACAAATCTGAATAAATACATAAATTGACGACAATTACGCGACCGTCGTTGCGACTCGTGGGCCACCTCCAATGATGGTTTTCAAATGAGTTTTAACTTCACCGAGTTAGCTGAGTACCGAGTTTAACCGAGTTTCAATTCCATGATCAAAAAACAAAGTAACGGAATGAAGGGTAATACATTTCTTAGAAGTCCCGGATCAAAGCAAATATAATAATGCCTTAATGAAATGAATCGACCAATTCAATAATCGAAAAATGCGCCTGCAATATCCAAAGCGGCAATGTTTGCGGCTAGGCACAAAAAACACATCTATTCACATAAAAACATAATTATTTCACAAATGAATTCAACATGCTTATGCATGATTATTGTTGAGGTTTCCGTTTATCACTTTTTTATATGTAGATTAATTGCAGAGTGTAAATCTACTATATAGCAGAGAGCTAAATCTACCATATATCCATCACCCTCTCGCATTAATTGTGCCTTCAGCTCGCCGCCTCCTTCCTCGCCAAAGTTATCTTCCCATTTTTCTCCTGATGGCTCTGTGCATTCTGACCTCGCTGGGACCGATGCCTCATGCCTGCTTACACATCCACGTGATGATATGACCTTCGCAATTCCAGTTCACATCTCAAGGCGCCATGGAAATGGATTTCCCTCACCTACAGTTAGATTTGCCTCACCTGCAGTTGTATTTCCCTGTTTGCATAATCGTGAATGTGCCTCAAACAGACATGTACCAAGGTCTCACTCATCCCATCAGCACAACTCCCATTCAACTCGGTGCGATGACAATCTAATTGAAATTCCAATTACAAAGGTTGATACCAGACTCCCTGTGTGTATTACAGCTAACGTCAGATCAATAGTTCAAAAGGTTGATGAAATGGAAGCTGTCATTCGTATCTACAATCCCTCGCTTATTTGCCTGTGTGAAACTTGGCTAATTGAGGACATTCCTGATGAAGTGGTTCAATTGGATAATTACACTATGTACAGAAAAGATAGATTACATCGAATTGGTGGAGGGGTTGCAACATATGTCAATAACTCTCAATATACTTGCTCAAAATTGGAGCAATTTCATAACGAAGACATTGAATCTTTGTGGTTGCTTCTAAAACAGAATCAACGCTCTCATCGCAATTTCTCCTCCTTAGTGGTTATCAATGTTTACCGCCCACCCTCCGAGAATGACGCGGATCTCGAACAGCATCTAATGTATGGTCTGGACGTACTTCTGAAGAAATATTCAAGTCTAGGCATCATTATCACTGGAGACTTTAATCATTGTCGATTTAAATACATAAAATCTGCCTATCATCTCAAACAAATAGTACAAAGCCCAACAAGAAAGAATACAATTTTGGATCTGTTCTTTACGAATATGCATGAGAGTTACAAAGTTGAAATTTTGCCTCCACTGGCGTCATCAGATCACAACATGGTCCTTTCTAGCCCTATTTTCGGCAATAATTCCATCGAAATCGAATACCGATGGGTAAGATCGCAAACTAATAGAAACAAAGGCAGCTTATTGACGCTCCTAGAGAATCAGAATTGGTCACAAGTTTATTACGCTAACTCATCCGAATTAAAGTCTAACATATTCTACGATACTCTATACAAAATGATGGATGAATGTCTTCCTTGGAGGCAGGTACCGATTCCTGTTAACTCTAAGCCTTGGGTTACACCTCACTTCACCGAACTTGTTCATATTCGCGACTTCTATTGGTCCTGTAACGATAAAGTGATGTACAAACACTACAAGAACAAGGTGGATAGTCTTCTCAAGACTTTGAGAAAGCAATTCATCGAAAACAACATGGAGCGCATGAAGAACCCCAGAAAGTGGTGGTCTGGACTGAAGGATGTTCTTGGGAAGAATAAAAGCGTGACCTGTCCCCTAAAGCCACTTGCTACTATGGTGTGTGGTGACGACTTGAACCTATTCACAAACTTAGTGAGCGATCAGTTGATCTCCGTGGCCAGTGACATTAAGCCTCTGAATACATCAGAATTTCCCGAATTTCAGCACGCTTATACTCCTGACGAATTTTTGCCTTCTTCCCTCGAGATTTATGATCTTTCGAGCGCTATCAATATCAACAAAACGGTTGGACCTGACGGAATCCCGAATTGGATTTGGAGGGATGGAAGTGAGTGGATAGCTGGACCAATTACATCAATAATATGTTCATCTATGAGAGAAGGCTCCTGGCCTACTCTGTGGCGTTGTGCAGACATCAGTCCGATCGCAAAAACTAAGCATTCAGACTCCATTGAAACAGACATTCGACCGATTGCATTAACTTGTGTCGTTAGCAAAGCCGTATGTGAGAATATTATGATAAAACATATTTGGCATTTCATTAAGTACAAAGTCGACTCTCGACAATTTGGAGTTAGAAAGGGATGCTCTAGTGTCGACGCATTGCTGCTGCTAATAGACACTTTAATCAGTGGCTCTGATGAGGGCAAGATATCAAGATTAGTTGCAATTGACTTTCATAAAGCCTTTGAAAGAATTGATCATACCATCCTACTCAGAAAATTGCTGAGTCTTGACGTGCCAACATGGTTATGTAGATGGGTATCAGGATTTCTTACTTCTCGATCCCAGAGAGTGAAGTATCGTGGATCGTACTCCAGCTGGCAACAAATCACAACTGGAGTCCCACAAGGAACTAAATTTGCAGGGCCCGTGGGATTTATTGTATTGGTAAACGAACTGATTGCGGATGTCAAATATATGGATGATTGCACTATTATGGAGACAATCAACTGCGTACAAGAGAGTCGTATCAACTCCAAACTACATTTAATTAATGATTGGGCAATTGAGCACAAAATGAAATTGAATCCTACCAAAACGCAAGAAATGAGAATCTCCTTTAATAAATCGGAGCCGGAGTGGGAAGCTTTATCTGTAAATGGCGACCAAATAACTGCAGCCTCTAGTATAAAGCTCCTTGGTGTGACAATAAGCAACAACCTAACTTGGAACAAACATGTTGGAGATCTCGTGAAGAAAGCTAACAAGCGAATCTATTTCCTTGTTCAGATGAAAAGAGCAAGATTTTCTCAAATTGACTTTGTTCATTTCTACTGTGCGTCGATCCGAAGCTTGCTAGAGTATGCTGCCCCTGTTTGGCATTACGGACTTTCCAAGATGTGTTTAGACCTGTTGGAAGGAGTTCAAAAGCGGGCTTTGAAAATGATATGTGGAATACGCTACCAAGACCATCTATAATTATGAAAATATACTTGAAGTCTGTAGGCTGAAAAAACTGTGTGACAGACGAGAGCTATTGTGCAGGAAAGCAATGGTGAATCTCTCCAGTGACCTGAAGCAGAAGATTCCTCAGAAGAGCGAATATTCGAGGAGATTACGACGGACCACAACGACAATACGGACAAGAACTGAGCGATATCGTAGATCTTTTTTACCTTCTGCAGTGGAATTTTTATGATTGTATATGTGCCTTTTTTATTGCAAAACTATCAGCCCTGCTGTAATTTTCGGAAATAAAGACATACATGTACATAAAGACATACAGAGTGACCTTACAAATCGCGTTTCAGCTACGGTTTTGACATGAAATTTGATAACACGATTTAGCTCTGTCTGCCTCAGACTATTTCTTGTCAGTTAATCATTAGCTAAGTACGCAGTTTTAAAATTACTTTATTAAATTTGATAGAAAAATTGACCTTAACTAATATAAAACTACTAGTTTGATAGAAATTAGCATTTGGCAAATTGAGTAAATCTGACAAGTCGAATAAGGCATCCATGTCATAAAATCTTTTAAAGAGTACTTAACACATGCTTTGTCCATAAAGTTTTTCAAAAGTACGACTTAACTTGCATGTCGTGAAGATTCAACTAATTTTGTGAGAAATTCACAAAATAATTGGGGACGAATCAGATGAGCGCATGCTGTACAGGTGAAATAAGCGGACACATACACGTCTCATCACTGCGCTATTGAAATACTGAATTTGTTGATCTGTGATCTTGCAATACCTGACAACAAAGGTCTGTCGTAGATTAGGCTATTGAAAATCTAAAGAGAATGCCAACGATAAAAGACAACAACACCCCCGACGCACTCGCCCGACCCAAGAATCGAACCAAAGTCCGCGGTGGTGACGAGCTTGCACCTTCTTCACTAGGCCCGCTGACGGTACAAAAGGAATGCAAGTGAAGGCAGCAGTCACCGCCGAGTAATATCGACAGCTTATACTCATATTGCTATTATCATATCTTACAGGACCTGATGTCCACTCATGCTCTCTTAAATGCTCTAACGCCATCATTCTTCCGACCAAGCATTCAAACAGAATCTAGCGGATTGCGTTAAATTGACATCAATTGGATCAACACCTCTCCTTCGCTATTTTCAGTTGTGATTTGCAGAATAAACAGAGAATATTCGCGTATAGCTTGTTGACTTTGTTTTAGGACAGTTCCCAATTTTGGCACCTGCAGTCCATTTAAATGTTTTGAAAGAACTTTAGCATACAAAGTCTATTCATATTCAACGGCATTGAAGGAAAGCTTCGTCACTGACAGTATAGCATCATTGAATAATTAAACGAATTCCCGACAGCTCCAGCTAGCCAATAGACGTTACACTTCACTGAAACATGTTTATGCAAGGACTTTGCAATAGTACATCAACACGGATATGAATATCGTGCTTTTGAAATAAGGCAATCTCTCTAGCCGTCAGTTATTTGAAAAAATATTTGCTAATTTGAATATCAGAGATAGTCAATCACGGTTATATGACAAGAATAACAGCCTGCCGAGATGCATCCTGTAAAGATTTAGGGCTTGTATTGTAGATATAAATATGAATTGCATGTATGTCAAACAGAATTATCGCTTTTGGCTTAACTCGTACTTATGAGTTCTTTTTTACTGTCGATTCCAGGCTATTATCGAATTAAATCAAATTTTTGCGGTTGCGACTGAACGCAGCTTCATAGCAGCCGTGTGTGATCGATTGGTCCCATTGACAACTCGCCAAAAATCAATGATCAAGAATAATCAAAAACTTGAATCAACATCTCAAATCCCAGTATCCACAAAGTGCATCTACAAGTCCCTTTTAAAACTTCCTTCAAAATCCAGTTTTAAAATGCCTCATGTGCTTATCATATTCTTGATTTCAAATTCATTTTTCATGCTTCATTTGTGCCTATGGTGGTAACCAAGATTTCTGAAGAAAATTGGGTAGACCAATCTCTTCTCGGCCGTTGACTCATAGACGTTCAAACCCAATAGAGAGTGATTTATCGCCTCAAAGCGGTTCTGTTTACAACTTAGGAGGTTATCTATCTAATAAAAGTATCAGTTTACCCTTCAATGATGCTGATAAGCAAATTCAAACACTTCGTCAATGAAGCACTCCTTCAACGCGTTCAAGTAAACGAAGTTAATTTATTTGTTTAACATTTGAAATCCAAAATCTGATTTCTGGATGTTTTTGTAACCTTCTGAAAGTTCACAAGTTCGTCGAATATCTTTCCTCATTTCGTCTTCAAAGTAATCAGTCGAGTGGTTCAGGAAGACTTATGACAATCATTTCAGACAATATTGCATTTGGTGAGACGAGGATTATTGCCATCATTAATCTATGTTGATTTATTGAATACCTAATACCTACACTCCAAAAGCTTGAGTAATACCAGCAATTATGAAAAGAGTACTACAGTTTCATTGCAGAAGTGCCAATTAAATTAGATGTACATTTCTATCAGCATATGCAAGATATACTGGAAACTTAAGCCTGGATAAACCTTAATATACATGCTATTATATTTGCAAAATCAAAATTCGGTTGCAACGGGAAGAAAGATAATGCAAATCCTTCTATGTCGTCATAGCAATTGAATTTACTGTAATCACAAAACTATGAAATTTAATGTTTTCATCAGTGAAAGGACTTTTTATTTTTATTTCATTGTAGTTCACTAAACCTGCACTAAATCATATGGCTGTAAATCACATCCAGATGACGAGACTTTAGCTTCGAAATGCATAATTTCTCATGATTGCATGAAAATCACATTGTAATTTACTATCAAATGTGCACATCAAATGCTCGCATTTTACAAAGATAAACTTTCCAAACTTTCAGCACTTTTCATAATTGCAGAATCTATATATTCGTTAAAATGACAATTTGCTCAAAACTTAAAAGATTATGACTTAACTTTAGGTACTACATTAATCAATAAAGTAATTTATTAAATTTAAAAATTTAAGAGTTCAGGTCCTTAGCGATAGTACACGTCCACGAATTTTTCAATTGAACATGACTTTTGAGAAAGTTATATTGGCTTTCCCAATGCGACGATGACCTGATATGCCAGACGTCAAAGTTAATTTCACTAAATGTTGCAGACTGCTTTGATTTATCTCCATTGTTCCTTTCTTAGGAAAGCCGAAAAAGTCTCTTTGTGAAATCAATTTGTTCATTCTCACATCATCCAAACAGCAACCAAAAGTTCTTCGTGTGGCCTCACCAACATTCCGCTTCATTACACTGTAAACCGTAAACTAACAAATGAAATATATTTCGCTGCCAAACCTATTCGTCAACAGTAGCTAGCGTTTCTTCTCAAATGAAGATGGTGTGGCTTTCACGGCTACCAAATCGGTTTCATCTGGTAGTGGTCGCCTGAATCATTTGGTAGGCTATCCGTAGTTTTAAATTTCACTGGAGCTTCTCATATTAAGTTTGCTTTTGAGTACGACTTCTCTAAACGCCGATTCCGGGCCAGTTCCAACCCTGATGTACATACTTAAGAAATCCAACCATCGCTGTTATTTAATGTAATGGCTGCAACGGAAACCAACTGTTCCTTGATGACTTATTATGGCACATGTTTCAGAAAAATTGCTACACGGCTTTCATGCAGCGCTGACGTGCGACCAATTCATGCTGCACTTGAGCTTTGTCTAAGCCAAACTGCAAGATGATCCATGAAACGATGTTTATTCGAAGATCAATTGGTCTTTGGAGTCAATGGTTGACTGATGATGGTGCAAGTTCTTTCTACAGTGCGTTCATAAAGTCACTGTGCACCTAATAAATCAATGCATGTGCAGTACTTTGCCGCTTAGAAATAGATTGACTATAAAAAGTGAAGTTTCTTGTAGAAACTTCGACTTCTGTGTGATCACAAAATATCTATTTACATACTACAAAAACATTTGAAAATGTCCACCTTGTTCACGAATGCAAATGTCAATTCGACGTCTCATATTCTCAAACAGTCGGTGAATTTCCTCGTGCCTGATAGCGTCAATTTGCTGACAGCTGTTTTCTCTAGACTCCTGTAGATTTCGTGACCTGCTTCCGTAAACCTCCTGCTTCACCGCTAACCAACAGTAAAAGTCCAAGACATTCAAATCCGGTATCTCGGATGCCAAATCCTTCAGAGATAACTCTTGTTTGAAATATTCCACTAAAATATCGAATTGAGGAATTGACGGTATGCGCAGTTGCTCCATCTTGCTAGAAATAAGCAGTCAAACTTTCATCGTCACTTAATTCGTCAACGAGTGAAGCAATCATCTTGTCAAATAATTTTTGCAATAATAGTTGAATATCGGCCCAAGCATTCGTATTCTTGACATAAGAGAATGTAATGGCTTCTCAACAAATTCGTGTGGGTTTTCACTAGACCATGTTCGGGAACTCTGGCTACTGATATGCCTTGATAGATGAAACCAAGCAATATCAGAAAAGAAAGTCTTATCGAGCACATTATTTTCATTTAGATTTTCCTTGAACCAAACGCAGTACTGAAGACGCTTGTCATGATCGGCATCATTCAATTCATGTTGGCCAGAGATGCGGTGCGGATATGCCTATGTTCTTTCTTAAAAGCAGGATGAGCCGGCCCGAGAGATAGACCCACTTCTTGGGATAAGCAACGCATCGACTTGTTTGGGCAATGAGTCATGGCTTCAGAAATAACATTTTCAGGAATAACCTTTTTATCGCTTAAGATTAATGGTCGATCTGAGCGTGATGGATCGTGCACCGAGTCAGCTCTTCTGAACTTCTTTTGGACTCCAATCAACATTTCGATGAGGCAAATCAAATACAGGAAGTCTTTCTAAAAAACCTTTCTTCACTTCATTAGTATATTCCCCATTGGCGCGAAAAACATTTTTGACCAAGAAGTTCTTCTTTCGCATTGACATCACCATGCTTAGCTTCGAAATGCAACGTACAGATCTTCACCGAGTCAGTAGCTGACAGATGTGAAGTTAAATTTAAATTACAATCATGTTGAATGTCGCAAGCTACTCAATTGCGCTTACCAAACGAGCCAGTGACTCTGCGCATGTGATAGATATCTACAATTGTAAGATTACGACTGTTTTCTTTGGCAAAACAAAGTTAGAAGAGGTGCATAGTGACTTTATGAACGCACTGTACAGCGAGCATAGAAAATTTCTTCTTCTACATCGACATACTATCACACAATATGCCTGTTTCGTGCTACCTCTAATGATCAATTTATATTGCAATTGAAGTTCACTGTCAATGTAAACTAATTGCAATAACGGAAAAAGAAAGATGTTTCATGTACAGCTCAAAAAACATCCTCAATGCATTCTACCATCTGCAACAAGGTGTGAACAAAACCACAGTACAATGTACAACAATGTAGAAAAATAAAGACATAGCAAGTAAAAGAAAGAAAGTGAATCAAACGTTAGTGATCACGATTAGTGCGACGTACATGTGTCTCCATTCCACGTTACAATTTTTCTGCATATTTTCGGGATTCTTGAAATGAGGAATCGGCATGTCCGTCGACTGACACTTCGTCAAATTTTTTGTGCATTTGATTTCTGCTTTCTTGAAATTATTGAGCATTTGAAAAACGTGTGACGGCGAATAAAATAAGCGCTTCAGAATTACCATCAAGATAATGAGCTCATAACCACTCCATTACCCTTCTCAACTTCACATCATAAAATTTACGAAAATCATGTGCATTGTATAACTTGAAGTGAATATCATCTACATCATATAGCGCACTGTGAGCATTTCTTATATGCTCTTTCTCAATATTTGCGCGCATTTGCAGCAACTTCATTGATATTTAAGGATGCTTTACTTTTTGATATTGGCGCTATGGAAGTTCAATCCAAATTTGCGCTTAAACAAAAACATAGCTTGACTTCCTGAGTCATTAGTCGAAAAACCTTTCATCCGCTCCGAAAGGAATGACGAATGAAATTCCAAACGTTTCTGAGTCTTCTACAATAATGAAGTAGTCATTGAACAGATAGATTGTCTTTTTGAAATCCGCATTCGGAATTGTCGATTGCCTGGCCGTGCTACGATGCGTACGAATACAATTAGTTAAACAGGCAAACTTCAGGCGTAAAGAATATCATTTAGTCTTTTGCTAATTGTGCATTGCTGCCACTTAGAGACATATGACAACGATGGTAACGCATTTTCTAAGCCCCAGATCTCACAATATAGACATAACACGCTGTTTTCATATTAAGTCACGCACCTCTATATTCGTGACTTCGAATAGAAAACAGTGCTACCATTTTAAAAGGCAAACAAATTACATCAAAATTCCACTTTATCTTGTCCTTTAAATTGTTTGTGACGAAGTGTTGTATTTCCATCAAACTGAATTTACCTTCAATCTCCAAAATAGAAGGTATTTCACTATGCACTTAAATTTAAACGATTGTCGATCATCAAAATTTTGCTAAATTTGGAATGTGCATGAATGCTGGACCCATAATGATGCCTTTGGTGCATAAGTGCGTTAAATATTTTATATCGCTGCACTTCCTTTAATATGATGGGCAGTGCGACAGACACAACATGAAACCATCAGCTCAGTCATTTTATTGCTAAAAATAGAAATTCAAAGTTTTTATCTTAGATTTTAGGAAGTTTCAGACACAAGCGGTTATAATATTCTGAGAAACCTCACATACAAGGACAATGCTCCCTTTGTATACGGACATTCGATGAATTTTTTCTCAACTTACACACTTTCAACTTACACACTTAATTTTGTAATTATTTGAATGACTTCATAAATCTCATCAATCTTTAATAACTACAAATTGCTAAAAATAGCTGACTTTTTTAATTTCTTGAGCACTGATGTATTTTGGATCTAGTCGCTACTTTTAGTATTGACAGAAGTCCTCTTCGATAGAGAATGATGCACTTTGGTTTATTTTGTGCAATAAAACAGTCAGTAAAAGTCAATTCTGTAACATCCCTGAGAAATGCAGTCTATGAACCTGTATCATGGCTTACAGAATGATCTCAATTGATTCAATTGATCTCAAGTGATTTCAATTGATCTGGCCGATATTTTTTGGCTGATGCAATCCTTTTGAAACGTACTGTGATTAGTAATTTCTTCTCCCAAAGACATCGCATGAATTGTTCTAGCAAGTAATGTGTAAATGAATTCGTTGCGTGTGAACAGGCTTCATAATGGTTATGCGGTCTGCTAGTGTGTTCCAGTTTTATACAGTTTCAATCAAATGGAGTACAATGCTTTGACGAGCGTTGGCATAGCCACAATCGTACCACATTCTATCACTTTTAATTGCGAGAAAGCTCGATGGATGTTTCAAGAACAAAATGATAAAGAACCGCCACTTTGTTCGAACGCTACGACACTGGAAGGACCGCCGCATGGAAACTCTGTCACTTCATCCTCGATCGCATGCCGGTAACCAGTCTAGTCGCCGCGTGTCTGATCAGAAAAAAGACGCGTTCGCTGCGTTTGTCGATGAACCAACTACATCACAACGTTAAGTTGTACAACAATGTCATGTGTCACCAGCCACATTGATTCGGATATTAAAATAAGACTGCCTCCGTCCTTGGAAGTTCAAGTCTGTGCAAGAGCCAAACAGATGATTTTGTTAAGCGCACAGCTTTTTCTGAGACCATCTTGGAGAGACGTCGCAGAGACCGTAACCCTGATCGCCTCATCTGTCCGCGACTGATTTCTGGGTGTGGGGTGATGTACTACGCCGTCTACAGTCCGTTTCATAAAAAGTGGATCATCCTAAAATTTGACTAAATATAACATAAGTATGATACAGAAAGCATTTTTCATGTTATTTCATGTCCCTAATATACTTAAATGTCCTTATATAATCTGATAAGCTATGATACAGTAACGGTTCTTAAGAAGCTAATATTTTGTGGCCCTACCCTTATTGTCAATGACATTACCAATTCGTCTAGGAATTGATTCGATGATATCGTTGATTTTTGACTGATCTAACTTTCTCCACTCTCTTTTTAACAGTGACGTAAGTTGTGATACGCCATCTGTAGGTAGCAGCGAACGTTAGGTTTTAGAATACTCCACACATTTTCTATGGGATTCAGATCAGGAGAACGAGCTGGCCAAGATAATGTCCTAAGCCCTAATTGAGACTTGCATAAGTTGACTCTACTGCTCCTGTGACACGTAGCATTATCATCCATAAATAACCAAGTCGATGGATCACCAAGTTGATCTGTCATTTGGCCAATGTTCATTCGCAAAACATTCACATAGCGTTCAGAATTCATGGTTCCTTGCTGTATGTGAAGTTCAGAGAGGCCATTGGTCCAAATGCCAGCCCAAATCAGTAGAGTCGCACCACCTTGTACCCGGGGACGATGTAAATGTCTCGGAATTTCCTGATCAGATTTTATCCATAATCTCAATCGACCATCACTACCCTTCAGACGGACTGATGCCTCATCAGACCAGACAACCCGATCCCATTGATTTCGCCAGTGACAATGACTCATTGCCCATCTGAGACGTCTTTTTGTATGCTGATCTGATAATTCGATCTGAGAGGGCCTCTTACAGCTCTTGAAATTCGACTCAATAAGTCTTCTACGAATAGTGGACTTAGAAATAGACGAGTCTAATGCAGCCATCTCAGTTAACGAGAGACTTGGATCAACTTTAACAAATCTCAAAATTAGGCGGTCTCTACGTTTAGATGTTTTGCGTGGACGGCCAGAGCCCTCTTTACGACAGAGTCGAAAATCATCATTATGCCATCGATGCACATTTGTGTAAGGGACATTTAGTCGCTTGCTTGTAGCTCGCAAAGAAAGCCCTAGTTCTATCAAGGCTGACACTTCGCCTTTTGTGAATGCGATCTCGCTATTGTTCATTTGTGCTTTGTATTGTTTTCAGCCGGTAAGAGATAGATTTCTAGCTGAAAGCAATCAGGAGTGCTGCCAACACCACCGCAACGAATTCAGGAAGCTATGGAACATGAAGTCCAGTTAATCACATGTAGCAGTTACATTATTGTTGATGAATAATGGTGCTATACTGGCTCTGATTGACCGATTTTCTTTATTTTTGTTTTGCTTGATAGCTTTTGGCTTGTAGAACAACATATTACATAACAAAGGAAACAAATGTAATTTTATAAGAGTGAGGTATGATTTTGTGTAACATTGCTAAATGAAGATCAAATTATCTACTACTTTTTTATCTATAACAGGAAAACAACTCAATATTCATGCTTGAAATTTCCAACAATGATATTAGTAAGCACAACTGACATATCTTCCAAATTTCAGAGAAAATCGTTCCAGTTTGGCGGAGTTAGACAAAGTTGAAGTTAAGGCTATGTTTAAGGGTGATCCATTTTTTATGAAACAATCTGTATTTAGTGATCCATAACCTCGGACGCTTAAAAACGAGGCTGGTGGTCATTCTTTGCGAGATCGACGCCGTTGTGATCAAGCGAGCTTGTGACTCGCCGCTATGCTGTTTGTGTCGAAAAGGAGTGGGAGACAGATTGAACAACTTTTGTGATCTGTGTATTCATTATCTATTTGCACACTTAAAAATATAGAATGCACTTTGTTTTCATTGTAACTTTATCTTCTTGTGGCACATACTGAAGTGGTCGGTAAAAATCAGCCAGATTAACTGAAACACCCTGCACTATTAAGATGGTAATATTTGGGATCACCAGCGCGATCACATCACAGTAGCATCACATCTTTTCTCAATAGTTATATGACCGAATAGGTAGCTGACTTGATGTTGATGACGGATGTGAGCTTGGCCTGCTGATATTTACTGATATTTGATGAAATGAATTTGCTCCTAACTTTCAACTGAGGATACAACTCAATGTTTGATGATTCTATCTATACTGTGTTTTCAAAAGCAATAATGCTAATGCACTGCAACTGAAGAGAAATGTCATCAAGCACAATTCAGTAAATACGCATGATGAGTTAGAAATGTTTTTTAAAAGCAATTTTTTTAATACAGATTGTCCCAGGAGTAAGGAGCGATGTGATTCATCTCCCAAACTTGCTGCTATTTCTCAGTGTCTTCAAAATGCGATTAAGAATTTTTTTTGGGTCATCTAGTTTTGTTCTATTCCAAACACATTGATCATCAAGTTCAATCTGACCACCATCACTTTAAGTGACGATCCTGAATTTAACATATCAATATTTCTTGAAATATAATTTACGCATCAATAGCAGTCATTAGTTTGTGATAAAATCACAAATTATTCAAATAAAATCACAAAAAATTCAACTTCCAAGTTAGACACAAATGTAATTTTATCATTTACTCTGTATGAAATATACAAGGTCACCTGAATTGATGAAAATGTCCACCTCATAATTCTCGCATGAGAGGTCATGTCCGCTGCAAACAACTTATTGCGGTGAATATCCCTTCATCAGAAAATTGTGAGCATTTCTCCATTATGTGTTGTTTCAAGTATTTCAAAATTATTGATGTATATCTGTGGCGCACCCAAGCCTTCAATGCACCTCAAAATTATTGATGTATATCTGTGGCGCACCCAAGCCTTCAATGCACCTCAAAATCAGTTATATCCGAATCATATCAGGGTCCTTGATGGTTAAACGATCCCACGTAGACATACCCTTAAATCACTTGATTTGCAGAGAAAGCTTGGCAGAGACAATGTCTTACGATGTTGGCAAAATGTGTCTGAGCCTTTCATTTCGTTAAAGTTCAGTTCTTATGTGATCTTAGTGCATGTCTCACAGCAATACCAAACTGTTCAAGGTTTCATGCAGCATGTTTAAAGGAGTTTCTTTAAACCATGTTCATACGGAAAAACAAGCTAAAACTCAAACTTTCGGCGGATGTAGAGGTTTTGTCAGATTTGTTGTCATTTGTGAACTCCACCCGACAACAGCATCGGCCCACCGCCACACAAATACAGTTACACTTCATCCAACCGCACCAGGGAATGAATTCGGCACTGTCTTCATGGCAAACGTACTAAGCCATTAGAGACAACGTTCAGTCTCTGAAGTTTGTAGCTTTCGTTGATTTCTTGATACTGGTGAATTTTGCCGGGATAGCTTCAGCTATTGAA
This sequence comes from Prostheceraeus crozeri, assembly GCA_907163375.1. NCBI lineage: Eukaryota > Metazoa > Platyhelminthes > Polycladida > Euryleptidae > Prostheceraeus > Prostheceraeus crozeri. The sequence continues at coordinate 165,821 of CAJQUW010012998.1, forward strand.
AAATTGTTTGATGAATACAAACTCCTGCGATTCCTGTGTGCTTCAAAATAATTGCAAATGATTGATTTTGATCCTTCTTCATTGGAAAAACATGTTCGTACTAAACTCTTCAAAGCATTTTTAATGTGAGTCTGACACTTGTCATCCCAGGCTAAGGCTTGTTGTGAAAAGTGAATTCCGCTTCGAAATATTTGAACAATTCTGCATCTATGGCAAGGTTGGACCTTGGGTTTTTGGTCGACGTGGGTAAGTGATACAAAACTTGGGTTTTCTGTTAATTCTGCATATATACAAATCAAATTATAAAAACTGATATTTTGATTTGAATCTTAGGAGAACTACATGATGAGAGCACTAGGTTCTGATTTTTTATCTAAATTCCATTCAATTCACAGAATATTTCAAATAAAAAGTACTTGTGGTTCCTAGCTATTTTATTTTGGGCTTGACAATACCGTGCATTGAAAGTTCGTACATATTGTATTTGCTGCAAGCTCATATGTATTTTGTTGCATCTGCACATATTGAATTTTCATATATTTCATATATTTTATATCTTTGCAGTTATCTTTGCACCCCCATATTAACTGCGACAGCCGACATTTATTTAAAAATGAATTCATTCCAATGTCGTATTCTAAAATGTTCACGCATGCGAGCACTACGCACGCATACTATTCATTAAGTCTGCTTATATTTCTGGATGATAAAATGAAACACATACTTTGTTATGAGCGATGTGCAATTCAATCCTCATTAAATCAAAAATCTTCAATTAGTCAGCAGATAACTAGGCTAAATTAAAGGAAAACTTTATAACGAAATACATGTACTTAGGCTACATGTACTAATTACCAGATACCAGTTATTGCAATAAAAAATTGTTTCCCATAATACCACACTAATATCAAGAATAGTGGCTGCACAATTGAAAGAATCTTTATGTCTGCACAGAATGAAGAAAATGCACTTAGTTTACTTGATTCAAGTGATTTATTGAAACTTAGGCTTGTATTTTGGATTTTGACCCAAGTTTTAGCCCAAAACTTTTATTGGGTACACCCAAAACAGGTTCTTGCCCAACCTTGATTATGGTGTACAAGGATCGCCAACGATGTCATGTTTCGTCCTGTGCTATAATTGCACTATCAGTCATCACTCGCGTAACAGTCCCTAGGTTCATTTTTTGATCGACAGAGTGTAGCAAGATCATTGCCTTCCGCACACATGCAGATGCAGTGCGATTCAAATTCAAATTTAAAATCAATATCACAATCACGTTGCAAAGCATTCCGAGCTTCTATTCACATCATGTGACATTTTTCGTGAATTTTTATTGCTTACATAGACACAGCTTTGAATCAGATGAAATATGATCCGACAGACAATCAGCTGATAGTAGAACGCATAATATCTAGTGATGCATCAATTTTGTCATGGTCAGTTAAAGTGATAGTGGTCAGTCAAATTAAACTGCTAAGTCAACTTTTTTTCGATAAAACAAAGCTAGATGACCCAAACAACTATTCTGATGACATTTTGAAGACACTAAACATTGGCAACAAGTTTGAGAGACAAATCTTATCGTTCCTTGCTCCTTGGACAACCTGTATATTGATGCATTCTTTAAAGTAATACTGATGACAACACTGAATTATGCACGAAATTTATAGTCCTCTATGTGAACAGCCATCCAACATTTGAGTTTCAAAATGCTATCTACGGTAACAAGATAAACTTAAATCTTGAAATTAATGTCCCAACACAAAGAGCATGTCAAAAGGTGCATGCACTTAAATAGATTACAAAATTTACATCCTCATATTGAGCTCTGCGTGCATGGAACCCAGGGAGGACTCCGCTTCTCCCTCCTTAACTTCTTAGTCATTGCTTAAGATCTCACGAAATCAATAACGTGTGCGTGAACTTTCTAGTGCTGACATCTATCTCCTTTAGCTTGCTTATCTTTGTAAATAGCAATTTAAAATCGCCGAATCTCATAGATTTTTGACGATTTTTAATTTTTACAGAATGTTGGCCACAACGAACATTGATGATCATTGTTCACGATGCCAGATTAGTTGAAATGTATTCAGAAGTTCCTTATGAGTACTGAAAGGGATTAACGAGACTGATTTGTGGAAGACGGAATACAATTTCGTTGAAATGTGGAAGATTTTCTCTCAGAAAGTAATCACTCCAATGTCTCGATGAAATAAGAATTGAAGTGCAATAAAAGCAAGACTGCCAGGTTTTATTTTTGAATGAAAACTATTCACTTTGATGGTCAAACAGGTTTCAAGCAAAATTGCTCATCATCAGTGACAGGAGAAACAGATTTTACAATGAAATGGAGCTTATATACAAAAGAGAGAAAGTGAACTACATTCCATCAGTTCATAGGTCGTCGGTACATTTGTAGTGTATGGAGCTATGTAGTGGCTGAAGCTATTCATATTCGCGAGATAAATGACGAAATATTGATGAATATTCAACTTGTGACGCAGTTAGAACTCTGGTGAATCCATACACTGCAAATGTACCGACGACCTATGAACTGATGGAATGTAGTTCACTTTCCTTTTTTTATATCAGCTCCATTTTATTGTAAAATCTGTTTCTCCTGTCACTGATGATGAGCAATTTTGCTTGAAACATGTTTGACCATCAAAATGAATAGCCTTCATTCAAAAAGAAATAAGAATTCTACAGCTCTAAGTAACTTCATTTGTGATCACGACGACTTGTAAGTGTCCAAAAATTTCAACTGGTTAAGAAAAGACACAAAATTGCTACCGCATACTTGCTTACACTGCAAATCGCTAAATACACTGTAAATCGCTCAATACCAATCACATACGAAGGATGCATACCAAAATTTTTTTTTTGTATATTTCGGTATGATCTTGGTATATACATTAGTTCAAGTGAGGCCATTCCTGGTGTATGATTAAATATCTTCAATTGCCACTGGCTTTCTCAGGAATCAAAAAAGAAATCCAAAAAAAAGAAGAAAACCCAAAGGTTTTATGGTTCAAAACAAATTGACAAGTACGATCAGAGAAGCCAATGCAAGGGATTTACTAACGACTCAATCGAGGCAATGGATGAAGCTAGCTGTAAATGCACTTTATGGTAAATTATATCGATCTCTCATCCCGATGGTCTACACCTATTGTGAATGGAACCAAATCGAAAGATACAAGTATCTCCTTCGTCAAGTGAAGAGGAGGAAGCTGAGTTCCTTGATCTACAATCGAGACAACAGCAGAAGCCATAACAGCGAAAGTTATAGTGACAGAAGTCTTGAGGGAAGAAGTCGTCCTTCACATGTCGTTAGAAACCATTTCAAAAATTTGTCCAATGTGGAATTTTCAGCCAGTCAATTGGAAATACTGAATCGCGGGCCTTCTTATGTACCCCCACCACGACCAGTGAACAACCGGACTTTGGAGAATGTCAAAGCAAATGTTCAGTCTACATTCAATGCACTTAAGATGGTGAATCCTCAATCAGCTGTATCTGCGGCAACGACAGAGCTTCTGAGTGGAGTGGTTCGCATTTACGAAGAAGAAAAGGCCAATCCAGATTCAAGAACCAACAAAGACATTCGCAATACCGTAACAGAAATTGATAAAGTTGTGGAGGAATCCCATTTGACTCTGATCAACTCAGACAAGACAAATCGACTCATCGCCATGAATGATGCAAATTATAAAGAGCTAGTCAAAAGATCTCTGAACGATGCAGACAAAGAAGTTTCAGTCGTGCAACCAAGTACAATGCAACTCAGAATTAATAAGCGACTCTCAACCATGGCAAAGAATTACCACAATACAAGCTTGGAAACAACTATTTTAAGATGCAAATGCAGTGAGCCTCTTCCAAGTGTGCCTTACGTATTGTCAAAGGACCACAAAGAAGGAACCTTGCGTGGAAGGCCTATCATCTCGTCGCTAGATTCAGGAGTCAGGAAGATTCAAGTGTTCCTATCGGGTTTACTGCAACCTTTGGTGGAAAAGTATGTACCGGCACATTTGAAATCGACCAAGGACTTCATGGACAGGCTAAAAGAACTCCAACTTCCCAGTGATGTAGACTTCAAATTCGCTTCCCTTGATGTTTCAAATTTGTATGGCAGCATTCCTATTTCATCTGAAAGTCAACGTGATTTACTAACTTACGTGGGACATTTCTTCGAGCAGCATAAAAATGAGTCAATCGCACCACAACTTTCTTCTAATGACCTAGAAGAGCTCCTTCAGTTATCAACGACAGAAGAAATTTATATTCTGGATTCAAAGTTCCGGCAGCAAGTTATGGGTATTGCCATGGGGAATAATGCCGCTCCAGCTTTATCCTCCATCTTCATGGCATACGTGGAAGAGAACATTAACCAAAATTCCAATATCATATTCTGGGTTCGCTACGTGGACGATATTTTCGTCATTTACAAACCTAATCTCGATGTGTTGACGTTGGCCAATCATGTACATCCAAGCATATCTTTTACAATTGAAGAATCAGAAGATGGAACTCTCCCTTTCCTCGACACTAAAGTGAAATGGTGTGAAGAATCCAGAACATTCCAATTTTCCCTGTATGTCAAGCCAATTCACAGCAACGCGTGTCTACCCTTCAGTGCTCATGTCCCAGGGAATCGAAAGAGGGGCCTACTGGTTGGTGAAAATTGGAGAGCTGTAAGAAACTCAGACTCCTCACAAGTGACGCAATCTAAAGATTTGTTAAGACAACGATTTAGAGGCAATGGGTACCCGAACGACTGGCTATCAAGACATTTTGATCCTGAGCCATCCATTTCAGAAGAAACTAATGACCCAGTAACGACCATGAGACTGCCATACATGGACGAGCGAATTAAACGTCGCATATCTCAACTTTCGCGAAACTGTGATCCAGAGAAGCAGATAAGAATAATCTACCAATCGGAAAAGCCACTAAGTCATCGATGGAGACCTCCAAAAGAACGTCCAAGATGCAACGACAATTGTTGGTCTTGTAAGATCTCCGAAGTACAACAGAGATGCTACTGTAAAAATGTGATTTACGAGATTACTTGCAAAATTTGTCTCAAGAAATACATTGGTCAAACTAAAAGGACGATAAAATCAAGAATCAAAGAGCATATAAAATCATCAGAATCGGCTATGTATCAGCATATTACAGAGGAGCATCATTCATTCGTGGAAGACACTATTTCTTGGAAGATATTACGGTTCGAACGCAGTATATCAAGACGGAAAGCCTTGGAAGCCCTCCTCATAGACAAGAATAAAGATTGTCTCGTGAATAATTGCATTGGTGAGACTTTACTGCCATTCTTTTAATAGTAGTCATCTTTCATCGCTTTTTCTCTGATGGTTGTGTAGGATGTCGGTTGGTTGCGTGCACTTGTGGAGTTGGCTGGCTGCCAGGTCACTTGCACTTTGTGTCGGTCGGACGACTTCGTGAGTTCCACTAGTGACTGACTGACGTCCTACTACGTCATTTGCATTTTCTCATTCTGTACATAAACTGCCATCTGTTATCTGTCAGTGCATTCATTGTCACCCTTGATGAAGAATAGCGAAATATTGGGTATTGCAAAGATTTCTTTTTTGATTCCTGAGAAAGCCAGTGGCAATTGAAGATATTTAATCTTGGTATATATTTGTACATACATTCATACATTCGTATGAAAAACATACCAGATTTCTTTATATATACCAGAATCTCGTATCAAATGTTGGTTTCAAATTGTATGTAAACTTGGTATGTGTTTGTATGTAATTTTCGTATCCAGCGATTTACAGTGTACCAATCACATACGAAGGATGCACAGCAAAATATTTTTTGGTGTACTTCTGTATATATTTGCATGCTTTTCGCATGTTATTTCGTGTTGTATGCTTTAAACGCTAAAGCCATACAAGCTTATATATAAGTCGAGGATTTATCACCCAAAATTCATTCCAAAAGTACGGGTCTCGACTTATAGGCGGGTCCCATTAAATTTATAGCATTTTCTTCTGTTACCGCAGTTGCCGGTGCGCCCGCAATAGTCAATACATCGGTACTCATATTCATCGGTTGCTCCAGACGATGTTGACTGGCATGACTGAATTATGCTTTCGTTATTATGGACTGTGCTAACATGTGCTAACTGTCCTAACATGGATCGTTCCGTTTGTTTCAATATTTTGCCATACCGGTGGGTATTCCGGGGTAATTAAAATTGTTTTTAAATTGTAGCTAAATTGCAATTAAGTTAAAATTATTACTGACGAACTTCTGACGAACCTGACTCTAGAAAAATGTCACCTTTTCATCTTGTCTTATGGAAATATACCAGTATTTGGGCGGCAAAGTCGGGGGTCGACTTTTAGTCGGATCGACCTATAGGCGAGTATATACGATACTCAAATGTGCCATTCCTAAAATGATTAATACGTATCATGTGCATAGCCTTTGCAACAGTCAATTCGATGTGTACAGCATACTGTCAGATGATCATGGCATAATTTATGTACCCGCATTAATAAAATACTGCATGCAGTAATGTAGAAAATCGTGGCAGTTAATTAGCAGATATAAATTGCTAGAAATATATAGTGGCAAAATACAGATCTTCAAAATGCGACTCCTCAGAACAGGTCAACAATTTTACTTTTCTGTGAATCAAATCCAAGTCTTTGTGACAAATTTGAAAACGCACCAAAACTAACAGAGTCACCAAAGTGTAGGCCACATAGCAACGAAAATAATGATTGTCTAGAATACCAAAGCAAAAATAATATAGAAGTTTGAATTAAAAAACGATTAATGCAAATAGATTAATTGTATACTATTACTCATACATCATATTATATAAAACATAGCGATTAAAATATCTATTAAGATACCTTCCCCGAACCGAACTTTAGGATTCATTGGCAGATAACTGATTGCTAAGTTGTGATTTGATTTTTTATTTTTTGTGGAAACGAGCAATAGCTCAATTTACTGCCACAATCTCGAATGCAGGATTTACTTTAAAAAAGACAAATTCCATACCCATTTTAATAATGTATATTTCGCGCACAGACGAATTTGCGATGAAATGCTGTTGACAGTGAAGCTCCTTGTGAAGCTTCTTCATTTCTGGTGTACGGAAGCTAGTGGAAAAGGATTCCAAAAGGGCTGTCTTAATCGAATCATTCACACATTTAACGAAACTCGAGTCACATTTAATGAAACTCGCTATCCATGAACGCGCGACATTCTGAGTAGGTGCAAAATTTTCGAAGCCAAAGTCCTGACTTGCTTGAGATTCATTCGGACTGATTTTGTGACTCATGTCGGAATCTCCTATCTCTGAACTTTATCAAATACTAAATATTACTTCTCATGTGATGAGTATAAAGTATTGACTTATTTCTTTCTGATGATATACATGACACGCACATAAATCACTCTGACATGAATCAAATCAGTTGAATTCTATTTTACTCATTTTGACAGTGCCTACGTTCTTGCTAAAATTTTGCTCAAGGACTTGGAAGTCGGACTTATTGATCACAAAAATGGTACACAATTCTCCAATTATAACGTACTTTAATCTTATATTAAGAGCTTCATTTAATCGGATTTACATTGAGTCAACAAAAATCAGTCAAATCGGAAGGCAGTACAATTGAATCGGAATTACGCTGTGCAAAACATGATATTCGATAATCCGAATTTTGATAACCAATTACTTCTTTGTCATTCTATGTGAGCTGATTAGCAATTATTTCTTTACATATATATGTGCTTCATTTAATATCAGATACTAATTTTAATGATGGACATTTTGCTGCCTTTTCCTTGAGGCTGAAGAACATCTGCTACGAGCAATTTGTGAACACAAAATTTGCATTCATTCATAACTATGCAGCAAGTAAGCGAGCAACTTCAGCCAATGTATTAAGAGTCAACCAGGAGAGTTTTCGAAATCGCTGTTTTCTGCACGCTTTTCCGCTTTCGTTTCAGCGAGCCCTATTCGGCATGATTTTCATAGCGACTTCAGCGATTGTCTTCAAATCTACAAGACCTGTAATAACCTTGGAAATTCCGCAATTAAGTTCCTGAAACGTGCAAATTGATCGATTGATTCTTGTATGATTTTCGTATAACTTCCTTCTACTGTATTTAAAGCTTGTTTTATTTCTTCTTGTAGTATTTAATCTCATTGGCGCGATGATCAACTGTCTGGGCTCGAAATATCTCTCAAACAGTGATTTTAGATTAATGAAGTCATTTCAATCGCTTTTTCAGGAAAGATTCTAATTTTCTTCCATTTTTGTTATGCGCTTCCAAAACTTGGCTGCCTAATTCAGCAGGCATGTCAAATAAAATGAAAATATTTCTACAAGTAGCTTACTACCAAATTTTGGTCGTAGTCGGTTGTCGTAGTTGTTGATGAGATGAGTAATTGTGGCTGAGACGTTATTTTGTGGCCAAAGTCTTGATGAGTTAGGACCAACACCATCATGTCGCTGATATGAATCCATAGATGTTTCACTATGAGATGATGAATACGATGGCGACGCAGACATGAAGATAGCTAATAGAAAGATCCACCGAGAGAATGCAGATGAAGGAATAAAAATGGCATTTGTCGCTTGCAACATACAGTCACGCATCCTTGATAACCCGTGTGATTCAATCAATAGATAAAGAAAGGCCAAGAAAACACACGTAGGCCGAATGAAAGCATGTCAAGAAATGGTTTCAATGAACACGTGAATGGCACTTTCGACAATGTCCTGTATGAAATGGAATATATTAAGATATATGAACACTGGTCAATTATCTGCAGACGCCGATTGATTGATAGCATAACAGACGCAGATGGCTATCATCTCCACAGATGAAGTCTGCTGACAAACCGCAAGCCAATGATATCAGAATGATTATGATCAGCCAATCAGCGATGAGTCAACAAATGTCTTCGGCTACGGGTCTGCGAAGATGGAAAATCGCGTCAGGATAGTTTATGAAATCATTCTCATATTGTCTGTGCTTCCTGCCTATGTTTTTGCCGATAATCTACTGAAATATGTGTATAATGTTCAGTATTTATTCGAGCTGTGCGCGATGCAACGGTGTTCCGGATATTCTGCTTGCATTGGTTCTCCGTCCGGTGCACCAAAATGATAGAATTTCGATCAAATTGATACTTTACTGTATAACTTTAATTATAATTGATTTGCTTTCTCTGCTATCTTTGTCACAGCTATTATGGAGCGAAAAGTCTTTTAAGCATGTAATATAATTAATCAACTAGCAGAACATTATTCACTTACATTTCAATTCAATTTAAGTGCCTAATTTCTATTTCATGAAAATGAAGTCTTTTGAAAATCACGGCTATATCATAAAATAAGTGATGCATTGCATGACGTTGAGAAAAATGCGAGAAAGGTGACGAAAATTAGATAAAAAAGTATATTATACATCATTTTTGGGTCACGACACCCGAAATCCCGCGACCTCAGTATTTTGGAATTTCATAGTGAATACTACATAACCTGCCTTTGGAACCCTTGCTCAGGTTTTATCCTTGCATTCCTCTACCAGAGAAATGTTTTCGACATCCGGTAACATTGTACCACTACAGAGAGGGACTGCTTGAAGCCGAGCAAGGTCGAGATGTTGACCTTCTTGTATAGTAATTTGTAGATTGCGAGAACATTATTTGGGATCTTTCTATCCTTGATGTCTTGCTGTTTTCGGGATTCTTTCAATGATTTTGAAGTATATGTATTTCGATGTTTATTATGAATTTTTTGCATGTTTTCGTAACTTCTCTATAAATCTGGTTTTAAAGAATTCCATTAAAACTATCATGTAGGCCTAGACCTACTAGGCCTACTTGCAATTAAGCATTGGCAATATAATTATATTAACACACTAATGCCCACCTTCTTTTTTAAGACTGTTTCTGAAACCGATCATTTGACAATTCATCACTTATTTCAATTTTTCATTTTTATGAATGATTTTTGTTTATGATTAATACTCAAATTGAATATTTCATTATTCTGCCTTCATCATGTTATTGTCATGTGACAAATCATTTCATTTGAACACCTTATATTTTCAAAGCTGAAAAATGGCTCCATGTAAAAGAAAAAAAGTAAACGTTCATGATCACTTGTGACAAGCTTTTTAGAATATTATTTAAAATAATATTTTTCTATCAACCTAAATTAATGATAAATGCATTGAGTTGGAATATGTGCAATATTATATCAGAAATATTTTAAAATGGTTTTAACCCGTCTTTTTTTAGACGCTGTCACTTGAGTTACCAATTTATCGGTAGATTCAACTTTTACATGCTTGAAATGTAAAGGTGTATATTCCGGTAATCTATTTTAACAAGATGCTTATCGATGACATTAAGCTATAGTCGTCATATTGCCAGGCACGAGGCACATCCATGTAGATGGCAAGTCCTATTTGGATTGCCAGGCATGGTGTATGCCTACTCAAATATATGTACATGCAGGCTACATGATTCAGTGCGAGTCTAGCCATATGAATGTGCTATAAAGGGCTGCACGATGCGTCACTTCGACACTACATGTAGACTCGGTCGCTTGCGATTGAATGAGTTGCTAACAATAAGATGTCTTATATTCATCCATTCAGATTTTCGAACAACTAGAATCCAGGAAATATGCTGTTAGTGCAGTAGGCCACGCACGAATAAAGTGCAAAAAGCTTCAATCGAATATTCTATCGCGATAAAGAAGGGAAGTAGAGAATAAAAAGCAGATAAATGATAACAAACAAGCAAATGCCGATTGTCATTCACGGCTGAAATGACAGTAGCTGCGTGCACCTGCCTTCCAATCGTCACGCTCGGTATCCAACATGAAACGCCAAACTTTGACTAAGAGCAAGCCTAACAAAATCTACCAAAATTCTTCAAATCATACACCGTCAAAACGCTCACAGTTAGTTCCTAAAGCAGCACAGCAATAAAGCAAAGTGTTGTGATTTAGTAGGCCTATTATGTTGGATGATTTTGCCACATGAGCGGCATAAAGCTATGTCTAAAATCGTGAAGATCTTAATTGTATTAATTAATTCCACTATTTTACAGTGCAACCAAAATATTTTCAATATATTCACAAATCTAATTTGTCTAAGTTTGATATTAGCATACATTCGTTTATCTATCAGAATTTTAAGGTAAATGCAGATGCATCATTTTTTAATGAAAAATGTTTCCGCAGCACGCTGCTACACATAAATATCATGGCAATTTAACTTGATCCCATTTGTTCCCACTGTCCTTAAAATAGGACTTAATGATAAAGACACTCGTGGATCTGTGTATTTGTACTTTTAGCTGCCAGGCGATTTTTGTAAGACAATAGGCCCTATCATACCGAAAATGTGAGATTATATTCCCTTGGTCCTTACTTGGTTAAGCGAGGCATGCAAGTCCGCTTCAAATTGTTTTGCACTATTGGAAGTTTCCTACTTAGCACTTTCTAGAATTTGCATTAAATTCTAGAAAATTGATCATTTAGCATAAAATATAGAGAGACCCTAATTTCAAGATTTTGAAGTCTTAATTAACTACTAGAGGACAATCTAGAAGGGGAAGTAAATTGTATTTTGCCTTTATTTAAACAAGTCACTCAGCGTGACTTAACAAAATTTTCGGTACACCGGTGAGAACAGGTGCAGCTAATGCACAGCCTTATGTAAGCGCATTAACTTACTGTTGCTGACAGCAAAGTATAAAATTTTATAGACCTTGCATTTCCGTGGTCATAGCGATTAGGCGGTTGCCTCACTATCATTGGACACTTCTCATCAAATTAGTTGAAATTTTACGGTTAATGGATATTGAAGTTTTTCTACGCTCAGAGACTCGGGCTTTCATTTAAGCTTCACAAACTTGTCCTGTATAGTCCTAATGCCAGTAGTTCCATACTGTGCACACACATGCTCACAAGTGATTGAAATATTCGCGAATTCGATTTGATATGATACTAGTCAGGTCAATAATGATGAGTCAATGGAGTCGGTACCTAAAGCTCATCAACTGCTCTATGAGCCTGAAAGATCCCCGAGACTGTCTCATTCTGTTTCACCTCCCCCGACATTGCTCATCAATTAGCGTTCCAATAAAGCATTGAACAGGAAAACAATTAACTTAATGTGACGACCACTATTATCTTAAATTATGCTGTCTGATAATATCTAAATAATATTCGTTTCCTTGATAAACCCTTTTACATCTAATATATTTGGCCAACATCAATAGTTATGAAAACAAAGAAATCAACGCAGCTAATAAATACATTAAGTAAATATTCTGTGCCTGACGCATTTTCCTGCAAGTATTAAGCCCATTGCTCACAGTTTTAAGTCAAAAGTGTACATTTTCTATCACACAGAGAACACATGGATAACTTTGGATGACATGGCATTTGACATACAAATATTGTCATTTATCACCATTAGTCACGACATATTAATTGAATAGCATAAACGGCAGAAAAAATCATTCATGTACTGTTATATAAAAAAGTAATCTGTATTAACATTTCCTAGTCACCCATGAATTTTGAGAAATCGATAGACGGGATTTATCTCAAGGGGACATCTAGCATGTCGTTGAAGTTAGCACCAACTTAAACACCAAATTTTTAAAGAGTTTGTACAGAATCGAAAATCACGTGTACTACTGCTGCTATTAATGAAGCAGAGCTTGTACAGACAAAATATATTCCAAAATTCGAACTCCTTCTACTATATTTCAAAATTTAAATTCGAAAAATTGGTGCAAGTATTGGTTCCATCTAGTTAGGGGGTTTGTACATCATTATAATGAAAAAATTAGATACCTGCACTAGAATCAGAGTTGTACAGCAACTTCCAGCATTTTTCCTTCACGAACAACCGGTAAAATCGGTAAAAACCGATTTCCCCGAAAAAGCGATGATACTGCTCAAAAATGACTTGGTGCTACATAGAAAATCAGTTTGTACAGTGCTCCAACCGGTCAAATGGTATTCTACAAATCAAGTCTGAGTTTGAACGCACACTTCTCTGACATTCTAGCACTCCTAGACCGGCAAATACCATAACTACAAGAACAATGCCAATTTCTGAACAAATAAATTGGTGTTGCATGGAAAATTTAGTGTGTATAGTGCTGCAACCGGAGAAATAGTATTCTACTAATCAAGTCTGAGTTGGATCACTGTACAAGCTCATTCTCCATGTTGCACTAATCTATTTGTTCAGAAATTTGCATTGTTTTTGCATTTATTGCGTAATAACTGCTATTTGCCGGTCATAGCAATGCTGAAATGTCGGAGAAGTGAGTGTTCAAACTCAGACTTGATTAGTAGAACACCATTTGACTAGTTGGAGCACTTTACAAACTCAAAAACTCATTTTCTATGTAGCACTAAGTCATTTTTGAGCAATATAATCGGTTTTTTGCCGATTTTCCCGGTTGTTCGTGGAGGAAAAATGCTGGAAGTTGCTGTACAACCTCTGAATCTAGTGCAGGAATCTATTTTTTCATTTGAGTGATGCATAAGCCCCCCCCCCAACTAGGTAGCACCAATACTCAATACTTGCACCAATTTTTCGAATTTAAATTTTGAAATATAGTAGAAGGAGTTAGAATTTTGGAATATCTTTTGTCTGTACAAGCTCTGCTTCATTAATAGCAGCAGTACACGTGGTTTTCGATTCTGTAAAATTCTTTTTAAAAAGTTGGTGATAGCTTCAACGACATATGTATCTAACCACACTTCACCGTACAAGTTTCATGATAAGAGAAAAAAATATTTCCACATATCTCACAGATGAACACTTTCGATGCCTCTTGGTTGAGATCACATTATGAGGGATCACTGATTGCACGGAATCTCGATCCAGATCCCGCGGAATCCAGGGATTCCAATCCAAATCCTCGGCAAAATTTATCGGAATCCCAATTAATCACCAATCGAGACCATGATCCGTAGAGGCTTCCGACAATTTCTCCACCGATGATTTCAAATTTTGTTCGTTTACAAAGTGTTATCTGTAATTGGTTAAATACTAAAAGCAATGACTAAAAGCTAGTAATTGGGTTCTCTCTGACCAAGGGGCGGGATTAAAAGCTTGATCATTTGGATGTCGATTCTTAATTCAAGATGTACTGTGAAACATCTAGAGCATGGAGTAAGTACATTATAGGTCTCAGCATTTATTAAATCCCCAATGTGTATACACTTTGAATTTTATTAAATGAACTCGAGGTGAATGCAGTTGGAATTGTTACCAGATGTGAGATTGCACATTTACGCAGTTTTGAAGTAATTACCACGAAATTGACTGATCGTGATAGTAATGCAGAAAGAATGATAGTATTTCACAGACACTCCGTGTCATGACTGCCTTGGAGAGGTAATGTTTGTTAAATTAGCAATTCGATAGGCTGCTATTACTTTCATCCTCAACTTCAAGAGTATTTTCTTAAGTGTGATCACATCACTTGCCAATGGTAGAGGAAAATAACATAATTAAAGACAATGATTTCAATTAACTTTAAAATATGCAAATGAGTCCACATTAACATTCAGATTCAAGAAATGAAACATGCATTTAGTGAATCATAGAATCATGTCGATGAAAATTCAATTAAATACATGACATCTCAGTCAAGAAAGCACGATTAAGAACTCGACTTTTCTTTGAAGACTTCCATTATAATGCAGTTCATGAAATTTCCTTGATCATCGGCATAGTTTCCACTTAGTTGCGATGCTTTTAGCAAATAGTCATTTCTTTTGATATCCACCATGTTACATACATAATACTACTTATAAAGCGGCTTCATGTCGGTAGTACATAAATTTGCGAAAATTTAGCTTTTGAAAAACTGCTCAAATAAGTTTTTGGACCGCAGGAACGTAATCTCCGTAAAAAACTGAATATTATCATATTTATAAATTTTCACTGTATACAGATACTTTTTGAGTCGACACTACCTACTATATACTTGCTCTATGGTCTAGAACAAGTAGGCCAAAGTCAACTTATATGAAACTTTTTGAAAATTTCAATATCAATGACTGATCGTAATCCAACTTCACATTAATGGAAAATGGCTGAATTGGGAGTGAGTATTAGGAAACAATGGACAAAATAATTAGCAATGCGCGACCAGAGATTAGAATGTAGGCTAATCTTGGCATGACATATGGCGATTTTACTTTGAATATGTTCAAAGCAGACCATACAACCAGTTAAGAACTATCCTTGAATGCACAAATCTTCAAAAAGTGTTTCACAATGAAATTAGGATGAAGTTCAGTGGTTTGTTTTCCTCTGCTTTTTTTGTCTTTGGGTTTTGCTGCTGCTCTTTCGCAATTTGCTGAATGGGGGTATTTACTAAAATGTATTTTTTCAGGATCGTCCTCATCTCTATTTTCAGTGAAATCTATCTTATCGGCTTAAACCGCTCTCTTTTTGCAGTTAGCGTCCCTAATTCTGAAAGTACCGATTTAATCAGTGTAAAGTCTCGCAAGCTAATAGAAATATAATGCAAATTACTAAGTACTGTTGTGTCGATTGGTGAAGTTCTTTTGGTTATTCATAGACAAATTTGAAAACCTGGTTAGAGACAATAGGCACGGAAAAATTTAGCTACATTATCGATCGATAAACATAGCATAAAGAAAGTTGCTTGTTTTGGACACTTAGCCTACAGACACACAGATATAGACAAACCTACGACAATTTTCAATTAACCCTCTAATGCCCGAAGTTGCAAATTTGCAACTCTACTAAAATCCATATAAATCAGTTTGCTTCATCAAGCGGGACACATATAAATTATTATATACACAATCATCGACATAAATATTCAACATTTTGGTTGTTTAAAATCAGATTATTTAGTTTTTCAAAAAATACTAAAAAGGGCATTTTCAGAAATATTTTACTATGACCTGAAATTTGAAAGGAAAGCCTAAAAAAATATTCTCGTACTCAATGTTCTGCAAAGTCAGTGATACAATCATCTTGAATGATTTTAATATTTTTCTAGCTGCTAAATTTATTCAATGAAGTAAAGTTGTAAATTTGCAACTCCGGGCAGTAATGGTATCAAAATGTAATTTTCATATATTTTAAAAATGATCTTATATCTACTGTATTAAACCAATAATCATTGTTTAGTATTTTCTAATGAGTTTTTTCTCATATGATAACTGTATGTGCAGAGATTTGCACAAATATTCATTGAAATTTGTGCATTGAACGGCATATCTATGATTTTGGTAATACATGTAAATGACTAACATAACAGTTGATTACGAATCTCATTTCAATCAACAGTGTATCGAGGTTGATCACTTGCTCAGTCGCACAGTATTGACTAGTGACAGTGGCAGTATGCTGCTGACTCATTATTTGTCTAGACAACATAGAAAGCTGAGCTTACGAACACGCTGAGTTATCATCGCTATTGTTCTCATGATTTGAATGATTTCATTTAGATTCATTTCTGCATCTGCGAAAGACGACTACGATATGCCTCAACGCAAAAAGCTTACTGTTTACAACGTCGTGGAATTAATAACCCGATATGAAAGCGATCGATATTGACGACGACGAAGACGAGACGAATGAAGAAGATGGAGATCAGCTTCCAATTGCGATTGACTCGAACAACGACCAAGATCCATTCGGCTCTTCTATTGATAATGACAATATATATGTGCTATGAACACAGACGCACAAAGTGACTCTACTCCACCGAAAGAAGAACTTGGACGACCCACCATTTCATACAAATGGCGTAAGAAGGATCAGGATATTCCTTATCCAAACTTCGGTCTTTTATCTACAGACGTCGATAGACCTTCGGGTGACACTTCCACTTCTCCATACGATTACTTTCAAATGTTTGTCACAGATGAGATGATAGATTTGATTGTGGAGGAATCAAATATTTACTATTTCCAAGAAAAAGGTCAACTTCTAAGTCTGACATCAGCTGAAGTCATGCATGTTCTTGGCATGTACTTACAAATGGGAATTGTTCAAATGCCAAGTGTTAGAAACTACTTCACGAAAAACTTATAATACGATGCCATCTCGTCCATCATGAGTAGAAATCGATTTGAGCTCATTCTGCGATACCTTCACTTCGCTAACAACATGACTGTAGATCAAGAGAAGGCTGCTGACAAAGCTTGGAAAATTACTCCATGGTGAGATAGATTGAGAGAACAATGTCGCTCATTGGAACCACAAGAAAATAACGCTATCGACGAAATGATAATCCCTTTCAAAGGTAAATTTTCGAGAATCAGACAGTACATTCGTGGCAAGCCCCACCCATGGGGATTCAAAGTGTGGGCTAGAGCAGTTGAAGATGGCATTCTTCACGATTTTGAGCTATATCAAGGTGCAACTCCGGGTCGAGAAAAGTCTTCTTTAGGTGTTGGCGCTGATGTCATTCTACGACTTTCCGATACACTTCCTCATCAACATACGAGTAACTTCAAAGTGTTTGCGGATAACTTCTTCTCCGGTATTCCAATGATGACTGAATTGAAAAAAGGAATTCAATATACAGGTACAATACGCCAAAATCGCCTCCCTGAATGCAATTTACTTGAGGACAAAGTTCTCCAAAAGAATGGTCGTGGAGCATATGATGTACGAGAGGATAGAAACACAAACATTTGTGCTGTGAAGTGGAGCGACACAAAATATGTGACTCTAGTATCGACTTATTTGGGAGTTTCTCCATTGTCTGAGACTCGTCGATGGGACAAAACGAACAGTAAGTTCGTGAATATTCCGCGACCGAATATTGTAACAGAATACAACTCTAAGACCGGCGCTGTGGCCTTGTGGTAGAGTGTTCGCTCTGCGTCCGGGAGACCTTGGTTCAAATCTTGGTCGGGTCAAACCTAAGACTTTTAAAATAGGTACACTCTGCATTCTTGCTAAACACTCAGCACGAAAAAGAATGAGAGTGGTAAATGACAAGTCGGCCACATGGAAGAAAAGCTCCGTGCCTAATGTGCTTCCGAGCATAAACAACGTTCATTTTTTTTCTAAGATGGGCGGAGTAGCTCTGCTGGATTTTCTCTGTGGGAAGTACCGCTATAAATTGCGATCGAAACGTTGGTATCTACACATATTTTGGTATACAGTGGAACTGGCTGTTGTAAACGCGTGGCTTGTCTACAAAAGAGACTGTATGAAGCGTGGTGAGCTGAATGATGTTGCGTTGAAACAATTCAAGATGGATGTCGCTAAATCACTTATCCAGCTGAACAGGAGCCGAAAACGAGGTTGACCCTCTGGTGAGAGCCCTCAACAGATGCCATTACCATTTCCTCGAAAAGTACGCGTTGATCCAACCTTACAGGTTAGGAAAGATCGTGTTGATCATTTTCCTTTTTTCAAAACACGAGGAAAGTGCGCTCACTGCAAAATTGGATTCTGTGAAACCGCTTGCACCAAATGCGATGTCAGACTCTGCGTCAAAAAGTCGAGCAACTGTTTTGCTGATTATCATTGAGAGTACACTGTAAATCGCTCAATACCAATCACATACGAAGGATGCATACCAAAATATTTTTTTAGCATATTTCTGTATTCTCTTGGTATATATTTGTATGCTTTTCGTATGTTATTTCAAATGTGGTATGCTTTACATACTAAAGCCATATTAGCACAATGTTAAAAGAAAGCATAAATCATGTCCAAAGTATCCTGATTTCAGGCCTTTTGTCAATAAAGATCGCACTAATGTTACTACTGTTCTGCAAGTAGTGAGATAATGACATTCAAGAGTCATTCTTTCAATACTGAATTCAATTTTAATACACGTAAGTCTAAGGCATTTCATGAATAATCAATAAGATTTCAACCATCAACAATTATGCACTATGTAATTTTGAAATTAAGCATATTATCAATCCGAAATAAAAACACATTATAATTCATGAACTCAAAAATAGTCATGTTTGAGATATATAAGTCAACATGATTTCACTAAAGATATCGTTTAAATGAAATGATGTCTGCCAACTTGGGTCATAAAATAGAGTTAAATAAACGTCCAGTTAATGTTGCCAGACAAGTAGCATCGACCGCATATTAGTGGAGCATAAAATTCACAATAAATCTAATGTATTCAAATATCACTCTATCAAACAAAAAATATTCACCACTTGTATTACCGAAAAAAGTTATTTGACAGTAGTATGTAATACATACATTTTTTTGCTATGTGACTTAAAGCTGCACATACCAAATGGATACCAGAGGCATACGAATAAGGATGAATTTCCATCGGGTCTCGTATATAAAACATACCAACAATTCGTATTTCAGTGTAAAACAGCCAATCACATATAGAATAGTTCGTATCGCTACATACCAATCACATACTAAAGTAAGTGAGATGTGGTATGAAAAACATACCAGATCTCTGTAGACATACCAGAATCTTGTATCAGATTTTGGTTTCAAATTGTATGTAATTTTGGTATATGTTTGTATGTAATTTTCGTATCCAGCGATTTACAGTGTATGTGAGTCATTTACATGGATATTTGGTTGGTAATAAATGATAGTCTTTTAAACAAGAGTATCGCTTTCTTCAATTTGCAAATGGATAATTATGATCTAACTGGCATCTATCTAAATATTACACATAATTAATAGGTGTAGGAAAGAATGGGAACTACATGTAATTGATGTATGGCAAGGCAGTTTATTATACTTTGTTATAATAATAATATAAAGGCCTATAGCCTTACTAGGCCTTTACAAATTTAGGCTAATATTAGACAATTAAATTGATTTATGAAGAAACACACATTTATGAAAGTCACTTGGATGCATGTATCGCACCAATGAAGTAGACCTACTGCAATGTCTAAACCATTGTGTCCTACCTGTGAATAATATGTGGCTATATCAATCGAATTTATTACATAATTTATCAAAACTGAGTAACAATATCTTGATAAGGGTTTATTAAGTCGTTTTAACATCATGAAACAATTATATGAATATGTTCAATTTTCTACTTTCCATACCTCTACTGCCCGGAGTTGCAAATATGCAACCAAACCAGAAGAACTAATGAAATATTTGTATGTTCGATTCAAATATTGAATATCATTTCTATAACTCGTAGAAGTACGAAAAGCAGAAAAAATAATTTTTTTGGCGATGTTTTCTGTACTTGGGCATTACAGGGTTAATAGGTATTTTGCTTTTACTTTAACATGCCATAATTTTAGAATTGCGTCAAAATCCCCCTCAAGAATCAATAAATTCATGTTTAAGTGTCCTTTATGTTCATGTATTCACTACCTGACATTTTTCACTCATCATTTCACTCATCGCTGTATTATCCAAAATAATTTAGCATATTATTACGAAAATGCACACGATCAAACAACAAAATTCTATTACAAAAAAATCGCATTATCACACTCTGGATAACATGGACAAGACATTGTAATATTCGCATCGAGGAAAGACTCCTTAACCAGAATTCTTCACTCAAAATATTTCTGGCTTGAAGCTGACCTAGATTTCAATATTGATTTTCAATGTTCAGTCAACTGCGCCATCCATGAGGAATTGAGCTTCAAACTTCATTGCGAAATCATCGCTTGTACGCTATTTCTCAATGGAAATTTTGCTATCTCTCGTGGAATCTCGAATATCCTTGAGAAAAGGTATAAGATCTGAAAAAGGCATTGAAATCAATTATGATATAATTGAAGAATAGCCGAATTTCTGCATTTAGAGGGCCACGGCCTTCTAGTATGGCATTAACCCTAAATGCATTCCCCAGGGAGGGGACGACTTGACCCCTTATTGCACTCATGTATAGGTCCTCTTCAAACTAAAGCGCTTAATGCAGATTTTATGACTTATAAATAGAAAAGAGGGCAAATCAGGTAGATAATCAATCACAATAAAGAGATCAAGCAAAGTAAAGATATTCAAAGAATTTACAAAAGAAGCAAAGAAACAATATCACAAAATCAGGTCAACCTAAGTCTCAAAAAAGGAGCAATTGAACGATTGGTTTTTCAGAGAAGGTTCACGACGGGTGATGTGTGGGCTTCCAGGATATTTAGTGTGTAATTATCAATAGCCGTGCCTAAAACGGAAAATTATCAATCCATTCAAGACGATCATATAGATATCACTTAGAAGTAAGGGATCATCAAACTACAAGAAGCTCTGTCATATATGATCATCGTCTTGAATGGAAAATCGGTGGAAAATCGAATTTGCGACTTATTTTGAAAAGCACTTTTTTCGAATGAAAAAAAATTGTCACATTTTGAAAACATTTTGTGTGACGGCTCTCAACAAAACACATTGCTAGTCATGCATGATTCTATTATCCCTCATCAGCGTATCTGCTACATTTTGCGACTTCTTGAATTTGAAATCATGAATTTTTCCTGACCAATCAATTTTAAAAAGTGGTTACATTATGACAACTTCTATTTATTCCAGTCACTTCTATATACTTCACAAACTGGCAACGAATAATATAATAATATGGGCTTTGTTGACATGGCTGAGGTATTTAATCGGCATACGCGTTGCATTTTGTAGCATACAAGCTTAGCCTAGCATTGCTGCCTGCGCCAATTCAGCATCACCGCGAAAGCATAAGACTTGCTTGTAACGTACTGGTGCTCTTATCATGTTTCTAGGATCAGATGCATAATCCAGCCTCCTGATTAATTCTATGTTATCGTGTACTTGCTAGAAAATAAAGTAATTGAATTGTTCCAGAGCTAAATCAATACAAAAATTATCACTGAATACGTCCTTAGAAAGAAAGTGAATATGAAAACAAATTGAACAGGGTTCATTGCACACGATATCTTGAAGCAGCAAGGGGACCATGGTCTATTTCTAGTTCGCCAGGAATTGAGCTGGAGGATTTTTTCTCGACACAAAGTAGACAAGTATTTTACCCTAATAGCATGTAAGTGTAGCTGAAAGTGGGCATCAACTGTACATTCATTTTCTGTTACTCCGCAGCTTACCTTGACCACCAGTACCACGCGTGCTCAGGGAATGAAATTCATTTTTCTGTGTCCTTGATGGAATTATGATGAATCTACAAATAAGCATTTGATACTATGAATTAGTATATTTGAAGACTAGTGAATAATACATGCGATGTTAACTGCAGTTTTGTAACAATACAAAAGATGGCATAAAATTTGCAAAGAGACAATTATGCTCGTATTATTCAGATTTTCATTTCCAACCTGATCCTTGTCGATTTAAAAGCAAATGTTCATTCATTATTTTGTCACAGTTCTATTAGCTTCACCCCTTTCTCCATCCATCATCGAAAAATGGCGATAATTTTAATCATCCTATATGCGTACTTATCTCATATACATGGATATCATTTTCAAGAAAGTAATAGCGATGAAGCAGTTACCATAGACAAAATCTGTCTTGCGCATATTTTTCTAACATCATGTCGTATTACTTTTTAGTTACTTTCTTCTCATTAACAAGAAAGTAACGGAAAATCATAGCGTGAGCAATATACACGAGAAAATATTGTAAAATTTTACTATTATCTTTAAATGCATTAACCTTGTAAATTTTTACTGTTTTGTCATAATGTGCATAGCAACTTGTTAAGCTTGCATTTGAGTGATTCATGGCACTTTTCAAATTTAGACTTCACTTTTTAGTATCACTTCTAATTCAATTCAATTCTATGCTGATTCAACAGCTTCACAATCAATAACTTGCAAAGATCATAAGAATAATTAACTCATCACATCAAATCTCAACAGATATAGCCACCACGAGACATGCTGCGGTCTGATGGGCCTCATTAGTCGACGTTAGGACGTACAGACATACCCTATAACCAGAAGGACACCGAACCATCTGTCGAGGGCGCGTGGAGGATGGATTGCGTTTTGCAATCATTTCACGAAGGCGCTACTCATAACATGTGATTTTTCAGTCAATATCTCCCTTAAATATTATTGATGAATCACTTTACTACGTGAATACACAGTTATTATGATGAACCAACTGGATGAGCTTCACGATGCATTTAAAAAACGTTCGAACGTTCCAATGATTCGTACGTTACATAGTGAAGATAATCATTTCAGCACTATCCCTAAATTTATTAATAGCATCCCAAAAAATATTGGTCGCATTCCCAAGCAAGTATGTGAATGTATATGCATACTTTAGTATTATTTAGCATCATGTTAACTTATAAGTGCATCAGTTGTAACTATAGGAACAATACCAGATAGGTCTATTTCTAAATATTACGCATCGGCAGCACAGCATTTATCAAATGTTCTCATGCATGGGCAACACACCAGCAGCATTTATTTGATTCTTTGAGAATCTGTAAACATGTTGCAGACAAAATTTACAGAGATTCCAAAATCCTATTTCGAAATTCAAAATTTAAGGAAGTCATCAGCAAACATCCTTAGCCGGCCTCAGCTTTGAGTTCACTCATTAGCTCGTCACATAGGCGTCTGTTAGTCAATGCTACGTGGACAAGCTTGCATCATCATGACAATCAAATTTTATTGCCTCTTCCTTGTCAAGTTATGAGAAGTTGCTGATATATATTTGGGAGCGATGGAAATGCTTCATGCAATTCAGCAGGGCAGACAACAATTTAACTTTCCACTTTTTCCGTGATGTTGGTAACCATTGTTGGTTGCCCGGTGTTCAGCTTTCATCTAAAAGCATTTGGATTTGCTCTGACTTGATGAAGAATCGATTTTTTCGTTTCACACTTCCTTACTCGTTGGTTAAACATTTTTAGACATGGCCCATCATAGTCCACAGGCCTATACTTTTCAAGCTTCTTTAATTCCGTTGCATGTGAGCTTCTTTCTGTTCAGGATTGTTTCACTTCATTCGAAATCATTTTCTACGCTCGGATAAAATCATTCATTCATAAACACCACTCATCCGATAGGCATGGTGAAAGCGCGGGTATATATAAAGAGATGCTGTGTATTTCATAGTAAATATTTCAGTGCGTGTTGTTATCCAATAAAGTCACATAACCTATCGAATCGGCATCATTAAACGTCAGACGCACACCTAGATAACCTATATATCGGACAGTCATACCACGCAAGACTATCTTCAAAAGAAATTGTCAGAACGCTGTAACCCCCGGCTGTTGGTGCAAGTTGTTTTTGAATAGGCCTAATCGTTCGTATGTTGCACAATTGCGCTATGTCGCATTGCAGCGAAAGATGTACGAATGACCTACGAATGTAGTTGTATTTGTTGTTAGGGGTATTGCCCATATCAGAATACAGGCCATTATTGTGGGAGTCTTACAATACCATATTCCAAGCTTTGTGTCAATCAAGCTATTGCAAAATCATCAATTATAGAAAAATAGTATGCTGCCATGTTAATCAAGGAAGCACAATGTTTAAATGTGAATATAAGTAGACATGCTTCAAGGATATCTCATCAATTCAAAAGAAGACCTGGAGTCAGGTTTCAGCAAAATCAGATTCGATCTCGTTGTATGTCAGCAAATAGGCCTGCACTCTACAAGCTTCTAACAATCCTGTTGAACTACGTGCAATTTTAAGAAACAAGTGAACAAGATAGTGTAGATCTACGTCAAGCATGCTTGACAGATTGACAGATGTTTTCATATGACATTTTCTAGTGATTTACGGCTTCTTTCATGTTCAAACTGTCAATCATTGAATATGATTTTCATGGTGGCTTTCATACCCGCTTCTGCCATCACGGGAATATCCCATATATTTTAAAAAATAGTAATTGAATTTTCATTATGAATTGACTGTTTTTCTTGTTTTTGCGCACCCAGTGACAATATGGTTTGATTTATAGAATTTAACTCTGGCTAATACATGCAGGGGGCAAATTGGGTTAGAAAAAGAAAAGTAATATAGAGAAATGAGAAATAAGTAATTACAGTACAACTCTATGAATCGGTTACTAAATTATTAAGGAGAAACTGCAAGAGCTCGAGTATACGATCAAGTAAATCAGCAATTACGAAATTTCAGTTTGACGTCTTGAAGCATCCACTATTAAGACTGCAGCCACTAAGCTACTAGACATTCATAGATCGGGAGCCAGATGGGCT
Source organism: Prostheceraeus crozeri (assembly GCA_907163375.1). Taxonomy (NCBI): domain Eukaryota; kingdom Metazoa; phylum Platyhelminthes; order Polycladida; family Euryleptidae; genus Prostheceraeus; species Prostheceraeus crozeri. The sequence goes on from CAJQUW010012998.1 coordinate 191,034, forward strand.
CACTACCAACGAAAAGCGCCCTATGGTTTAACTGCATGAAGGACTTGGGAATAGTCTGAGGGTCACGGAACTGAGAGTCTGCCGTGTCAGAACTAGTGGACTCGGCCGAAGGGGCCCAAAATGTTAGCCCCCAAAAGTATACTAGATGCAACAGTCGATATCCCGCGGAACTCAAGCGCAGAATTATTGCTTAGTACCTGGTGAACACAAAAACACCAATGACTGACATTCTAAGTGATGGAATACTCCCAGCAGAGGACCACAAAGGACCCCCCAAAGTACCAGATGCAACATAGGACGCCCCGCGAAATTCAAACGTTGAATTCAGCATGCTTATTCTATTTGCTATCGTTCAAACACGATGATTGGTTAGATTGTTTGTCCATATTCTCACATTTGTAATTCCGACCAAAGGTTGGTGCTCTGCTGGTCATATTTTTGAATTTGTCACCATATAATAGTAGTGTAATTTTCTTTTAAATTCTCCCAATAAGTATGCGAATACGAATGCGGTGCCAATGTAGAAATTATATTCTTTGCCAGATTTAATCAATTTTTCAGCTTTTTCTTTGCTGTTCTTGGATATTGCGAAACTTTAGACACTGAGCTTAGATCACTGCTTAGCCGCAGTAGTAGTGGTCTTTGCGTTCATCATTTTCCTCGTATCCCTTCAAGATGACGGACATTGATAGCCAGAATTGAAATTAAATTAAGCGACGACCTATTGAGCAAGCAGTTGAAGCATGAAATTGAGAATGTTTTAAAAATATGCTTTTATCATCTTACTACTTGAAATTTCCATTCAGTAATCAAGTTCGTTTTATTCGGTTAATTTGAGTATTAAATCAATGGTATGTTTGCAGAAATTTAATATTTTGTAAAATAGTAGAATAGATGATATGGAAAATCAGCGAGAAATCAAGTTGAATACAATTGACATGACAGCTATGTGGAACTCAAATTGAATACAAATTTCATGCTAAGACTATTTCAAACTTAAATATTAAACGGTTGACTTACTTGCTAACAAGAGAAATGTGATAGGATCGAAGATCTTCCACTGCGCCTACCAGTCCATTGAAAGCGTTTTTCAAATCCATGTTGCAACTATTCACAACTGAAAGAAGTAGAAAATATTTCATTAAATATTTTATCAAATCTTAATGTGTGAAATTTGTCAATTATGAGTAACGTATCTATCAAGAACTGTAAAGCATTCCAACTAAATATTGTATACATAAACAGGGAACCATAGAGTAGGGATATATACTGTAGGTAGAGTGTCGACCAAAGAGCTCCACATTTATTAAATCCCAATGTCTATACACTCTCGATTTTATTAAATGAACTCAAGGGAGATACAGTCGGAATTGTTTCCAAATGTGAGATATGCAAATTTTTTTGCAGTTTTGCAGAAATTACAACGGAATTGACGGATCATGATAGTAATGCAGAAGAAATGATATTATTTTACAGATCCTCCGTGTCATGACAACATTGGATAGGCAATGTTTGCTAAATTAGCAACTCGATGACCTGCTGTTGCTTTCATGCTCAACCTCAAGAGAATCTTCTTAAGCGTGATTCTATCACAGGCAACCTACCACTGGTACAGCAAAATCACATAATCAAAGACAATGAATGACTTCATTTAACTTTGAAAGATGTAAATGGGTCCACATCACTATTCAGATTCAAGAAATGAAACATCGAATTTAGTGAATCATAAAATTATGACGGTGAAAATTGAAATAGAACTTGAAAATTCAACCAAGAAAGCAAAATAAGATCTCGACTTTTTCATGAGGACTTCCACAATAATACGGATCATGAAATTCCATTGATAATCAGCCTAATTTCCGCTTAGTTAGGATGCGTATTTGCAAATATTCATACCTTTTGATATCCAACTTGTTTCATATTACTTATATAGAGGAGTCATGTCGGTAGTAGATAAATTGGCAAATTTTTGACTTTTTTAAAACTGCTCAAATAACATTTTGGACCACGGGAACGTAGTCTCCGCAAAAATCTGAATCTTTTGATATACAATTTTTTACTGTATACAGATGCTTTTTTGAGTCGACACTCTACCTGTATATACTTACTCTATGGTGTCGACTCAAAAAAGTATATGTATGCAGTGAAAAATTTGATATAAAATTATTCAGTTTTTTAGGGAGATTTCGTTCCCGTGGTCCAAAATATTATTTGAGCATTTTTTAAAAAAGTCAAAATATTTGCCAATTTATATACTACCGAGATGACGCACCCTTGTAAGTAGTATGAAACAAGTTGCATATCAAAAGGAATGAATATTTGCTAATAGGCAGCCTAGCTAAGTGAGAAAGTAACTAAGCTTAAGAAAATACTCTTGAGGTTGACCATGAAAGTAATAGGAAACCATCCTATTGCTAATTTGACAAACATTAAATCTCCAAGGCTGTCAAGACACTTAGAATCTGTAAAATACCATCATTCTTTCTGCATTAGAATCATGATCACTCAATTCCGTGGCAATTTCTTCAAAACTGCAAAAGTTTGCATATCTCACATTTGGTAACAATTATCAACCATGTACTCCTCGAGCTCATCTAATAAAATCGAGCGTATACACATTGGGTATTTAATAAATGCGAAGCTACCACTCTACCTAATAAACCTACTATATAGTGCAAGCATTATCATTACTGTTTTCTTCAGTAAACCTGTGAACGTGTATTCAACACTGAGAAAATCTTCCACAGAAAAGATGAGCAACACGTTCACAGGTCTACCCGTTAACCCGTTACACGTTACAGGTTTACAAGTTACATTACGTTTGCACTACTTTCAGTCTTTTTTCTAAAGCAGTATGCTTGTATAAAATATTAATTTGTCACTGCCGCTTGTTCTATGTTTTTGAAATAATATTTATGTAGAAGGACACGGTATGATAATCGAGATTAGTTCTGATGCTTTAATCCAAATACATTTATGCACATATCACGAACTATATTTCTTGCTGAATTGACTGACCCTTGTTTAAGAAGCAGCAAAATGTTTCTTTGATGGATTATGGCAAGAAGATCTCTTATAGAGATAAAGGTACGCTCGTACATTTCAACTCACCAGCTTCACGTAGTCGAGATGTTTGCTCGAGATCAATGAGAAATTGGCGGTGTTCTTTGATCATGTGCTGCCTCATCTCTTTCAAGAATTTTTGTCGCTCTGATGGCAAGAAAATAATTTAAAATTAATATTACAAAAAGTCAATTTCAACCCGTCAGCATTGATAGAACATTTTCACTATCGCAAATCAAAGAGGATTACGAAAAAAGTGACAAATCAAGCTAACTATAAATCTCCGAAGACATCAGCAGCTCGAAGGTAATTGGAAATTGACATATCACTAAAAGACCTCTCTTAACGCCAGCTGCTTTTGTGATTTTAATCCTAGAATTGTGCACTAAAGAAGAAGAAATGAATTTCAAACAAGAAGTATTTGCTGTTTTATGCAACATATGCAAACTCTGATGGCAAATAAAACAAAACATCAAGGCAACCACTTTTCATTATATTTAGTGAACTTAATCACCAGGACTTTTCAGCAGCATCAACCCACCATCATGAGAGACTGACTGCTTAACAAGAAATACAAAATGCTTATGTAAATCAAGTTATTGTCTATGATTGTGGTTCATATCATCGATAGGGCTATTTCATCGACACGTAGATATTATGGATTTGAGTCATATCATCGACGGGTCTTTTCGTCGCCATGATCATTTCATCGACACGTCGTTTCATCTATGTCTATGTACAGAGTCAGAATATGTAGCAGTTCCTGATACAACTCAAAGACATCCTAGCTTGATGCAGGGATGCGGAGTCGGAGTCCTATCAAATGATAGGAATCCGGACTCCGGCCTATAACCAGGCCAGAAACATAATACAAACAAATTATTTGTCCTCGTGCATATCTGTCACTGTCTTGATGTCAACTTTTTCCGTCAAACAAAAGTACAAAGACACTGCTGCATGCAAAGCTTGTAATTGTTGATGGAATGAACCGTGATAGTAAAAATAGGATTGTCTTTTCACTCGGTGATTTAGTAGAGGAGACAAGCCTTCCTCACCTCGATCACACCTATGCACCAAAGGTCACATCAGAGACAAAAACGAAATGCTAGTTTGTTTGATAACATTACCTCTTCACCCTCACGTTAGTCGTGTGTGATGGCTCCTCCAAAGCGCATACTAAAATCGAAAGTGTACTCATATTTTTTTAAGAAGGATGGGGGATTTTCCTACCTGGCAGAGACTGGAGAAAAACCATGTAGGGCACACTTCAACAAGATGGGACGAGCCGAGTCGCATGCATCCAACTTAAAGCGACATTCAATAAACTTTCATCGAAAAAGATTGATGATTGATGCTGCAATTATCACTAAAGATAGGTTCAGGTAAACCTATATTGATCTATGATGCAGGTTGCCAGTTTTTTCAAAAAACTAGGCTACATATACTTGCCACCCGGAGTCGGAGTCAGAGTCCTATCAACCCGCGGAGTTAGAGGGAGGAGTCGGAGTCCTATCAAAATGATAGGACTCCGCATCCCTGGCTTGATGTCTATGAATTAGCTGGTAAATTTGCGTCCTTAACTACGTACGAATGCCTTATGCTCTTGAACCAGTGTCATACACTTGTCAATGCAGTGGATCATCACCACATCTATATTTATGTATTCAAAAGCATATTTATATATGATATTATTAATTGAGACTAAAAGCATAGATTTATAAAGTATATCAAAGTTGTGGACGTAAAGGATCATAAGGATGTACAGCTGACATGTCTCTACAAAAAATCTCTGGCTGCTCAAACTAGGGGCATCTTTCTTTATGAACGGGAGACTCAACAATTCAAACAATGGAGATTCGATGTGAAATCTTATCGTCCTTCAAAGTATCACTTCTATCACATAGGGAGATGTCAATTACTGGTCTGCTGGGAGATGGTCCGCTTGAGGAATATCTGGTTTTTATCCTATAGTTAGTATGCATTTTTTACTTAATTATTTGTGCATGCGCATGTTGTGTTTCTTAATTGCCACAAAAGCAGTCATTCCCTGATACTGGTGGGTTGATCCCACTGACAAGATTATTTTCAGAAGTTAAATGAAAAATGGTTGCTTTGCTGCTATATTTTCCATCAATGTTTACCTGTATAGTTGACTTTCTATTGGAAAATGCCTTAATTTAGTAAAGCATATCGAAAATATCTCGGATACTACAAAACTTCTGCCAATCATTCAAATTATTCAAATTAATAATTACTTAGATACTTATATGGTCACTGGCTATAATAGAGAAGATGAAAATGTATAAGAAAATGTAGCACACCAATCACCAAGTGCTGCAAAGCAGTCACTAAAATCTGCTATTCTGAGTTAGCAACAAGAATGCAACGCAAATATGGAAATAGTAAAAGCGTATTAATTGTAAAACTGAAAAATCATGAAATAGGCCTAAGACAACTTCATGAATGCAGTTATAATGGAAATAAATTATGAAGATCCCGATGCATAAAATTACATAGTCATTAACTTATTTTGCATTCTCATTGATGGCTGCTAATTTTGTCCGTTTAAGAAGCATGAAAATTAAGAAAAAAGGCTTGGTAAAGGCTGTAAAACGTCAGACAGGACTTTGTACTAATCATGTTGTCCTTGTTTCGATAAACATATACGTGGAACCTCCGCATTACGGACAGTTAAGCTCAGTCCCGAATAATGTTCGTATCATCACCGGTAGCTCCATATTGCGGACACCTCTAAAATGCGGACACTAAAGTGCAGTCCCGACGGTGTCCGTAATATGGAGGTTCTACTGTATTTAGAATCTCGAGGGTAATGAGCAATATTATAACTACGCTCTTACCATAATGGAAAGGGACATGCATGGGACATGAGTAGAGTCGTGTGTTACAAGAGTTTACAACTCCGCCCGTGTCATTTAAGTGAGGTGTTATAGTAATACATGAACAGTATTTTAGTCTGAAGTCAGTTAAAGCTAAGTCACTATTGTAAAATGTACTATAATTTGGATTTGAAATTATATCTTAATTTATCTTACATACGGTGTGCCAGGAGAGTCGGTTTCATTTTGAAAATTTCCCATTATATGGCGGATAGAAAAATCGAAACTGATCTCTGAGGCTCGGCTAAAAAATTCCCAACTATTTCATCAGCTGTTTCCGATGCATTAGACCGGCTCTCTTCAAATATAATTGCTAGAAAATCATGCGATTTGCTCACTTCAAGAAAATATCGGAAATTCAAAATGGCGGACATGAAACCGAAACAGCAGTCTGGGGCCCGATTAATATTCATCATTCATCAACAACATGTCTTGGAGGTCCTAATAGGTTCTTAAAATTTCTTGGAAATGTCATGTTCGCTTGCGTACAAACCAAAATATGCGAATCAGTGGTTTTCATCAAATCGATCAGACCTCCAAGACCTGTTGATACATAATGACTATTAATCGAGCCCCAGACTGCTATTTCGGTTTCATGTCCGACATTTTGAATTTTTCTCATTTCTCGAATAGTGCAAAGCCCCATGATACTCCAACAGTGATAACTGAAAAGAGCGTGTCAAACTGCACGTAAACCTGTTGACGAAATAATTGAGACTTTTTAATCTAGTCCCAGAATGCAGTTTGGGCTTCATCATATTTGAAGAGAGCGGGTCAAATTACATTGAAAACGGTTGACAAAATATTTGGGAATTTTTTGTCTGTCTCAGAGATCAGTTTCGGCTTTCTATCCGCCATTTTGAATTTTCGTCATTTTTCTTAGCGGCCGTTTTTTCTTGCCAACATGCTAGGACCAGGCGTGAAGTTTCCAGACTTTACGTTTGCAATAGGGAAACGCAGAAAGCAGTATATCTATGCTTGATAGGTCTGTGCCTATGTAATGATTCTAAGACTCCTGCTGAAGTCGTTAGTGGCAATTTTACTAAAGGATTAATAAACTGATGGTAAGAGAAATTCAATCCATCATCGAAAGTAGGGTTTCGTGGGATACTGGTTTCAAGGTCGGAGAGCAAGGAGGGCGCGCATTTTTTCTTGCACTCCACTCTCAAGTTTTTAAATTTTTCACGCTACAAGCTGCGGGAAACTGGCGGAGCGCAAATGCCCATCCCTGAATATATCCCATATCTACAACTACCCTGATGGGATAATAATAGCAAACGAATGCGGTCCTAAATCACAGTAGTTTGTTTTGAGAAACTGATAATATTTCATGCACAGAATTAGACAGGTCGTCTCTTCTTCCGTTTGACTAGAAGGGAAACATTGGAACATGTAGCGTAAATGAAATGGCACAATCTGCTGACATAATACCATAGCAATCGAACAATGAGCAGCCAGTTCAACATTGAACACGCCAAATTTTGCAAAGTTTCAGTGACTGTTGTCAGCCAGATCACACAGCAAAGAGACACAGACGATGTCAAGTTTTACAGAGAAGTTTGTGAACGTTTTTTCATGCTCCTGCTAACTTTTTTAAAAATGATCGGAGGGCCCAACATTATCGAGAAAACTTTTGCGCAATGATCTGAATTCTTCGAATCTGAAGGAGTCGTGGCGATCGGAGCATTTTGAAGGAATTCAGAGCAATCCGCAAGCGACGTACGACTATTTTTCCTATCTCTGTAAGGTATTAGAAATTTCTTTTTGCCCACCTATTAAGTTCCTGCATGTGCCATCTGTTTGAATCAGTTTGCACTTCTAGCAAAGTGATACGATTAAACAATCCAATTCTGTGATTTCATGGTAAAATACCACAATAGATGCAATCGAAGTAGATTGATAAAAAGTCGAATATTGAATTTTTAAACAAGCAATTGGTTGAACTACAGTCTGTTTCATAAAAAGTGGATCATCCTAAAATTTGACTAAATAAAACATAAATATGATACAGAAAGCATTTTTCATGTTATTTCATATTATTTCATGTCCCTAATATATTTAAATGTCCTTATATAATCTGATAAGCTATGATACAGTAACGGTTCTTAAGAAGCTAATATTTTGTGGCCCTACCCTTATTGTCAATGACATTACCAATTCGTCTAGGCATTGATTCGATGATATCGTTGATTTTTGACTGATCTTCTCCACTCTCTTTTTAACAGTGACGTAAGTTGTGATACGCCATCTGTAGGTAGCAGTGAACGTTACGTTTTAGAATACTCCATACATTTTCTATGGGATTCAGATCAGGAGAACGAGCTGGCCAAGATAATGTCCTAAGCCCTAATTGAGACTTGCATAAGTTGACTCTACTGCTCCTGTGACACGTAGCTTTATCATCCATAAATAACCAAGTCGATGGATCACCAAGTTGATCTGTCATTTGGCCAATGTTCATTCGTAAAACATTCACATAGCGTTCAGAATTCATGGTTCCTTGCTGTATGTGAAGTTCAGAGCGGCCATTGGTCAAAAATGGGCGCTCCAATCCAATTTACCCGTGGACGATGTAAATGTCTCGGAATTTCCTGATCAGATTTTATCCATAATCTCAATCGACCATCACTATCCTTCAGACGGACTGATGCCTCATCAGACCAGACAACCCGATCCCATTGATTTCGCCAGTAACAACGACTCATTGCCCATCTGAGACGTCTTTTTATATGCTGATCTGATAATTCGATCTGAGAGGGCCTATTACAGCTCTTGAAATTCGACTCAATAAGTCTTCTACGAATAGTGGACTTAGAAATAGACGAGTCTAATGCAGCCATCTCAGTTAACGAGAGACTTGGATCAACTTTAACAAATCTCAAAATTAGGCGGTCTCTACGTTTGGATGTTTTGCGTGGACGGCCAGAGCCCTCTTTACGACAGAGTCGAAAATCATCATTATGCCATCGATGCACATTTGTGTAAGGGACATTTAGTCGCTTGCTTGTAGCTCGCAAAGAAAACCCTAGTTCTAGCAAGGCTGACACTTTGCCTTTTGTGAATGCGATCTCGTTATTGTTCATTTGTGCTTTGTATTGTTTTCAACCGGTAAGAGATAGATTTCTAGCTGAAAGCAATCAGGAGTGCTGCCAACACCACCGCAACGAAGTCAGGAAGCTATGGAACATGAAGTCCAGTTAATCACATGTAGCAGTTACATTATTGTTGATGAATAATGGTGCTATACTGGCTCTGATTGACCGATTTTCTTTATTTTTGTTTTGCTTGATAGCTTTTGGCTTGTGGAACAACATATTACATAACAAAGGAAACAAATGTAATTTTATAAGAGTGAGGTATGATTTTGTGTAACATTGCTAAATGAAGATCAAATTATCTACTACTTTTTTGTCTGTAACAGGAAAACAACTCAATATTCATGCTTGAAATTTCCAACAATGATATTAGTAAGCACAACTGACATATCTTCCAAATTTCAGAGAAATTCGTTCAAGTTTGGCGGAGTTAGACAAAGTTGAAGTTAAGGCAATGTTTAAGGGTGATCCATTTTTTATGAAACAATCTGTATTTTAGATTTTGCACGTCACGATAATCGTAATACAGTCAGCATGCAATCACATTATGACAGAGCAACAATTTGGCACTGTATTCAGGAATTCACAGATATGGAAAACCTCACCTGATGATGAAGAATATTGCGACTCTACAAAGGTGAATTCATTTCAGCATTTACAAGTATGCATGATTACAAGAAATAGACAAACTCAGAATGCATCCAAAGATTGCTGCAGCAGTGATTCCAAAGAAGTGCTAGAAAGGACTGAATTCGCTGCTGTATAAAAGAAGAGGTTGCAATCACGGCCTTCAAATCTCTAGCAATGCTCAGATACATCACCACACTTCTGCTTGCACTGTATCTACATTTTTAGTCCTTTGCGGTACTTCATTAAACATTCTAGTCTGTATAGGCTAGAATTGGATTCTATAGAGATATTCTATATTGGATAGGCTCAAATGAAGTGCATGAAGATTAAGAATTTGTTGACAGTCAAACCTAATACTGTCAAGCTAAGCTGATCACCAAAAACGGACAACCTAATCGATTAATTGCATCGGAATGTCTCTGTGCTCCACTAATTCTGACACCCATTGAGTGTTCTTCACCACTGCTAATAGAAATGTTGCAAAGGTTGGTGCAATAGTCGAAAGACTCCATGCAAGGCAAGAGCTCATAGCATTGTATAATTGCTCTTGCAGTTTCTTCGAAGTTTGAAATCATTCAGATGCAGTTTACTGCATTATGTTATCGAGAAACATTTTGTAAAATGTATATCATCCTCTGCATTCGATGTGTCTTCCAATAGCTTGTGGTAGTGGAATATCTATAATATACAACCAGAGATGCGAACAATGTGAAATGGAGAAAATTTTTTCAAAGAGCTACAATATGATCTCCACATCTGCTGGCTGAGATCATGTTTTCTTCTCTTCACCTATCTTTGATGATAGGATTTTTGTATCATGCACTATACAGGTATGATTTGCAGAAAATATGCGATCTACTTATTAGATAGCTTGTTTTCCGCATTGCAATCCTAGGTTTTTTCGCTAAAAGTCGGGATTTCGGGATCCAAAAAAGCTATAATTCTGGGATATCGGGTTTCGAAAAATCGTTCCACAAAAGATTTTAGAGGAGTTAACAATCTAATGAACGTGGCTGATAAGTGAGAAACGTTTACTTGCATACTTGGTCTGCATAACAGATATCAATAAGCATTCACAGTGCATTTAGTCTACTTTACGTCGTTTTTGGTATTGGAGGATGCTGAATGCATTCCCTCTAAAAACCGAAACAGTTATAACTTTGCTCACCCAAGCAACACAGGCAGACTTTCACAACATCTACAGCTTTTGAAATAGTCAGAATTCACTTACATGTTGCTGCACATGTATATCTGTCCATTATGAAAAATGTAAGAAAAGTCTATGAAGCTATATAATAGTGAACGAGTCGCACACGACTGGACGATAAATACACGGTATTTGCATGAGAAGTTGCCTCAAGATGAAGACAGACAAAGAAGTCCTATTTCTGTCAGAGACTAGTTACAATAATCAAATCGGATTAGAAAGCGAAGACATCTACCGAATAATCCGACCTTTACGTCAAACTTCATTTCTGCTTTGCCACTTTTAACACCCTTTACTTTTTTTGGAGTTATGTAATTAACTGATCGATAGTCACACAGAAGAGAGATTGCAATTATTTAGTCTGGCAGCCAGAACGAGTTATTGCAGGGAATGAGGTTGAAGATGAGAATTTCATAGAATGATGTACACTCTATGCCTACTAACGAATCTGCGTGTCTTCCGAGGTCTACCCGGTTCCTCTCCTTGTCAGACAGAATCAAAGAAAACACGAGAAGCAGGTTGAGGTCTTCAGTTAAAATGAAAATTTCCATGTTTTCTCTTATTAAGTGAGAAACACTGAGTCTAGAGTCATGACTTTTGGCATACCATGTCTTCAAGCCATTTCTAATCATGTTCAGGTAGCTTTGTCTATGCAGCTAAACACATTCAGATTTTTTGATAGTCTCCTAATGTCTGCGAACACCAACATTTTGCCCAATTCTATCCACATTTCACTCCAATCTCGCGAACATCGCCGATTAGAAGCATGATAATATCAAAAACACATGATAGGAAATGAATTGAAGGCATACCATGCAAAAGTTGTGGCTCTAGACTAATTACTGTCCACTTAATCAAACAAACAGAAATTTTCATTACTGCCAAAAAACTTCAATCAATGAGTCCCATCGGATTTATGTGTTTTTCCATCGTTACTCCATCATTATTACAAGTGCATTTTATGTCGCAGTAATATGACCAAATTGTGCTTGTTCAGACATGAGTAAGGAGAAAAATTGCATTTATAATTGTTCACAAGAATAATAAGAGCAAAGTAATTCACTTACCTGTAGAATGCATGTTTCCAAGTGTTATGTCGAGTGTTTGTAATATTGGACTTTGAGCGGCACTACCTCCATGGCAATAAATTGGACTTTCTGATACGCCTTCATAAATCAAACCTTCAGGAAAGATTTTACTGTTCTTATCCCAACTGCAACACAAAATGTGAAAACATCACAAGTGCCCAACTGTTATGGTTCTGACATGATTTTCCTACTTCTTTGGTTCGATAAATTGGATTGATCAAAACGAGTTCCGAAAAGCAAGCAAGAGCTCGTGAAATGATCCACATTGTAATGTGCTACACCAGAGAATCAATTCGAATAGAAATGCCATAATAGTCCGGCAGCCAGAACGACTTTCTGCAGGGAACGAGGCCGAAAGTGAGACTTTCACAGAATGATGTACACCCAATGCCTACTTCAAATCTGCGCGTCTGCCGAGTTCTAGTGAGTTCCTCTTCTTGTCAGACAGGATCAAAGAAAAACACATGTAAATCCAATGGGGCACAGATTGCAGTTTTTGCCTGAAATGAAATTTTGTATGTTTTCTATGATTAAACGAAAAGTACTGAGCCCAGAGTCATATTTTTTGGCATGGAGTGTCTTCAGGTCATTTCCTATGATGTGCATGTGCTTTTATGATAATGTGTTTAGCTTTATAGACAGGGTTGCATGAAAGTGAAAGGAATGACCTGAAGACATTCCTTGCCAAAAAATATGACTCTGGGCTCAGTACTTTTCGTTTAATCATAGAAAACATACAAAATTTCATTTCAGGCAAAAACTGCAATCTGTGCCCCATTGGATTTACATGTGTTTTTCTTTGATCCTGTCTGACAAGAAGAGGAACTCACTAGGACACGGCAGACGCGCAGACTTGAAGTAGGCATTGGGTGTACATCATTCTGTGAAAGTCTCACTTTCGGCCTCGTTCCCTGCAGAAAGTCGTTCTGGCTGCCGGACTATAATGGCAAGTTTGAGGAATTGGCGAACCATTGAAAAACTATTATTACATCGAATTTATTCATAAGGGTAGATTCATGCTTTTGCATCAAGACCGGCAGGTAGTCGGTGTGGTTCTAGTCCCAATTAAGTAAACAATGCAGAATGTTGGATTTCTATGGTCAAAACAATGACTCATCCACCACGCATTATGTCCCTAATATCTTAACGCTATATACATGTATGTTAACTCCTAGTCCGGCAGCCAGGGCGCGTATCTGCAGGGAATGAGGTCAAAAATGAGACTTTCATAGAATGATATAGAATAGAATGTGTATATTTCATAATCACAATGGAAATCATTGTCAGGCATAGTGGACAAACCTCAAATGTAGACAAACTGTAAAATGCAAAATATGACACAGAAGTGCACACATGGTTGTGCCATGAAGGCATAATCAAAGTTAAACTAAAGACAACTACAAAGTCAGAATACAACTATTGTAAATAAGTATCGGGATGACAAACTATGAAATGAAGTAACCGTTAGGAAACATAGTCGAAATAGGGAAAAGGAATTTCGCCGACGAGCAGAAAGACATTGGGGCTGAATAAACCGCTCAGGTCGAATAGAAGATCTCTTAGGACACAAATCATGCAGTGGGTGTAATGCATCTGTGTGAATCATACGCAGAAGATTCAGAGATGCATCTTCACGTCTTTTGCGAATGTCCGGGAAGCTGTCGCACGAACAGTGTGAATCGCCACAGACAATAAAGTGAGCTCGTCGTTGCAACTTTTCCAGCACTTCCTGATTCTTTGACAGCATACCTATCAGTAAGGGGGAGCAATGTTCCATTATCGAAAGAACAAGACCATAGTATATTTTAACCAAAGAGGACTTATCTAAGAAGGGTTTCAGGACACGTAAAGCGTACAATCGACGAGATGCAGATCTGTAGACTGAATTGATATGCTTCTCCCACTTGAGATCAGCCGAGAAATGTACTCCAAGCAGCTTTAAATCACTGACTGTGAGTATCTGGGGAATGCACGGAGCTGTGTGATTGATGGACTTTGGTATCCACATGAGCTTGCATTTTGCCAAGTTCAATTTCATACCATTCAAAGCTGCCCATTCAACCATGTTCCTATGCTCGCTGATGTAAGTTTCATTATTACACTTTTCGATGGGAATTATAAACGTACAGTCATCGACGTATTTTACAATTGTTGCTAATTCATTTACAGGTTTAAGGGAACCAACCACAAGGTAGAAAAGAAAAGGTCCGAGTAAAGACCTTTGAGGTATCCCAGACAACAGATGACGTTCGGAACTGATGATGCTTGATACTTTCACAGATTGAGTTCGATTGGTGAGATAGTCTTCAATCCGTTCAATGAATTCCTTCTGAAAGCCATTCCGGATTAAAGTATCTACTATAGTACCATGGCCCAATTGATCAAATGCCTTGCTAAAATCGTACGCGATGATGACAACACCCACAATATTCCTGGATTCCAGAGCATTCGTAATTTCATCATGGATGCAGATGAGAGCTGATGTTGTTGAGGAATGAGGGATGTATCCAAATTGACGAGGCCCAAAGCCTTGACGAAGCTTATTCACAATACCGGAGTTTAACACGGCTTTCTCACAAATCTTCGAGAGAGCTGGAAGCAATGAGATGGGACGCAATTCATTCACAGAGGCTGGGAGTGACTTGGGAACAGGAGATATTAGGCTGCGTTTCCATATTTTAGGATACTGCCGTGACAAAACCGAGACGTTTATTATATGAGTGAGAGGTCGTGCTATGATACATGCTGCCTCCTTATAAAGACGGTTAGGTATCATGTATTGTCCAGGGTCTTTGCCCACTTTCAAATTAGAAAGTAACTGCAATACTTCACCAACTTCGATAACTGGTCTCCACTCATCTTCTGCTGGAGATTCATATCCATCAGGAATAGGTGAAATCGTAGAAGGAGTCTGATATGAGATAAACATCGAATTAATCTCCCCCACAGCTTCCGACACAGAAGAAAATGATCCAATTACAGGATCCAGGGCTGAAGAAAAGGATAACTTTGTACCTCTAAACTCACTCACTACTTGCCAAAGTTTCTTAGAACTGTCTTTAGATTTCTGAGCCCAATTGTATTTCTCTTTCATTAGCATACCCTTGACTCTGGTACTCAACCTCTTATATAACGGGAAATTCTTTTGGCGGAAAGCTGCCCATCGCTGATTGATAAGACTTTTTATCAACGGAGTAATGTAAGGCTTATCACTTGAGGACATAGCAACGACAGATGCAGGGATGTTGTTATGAAAACAGTTCTCAATACCATTACTCAAAAAATTACACTTTTCATTCAGGGACCAGTTCATGTTATACATTTACTGAAAATTTACTCGAGTAAATTCTCGCAAAAACTGATTGACGTTTGATTCACGAAGATCATTGAGAATACACATACGGTGATTTATAGGAATCAAATCAGCTCTAGGAGTACAAAGAATCGTGTTGTGGTCCGAATTAGCAATAGGAAGACCAACACTGACATTGAATTTATTCCTCAAACACGATGACAGCAGCACAAGGTCCAGAACTGCGGAACCACGAGTAGGATAAAAAACTACATTACAAACCTCGAAACCACTCTCCAAATACATAATATTGATGCGATTAAAATCACCCAACAGAATAGACATATATTAGAGAACAGTATAGAGTACTTGCCACGAATCTACGCGTCTATCGAGTTGTACCTGGTTCCTCATCTCGTGGACATGATCAAAGAAAAGCACATGTAAATCCAAAGGAAGCAGATAGAAGTTTTTGATTAAAATGAGATTTTTTTATGCTTTTCTGATAAAGCGAGAAGTACTAAATCTAGAGCCATAAATTGTGACAAGGAATGTCTTCAGGCTATTTCCTGCCATGTGCATGTGACATTTTTATGTTTCTGATCAGTGATGTATGTGCAAGAAAATAGTTAAATGCTTATAATACTGGCCAGAATGTTTGTGTTTGCCGAGGTTTTATTTAATAAACAAAGGTACAGAAACACGATGGGAAATGACCTGAAGACATCCCAAGCCAAACATTTTGGCTATAATCAGGGAAAACAAAAAAAAAATTTATTTAACATAAAAACTTCAATTTTTTAGTTTCTGATCAGTGATTGGCAAGAAAATAGTTAAATGCTTATAATACTGGCCAGAATGTTTGTGTTTGCCGAGGTTTTATTTAATAAACAAAGGTACAGAAACACGATGGGAAATGACCTGAAGACATCCCAAGCCAAACATTTTGGCTCTAGAATTAGTACTTTTCCATAATCAGGGAAAACATAAAAAATTGAATTTTAACATAAAAACTTCAATCTGCGTCCCATTGGATTAACATGTGTTCTTCTTTGATCATGTGTGACAAGAAGAGGAACCAGGTAAAACTCGGCAGACGCGGAGATTCGTAGTATAGGCATAGGGTGTACCAGGGTTGGAACCGGCCGGCCGGCAAGCCGGTTAATTTAATTAGACCCATACCGACCGTTGACGACATTCAGTTTAGAATAAACTCTTTTGTCAATCATTACAACATTAAGAGCATGTAAATGCAACATAAGTTGAGAGCATCTACGTGTAGCATGCTTTGTGATATAGACATTGGGATGATGAAAAAAATGATTACCGGCAATTTGTACACCTAGTGCAAACCCTAATTTATCTCAAATGAAGTTTCCAGAATCATACATTTTAGCCTGTGTGAATTTTAGAAGCATTGTTCATTTCTAAACCTAAAATTATTCCAGATCTTGAATATTTTCACTACATGGGATAGTTTATATAACACGTGAGCTTATGGATGCAATGAGTAATGGATTTCAATGGAACTTAAGGCCTACTATACACGAACATTTGACAGTGGATCGTGGATAATTGTTTGATGAACTAACTGCAAGGCGAATTTTTTTATTGACATGGGTACAGCAACACTCCCGCTCGGTCTTCGGACACTCACTGAAATGAAAAATTGATGACAAATTTGGCGAGCTCATTATTCCAGACTCTTATACATCAAGTCGCGGTCATCAATGTAAACTCAAAATATTTGAATTTAAACTGCAGCGGAGAGAGTTCTCAATTGACGTTGCAAATCACTAGAATACCCTGACAAGTGAAGAAGTAAATATCATTTCAGTGAATCACTTTAAATCAAGCTTACACGTCGCAGACAAAACGTATCTTAACATCTGCACAGTTAGTGATCAAATTGTTCATCTCAGAACTTTCATCACTAGAAAAAAGTTTATTATATTGGAGCTTAGACCTATTTTTGACCGCTCAAAGTTTTCTTGCGGAGGCGGGATATAGATATGCGCATGTATTATTACTGTGTGTCATTATTACATCAATGCCCGTTTGGGTCATTATTTTGAATATCTATTTTCAATTTGCTTGTATTTGATTAACTTTGAAAATGCATTTAACATTATCATAAACTTCAAAGTAGGCTACAACTGATTAAACTAGTAAATAAGTCCTTACGAGCTTTACTGCACAAAACATGATATCAAAGTACGAATAATTATATAGTGTAATATTGCATTATAATTGCATTATAATAACTCTCGTGTATACGGAGTACCGGTAGGTC
Organism: Prostheceraeus crozeri; assembly: GCA_907163375.1. Lineage (NCBI taxonomy): Eukaryota > Metazoa > Platyhelminthes > Polycladida > Euryleptidae > Prostheceraeus > Prostheceraeus crozeri. Next base: position 208,599 of record CAJQUW010012998.1, read on the forward strand.
TGCAGTACACTCATGCATTTCATGTATGTCAAGTGGAAATGTCTATTGGCATAAGTTGTTCAAATAATGTCTGACGATCAAAACCTTAACCAACCGGAAAAGAGACGCCAGCCACCGTCCCATCCCCGACCGCCCGGTTTTGAATACGCCGACCGCCGCCAAAAACACGGCCAGTTCCAACCCTGGGGTGTATATCATTCTGTGAAAGTCTCATTTTCGACCTCATCCCCTGCAGAAGCTTGTTCTGGATACCGGACTATTTTGCCACAGTTAGCTCTGAAAAGTACATGTGCTATGAGTAGCGACGCATCAAAGTATGAATCTACCTCTATGATATAAAATGAGCACCTAATGAAATACTTGCTTGGGTCCTCAGTTGAAAAATGGAAGCAGGATGAAGCAGCATGAATGTCATTTCAACCAATATTGGATGAACAACAGGCCTAATTCACGTCTCTTAACATCAATGTAACTCCCTATTTAAATTGCAGCCATACATAGGGTGAACTTGAAACACGCACTTAGCATTGTAGGTTGCCTTTATAATGTAATGAATTTCGTTTTGTTGAAGCTAGTGGAATTAGCGACCATGGAATCTAGCGTGATGGAATTCGGTATAAGGTAAGATGCTTCAATCAGGTCACGCTTCAACTTTCGTCATATGAAGCGAACGATTGAGATACCAATGAAGCTTGCATCAAAACGCGGTACGGCATGATGTGTTACTGAAATTCACTTACCCACCAAGAAATGGCCGGATATCATTGTAAAATGTTGTCGCATCCAGAAACTCTGGAACATTTGAAAAAGTAACATTAACATTGAAAACTTTAAAGGATCATGTTGCTAATTAGAAAACCATTAAAAAATTCACAGTTTTTAAGAATATCTTTCAGGAGTAATGAAGAAATCAAGGTAGCATGCAGCAAGTACATCCTTTTAAAAAGTTTCAATGAACTTTTCACCTTTTTGACCTCTGCATGTCCAGAGATTGATCCATTTCAATAAGATGCATAATTGGTTGAATTCATTTTTGTACCAATTGTCAACAATGTTAAAAGTTAGTCATTTCAATATAGCGAGACTAGAAAATCAGGTTTCACTTGTTTACATAAATTTGAAGATATGAATGAATTGTTGAAAATAACAGAGAAAAGAAATCACATATTTCGTGTAAAACACATGTGCGAGTGTTTTTTAAAAATGCATCTCGCACGTAAACTACTACTTGTTGTAATAATAGAGAAGCACAAGTGAGAAAGCAGAAGTAACTGCATATCTGAAATAGACAAAAAATCAGAAATTGACCGGAAGTAAATCTCAATAGTGCAACTTCTGAAGCAACGGAAAGAAAAAATACAAGCGCTTCATTGTCGATCAAAGTGGAGTGGCAAGATCGAAGAAGACAAAAAGAGATGTAAGTCACTTTCGTAGCATCGTGGGAACTTCAACCTCGTCTCATTAAAACGTTTGATAATAAATGATTATAGAAACAAGTTTTGCACAGAAAAATTTCCAGCCCATCAATGAAATCATTCAACTCTCCGTACCAAGCTGGACCATGCACAACGACATACATGTATTACATAAACAAAATAAATAGCATCGCTATGCACATACTATATTGCTATAAACTGAATAATATGACTTCACAAGTGCTACTACTAGACTGCATGCATAAAGATTTGCACTTTGTTTGATCAACCTACCATGATTGGCAGATGCATTACCTTGTATCCAGTTTTTTAAGATAATTCATACATAGTATTGTCATATTTAGATTTGTTATAACAGAGCAATTTTCATATAACTTACTGTGAAACACTGACATCGTTTTCTTCAAGGTGCGAACTATTGAAGACAGCTTTTCGAGATGTTCTTGAATACTGCTGTCATCTTGATTCGCTTCATTTGATAATCTTGCAATCGCCATTACGTGCTGAAAATATGAATTACTAATTAAAGTAATCGAAGATCTGTCATGCTTCCTAAATACCAGTCAATATTTTCCCGTGAAAAAATTGAATATTTTCTATTTTGTTGCTGAACCTGAATAAAAAAGATTAAATCGATTAACAGGCGACCTGCACACGGAATTATTATTCTTGTACTTCACTGATTGCGTCAGATATCTGAGACCTGTTTTGATGCCTGAATGAGGCATTTATTGTTAAGTTTGCGGTGTCGCATGCTCACATTTGAATCAGCAACAGAATTTCTTGAATTCTCTCATTTCTGAGCCTTCGCACTCGCCTCTGAGCAAGACAGGCAGTAGCCTACCATTTTGTCAATATACTCTCGTTGTGAATGATATCTCAGTATACCTGCTAACTAGTCTATATCATACTCATCAGTATGTGGAATTTCGATGTGAGTTTTATATTGCCGTGTTCTAAATTCATGTTTAATAACTCCTTAAAATTATGAATAACAACAATGGCAATATGGTGCAATTAAGAATTAATTAAGTTTCCCAACTGCGTGATGACAGCAATTATTGTGATAGTATCAGAGAACTCTGGACAATGGATTGATGTTGACTCGGTTGACTCGGTTGACTCGGATGATAATTCGGTCAAATTTATCAGAGTAAGAAATCCCATCGCCCAATTCACTGTATAAATAAGTCATATATTTTCAACAATATTTTTGATGATTATATTGACATTTTATTATGAAACAATAGCGGAAAAATGACATCCTGCAGGTTTCACAGAAATTGTAGAATTATTTTCTTACATGCCGGTTGGCTTGAATCAATGAATTCATTTATCAGTGGTGTGGATAAGGATTGTGCAATTCAAACAATTGTGTATGTAGTTTTATACAGATCTCGATTGATATGAAGTCAGCTATCAATACACATGTATACTTCATTTAGAAATCAAATTGATAACCAAGTCGCAGAAAAAATGTGAAAAATAAAGCATTCGTAATTTTGAAAATGCAGTTTTGAATAAATGATTCATTCATTTGACCTTCCAGCGGATAGGATAAAACATACTTTGACAGCACAAAATACATAAAAAGTAAGAAACTACAAAATAAGTTAACGAAAGCACTTCAAAAAAACCATAGTAAATTCTCGATGCCTCCTAGGGGTCTTAATAAATGAACTCATTGCTTTGCACAAAGTACGGAGATGTGTCTTCTTAAGAAATGTATTGACTAAGAGCAGCAATATAAGGTATATACAGGTCCTACGTTTCGCGTTTTCACGCTTCTTCAGGGCAAAACGCTAAAAACGTCAACTAAAAGCAGTCAGTACGGCGTACATGAGGTGACATTCCTGTGCGTTGTACTGCCTGTATCTTGAAGTATATGAAATTCTATTCTATTCCATTCTATTCTACAAAAATGCACTCATGAAAGCTGGTAATTCTGGCTATTACTGGAAAAATACAACGTATGTTAGCTTCACTTTTTTAGTCATTGACGCTTCAATTCCGAGAGTCACCACATCTCAAACTAATGTCTTCAAAATCCTTTGTCGTTTGGCATCATTGCCACGAATTTTCTCATGTATTGTGGGCGGTATATAGATTATGTCGCAAGTACACTGCAGCATGTGAGCGTCGAGCGCCTTTCTTTAATTCTGTGAATAAGACCAACGTCAAACCGATGGAAAATTACTATCAATGAGCAATTTTATAATAATATGTGTATAGGAATGCAAGTATTAAAGTTTTGTGAAATAAACCATGGCCTGAAAATTTGATTGCAATTTCTGAGTATTCTTTATGTACTTGTATAACTTACAAACATACATAGCATGGATTAAGTAAGTAGAAAAAAGAATAAAAGAGTAGTAGTCACCTCTACTGCAGGAGAGAATTTCAGTTCCATCATTGACGTGATCAAAAAAAAGCTATCCCAACTTGTGCTATCCACCATTCGAGCGATCAGACACATATCAGTCACTGGATTCCTGTTGAATTATTTCAATATTTACTCAGTGAAATCATAATTTATTGATTGCCCTTACATGCATTTTTGCGAATGTGTTTCATCAACAATTATTGAAAAAATGTGATTGTGCATTAACAAAAACAGTGATTCTATCCAGGCATGCATATCGGGTGGTCCAAAAGTATTTCCTGTACTGTTTTGAAAGCAGTATGATATATTTTAAGTAGCAATGTCCCTGGGGAACATTGTAATCTCTGAGTATTGCAGAGCTAAAGCTATCTGATCTTGAATGCTATTTTATGGTGGGCAAGACTTGGATACTCTGAAATAATGCTGGATTGATTTAATGAGGATCCTGCAGTTAAGTTAGATTCTGCAGATCCTTCTCATTTCCAAGCGATGCGAATAAGCATTCATTTTGGAGCAATGAAAATCATCACTACAACTATAAATGGCATCACTACCTAAAAAGGTTTTGAACTCCACCGATATGGATCTGCATTGGATATTCAAATCTAATCAGCTGCCTATGCTGTCAGTGAGAAGATTGACTTGTGCTAGTAATGCAGCTACAATATACATACATATATGAAATGAGGATGATTTTCTTCTACCGAAGCATCTTTTCCAATGCATCTGTGAAATGACACTCTGAAGTCACAAAGTGCTTCAAATGTTATCCTTAAAATGTAGGACGACTTGCACATACCCAAACGAAAAAAATATTTGGAAAAGACACAAAACTGACTACCTGCAGGTGCCGCTACTATTAGAAATTTTGATGAGTGGCAATAACATAACATTCGAATTTCCAATGCTGTCTCCATCCAATCTGTAAATATACCATAATATGGTACGTTGTATATCAGATGATTACAATATGATTCATATACCTTATAGGGTGGTCCACAAATATATGGGATAAATAAAACATTCAAAATTCGCCTCGCTCCCTTTATTTTCTTGTTCCAATATATGTTTTGGAATTCCAGTTCAAATTTCAGCTCAATCGGAGAGTATTTAGCGGTCGCGCCCAAGTATCGATTTCAGGAGTAGTCAGACTTTGCGTTTCTTCGAGCGTCATTTTATGAATCGTAATACAACTTCTTGCGTGTTATGAGTCACTTCTGTATGAAGCGCACGCCCATGAGTGAACAGAAAGGAAGGAAATGATTTATTGATTAAAGAACTTGCCACCGAGCGGTGAAATACACCTTTCACATAATAGAGTTCAGTTATCTTGCGCGTTCAATGCCATTCGTTCCCTGAGGTGTCGGCCTGAATAAGCTTATACCGTACATTGAACTCGTCTTGTGTTTTTCTCCGACTGCTATCTACACCCTGTTTCGTACACACTCGTATCAACTGTTTATCAGTCCGTGCAATCAAGGTGAGTTTATTTGAGATCATCCAATGGTACATGTATAAACTCGAGCCGATAGTAATAGAAAAATTCTTATCCAACAATAAGAGATGACATCTACCTAATGATAAGCTAACTATATTTTCTCAGCAAAGATATAATGAAATAACGCATTTGTTAAACCACATATTATTCATCCATATGTATAGACTAACAAGTAATGGATCTCAACCATCAACATATCACACCTGCCGGCAAACGAATGTTTCTTAAGCGATTCGTTACAGAATAAATAATTAATAAATTCGGGGATCTTAGGCAATATAATATTGATGGTTGGTTCAATTAATAAATCCGTTACAAAATAAATAATGATAAAAAATTACATGTACTTATTGTTGGGGATTTTATTCGTATTACCCTGCATGTCTGTTTACTAGAAAAATATTTTTATGTATTTTAGTGGTTAAAATAGAAGTTTTCATGAATTGATAATGTATAATAAAACACTTGCTGTACACATGCATATCCTGTCGCAGTACATGTACCTATATTCAATATTGATATTTTCTTTGTAGATATGGCTCGAAAGCTACGATCAGGGTCCGATTGCTGGCTGATCGGAATATCTACCAGAACCATCAAAACTCAAGGTTTGCCATCTAAACATGACGTGCTGCTAAAATACATGTATCATCATGTAGAGTTGAATCAAACTGCTCGCGAGAGTTGCAAAGCAACATTAGAAGAGGTCTTGGGTTTCTGGAACAGAGCGCGAATACCAACAATGATGACAGAAAAAGCAATTTCAAAGCTAGCGAGATTGGTAACGAAGTACAATGATTTGAAAAAGAAAAAATACAAGAAAAGTGATTCTGCTCGTATGCATGAGTCCATGTTCACAGCAGATCTTCCGGAGTTATTTGACGTAGCACATCAGAATGCTTTGGAGATAATGACAATTCAAGAGGACATCAACTTCTTGATAAGCCAGCGTGAAGATGGTCGAGAGCAGCGTATGGCTGGTATAGATGTGGAACTTGCCCTGAAAGAGAAACGCAAAAAGGAAAGAAACGAAGAATGTGAGATTCGCAGAGAAAAAGAAGAGGAAAGAAAGAGACTACTTGAAACAACCATGGAAAACAGTAGCGGTAGTAATAGCGAACAGGAAGATATTGCCGGTAATGAGCCTACCACGTTGTACAAACCATTCATGAAACATTCGCGTAAAAGTTCTTCGTCCAAGGAAACTGATACAGAATATGTATCCGTCACGCTTCCAAAAAAATTCTCACTAAGTCTGTGACAGGTGCGTATACGATTTTATGAAATTAGATAAATCATATAAAATTATGTACATTCATCTTCAGGTGTTGCTGATCGGTTTGGTCTATCCAAAAGACAATTATTCGCTACTGTGGCTACAGTATTGAATGAATCGACATCTTCGTCAGTTCAAGATTTTGTACTTTCGCCTACGTACATTTAATCTACAAAAAGTCTCCGAAGAAGTGAAGATTAGTACCACATTCCCAAACTTCTGTACTGTTCACTGGGATACTAAGTTGTTGGGAGAACTTGGAGAACATTTGGCGGTAGTCGTTAGCGGAGACTTTCCAATTAAGATATCCGAAAAATTACTTGGTGTTCCTGATATAGACTCATCGTCTGGAATGAATCAGGCGAATGGCATACTGGGGATTCTACGTGATTGGAACTTACAGCGGATGGTCTTTGCACTTTGTTTTGACACGACTTCTTCTAATACTGGCGTTTTCAACGGTGCTGCTGTTATATTAGAACGACTTTTGAATAGGAAATGTCTGTGGTTGGCATGTCGTCATCATACTATGGAGGTTATGGAAGCCGGAGTCTGCTCTTCTATTTTTGGAAAATCCACTACCCCAGACAATCCATTGTTCAAAACGTTCAAAAACAAGTGGGACTCATTAGACAAGTCGATGGGAAGACTTGTCAGGCTTCCAGAATCAACATGGCTTAACATCAGAAAGAATATAATTATTGAGCGTCTTCAAAATATTCCTGGTCGCTTCTGTCGTGATGATTATAGGGAGATGATCAATGTAGCGTTGGTACTTCTGGGAGAGCTAAACCCTGATGTGTTGAGGAAACCTGGTCCCATTCATCACGCAAGGTGGATGTCAAGAGTACTGTACTTTGGGAAAATGCTGATATTTTCCTGTCAACTTGATTACTCGGAGGATTTCATTGAAAAGTTGAATAGACTCGCAATTTTTAACCGTCTGTGATATACAGCTTCATGGTTCGATTCCTCTGAGTGTGCTGCTCATGCTCCAGCGAATGATATTCGACTTTATATAGATCTTCATCGATTCAAGCTGATTGATTCTCAGATTGCCACTGCAGCTCTTGACAAATTAAAGAATCATCTATGGTATCTAACTCCAGAAATGTTGACGCTGAGTTTATTTGGAACTAATGTTCCTGCTGCTACAAAATCCGAAATGGCAAATAGGTTACTTGAAGTGAAACCTCTATCATGTCAAAAGCAATCTGTGATGAAGAAAGGTAAACCAAAATTTCCAGAACTCATTATTGAGACTGTCAGCCTGGTCAACCTCATATAGAAGAGAAATCATGGTTCGTATTTCAAGCTCTCAATATTGACACAAACTGGCTTTATGAACCAGTGGACACATGGAACGAAAATCCAGACTTTTCGTTCGCGAGAAATGTTGTTATGCACCTGAAAGTTGTTAACGATGGCGCGGAGCGTGCCGTGAAACTTGTCGAGGATAACTGTGACAAGGTGACGAAAGATCCTAAGATGCGGCAAAATCTTCTGCAATCGGTTGAACATCATCAAAAGCAGTTTTCTGAATTCAAAAAATCTGCTTTTGTGAAGAAGTGATGGGACGTTTAGTAAGTTAACTTGTTTATGTAGCCTACTTGGTAAGAATTACAGTTGTGTGTGTACTATGCTCTTAGATATTAAAGTAGCATCGACAGCATAGTTTGAATATTTCTGAAATATACTCATTTTTCGTAATTCAAATAAATTTGTTTTCTGTATTTACATAATCAAGCAAAAGCTAAATAAATACATATCAGATTTGTTAGCTTATAGGCTATTAGTATGATGTTCAATTTTAAAAGTGTGAATTAGAAAATCAGAAAAAAATCACTGTGTAAACTATTATAGTAATCATATCTATTACTTGAGCGCGACCTCTTAATTTGATGCAATAGTCCTCAAAATTCATTCACTGACTGTATTTAGCATTTGGAACAAGGGCGTTATGGGAGTGAAAGCGATTTCGGAAATTTTGTATTTTGGACCACCCTAATATACCTGCATTTACTAAAAATACTGCACTCATAATGAAGGGCGAGGCTTTTCGTTGAATGGTGTCAAACAAAATGCTTGAAAAATGTTTTCTGACTTTCAAAAACAGCTGGTCTACTTTTCAAGTAGGTCATAAATGTGACCTTCCACTCGGTGAAAATTTTGAAAATGCGCTCACTATATATTCAGTACTCGACTTTACAAGATCCGTCTCGTCTGTCATTGCCTTAATATTCGGAATATTCTTCCAGATGTGCTCAGTAATTGAGAGGTCAAGATTTCGGAATTCTCAGTTATTGCCTTACAGATTCAAAAGCCTTCTATTTGATTCCAAAAGATACCGCTTGTGATTAAGATAGAACCTATTTTATACTATCCATTGAGAGAGGCCACAAAACCAGGTTTTGGCTAAATGCGAATTTCTATTGGGCAAGGCCTTTCAACCGGCCCAGCCGGTCATCGTCAGGCAAGGCCTGTTTTTGTGGCCTCTCTCAATGGATAGTATTCACTCTGGCCCACCTTTTTCTGGAACTTATTTTATAGATGTCCAATTTGAATTGTTGGAACTTACTCAATATCGCATGGATCCTTCAGCAAAATGGTGTTGTTGAGAACGAGATCAGAGTGACCTATAATCGGTAGAATTCCCAATTCAGTTGATAATTGACACAATGGAATGGAAAGCTTTCGCGGAACAAACTGAAAGAAGTAACTTCCAATGACTTCATGATACTGTAACCTACAAAAATAATTTTCGATAAAGGTTGCATGCATGCATGCAAATATCTCGTCAAGTAGCAATTTTGGCGTCTACATACTTGCATAATTTCGCTCACTGTATGTTATAAGAAAACATAAGGGACCGAAGATTGAAATCATTTTTGATACAGTCAAGGCTTCTTTTGTAATCACTTTTTCACATTGCTGCGAAGTTTAGGGTGAAGGAAGCACATACATCATTTTTCTTTCTCTGCAATAGTGATACCTTCAAAAGAAAAGGAAAGGAATCTCCATATTGCCTTTAATGATCTTGAAACCGCTTTCGACAGAGTTTCTTGGTCAGTGGCTGTGAGATACTAGAATGACTGGTGAATGAGATGATAGGGCTGTTCGGAAATTCACGCTCAGGCGGCCTAGGTTGTGGTGCAATCACTTCCATGCTTCTAAGTGAGTTCATCGAGACTCAGTATAACGACAAGTTCAAGATGCTATGAAATTGCAGATGGCTAATTCTGACGATTGGCAACGACCCAAACGTGCGTGAGGAATTATTCATTTTAAGCCTACTTTTGACATACACGTACTACAGTATGTTCATTCAGTTGCTACCACATGTACGCTGTGCCGGCGTCTGAAGTATCTACTGTATATAAAAATGAAGTATATACGTGTATATTAACATCCTACAGTGTATCAACACAGCAGTAGCATGGGCGTAAAATGCTCATTTCTTGAAATTGTCAATTGACAGGATAGAGGAGTACTTTGGAATTTATGAAATTTAGAGTTTATTCGCAGCGCCGGTAATAACAATAGGGGCAGACGCATTCAGTACACGAACCAGCAAAATTCACTCTACAGATATCCAAAACATTAGATTTTCGATTAAAGAATATACTTTTAATTCATGGTCACCCCTATTTAACAAGATTGTGCTTTTGCATAATCCAATAATAAATGACCATTAATTGCAATTAAAAAATACCTACTGTTGCATAGATAGAATTAAAGCACAGGAATCATTTTCAAAAATTCACATATTTTAAATTAGTTGATTGATTATTGTAGGCTTGGCACAGTGATGAAGCTGCAAGTTCGTCTCCACTGAGAATTTCAATTCGATTCTTGAGTCAGGCGAGTACGGTCGAGAATCACGGGTGTTGGTGTCCTTTCATAATATTAGATATTCGACATGGTAAGATAGAACTTTGTTGTCAAGTTGTGTTAGATGAAAGCAAAAAATGAAAAAAACGAATAAAGGAATCTATCGGGAATTGATTGTTCCATGAAAATAATGAATTGCTAAAATTTGCATGAATATCAACAAGTTCATTTGAACAACTTACTTTCGGCAGATCAGACTCTCCATTTTGCCAGACATAGGCAGACGTTAAAGTGGCGACAACAACATGACCGAGACACTTTGCACGATGTGATGCTAGTGCAGTCGTTTCGAAATCAGGCAACTGGAATATAAATAGTGTCACTTATAACATTTAATTGCCCTTGAAACACAGGTAAGCCGTTTCTCAATGTGCTCGAACCATCTAACAGCATACAGTAAGTAAGGATATAAAACAAATCGAAAAAAATAAATAGCGCTTCTATTAAGAAGTTTGGGGATAATGATAGCCAAAGTACAATTTCTTGAATGAAAGAAATTGATAATTGACAATTTCTGAGTAGCGTTATGTTTAATCGTCAATAGATTCCTGGCAGAAAGTATAGATGGTCTAGATGTTTTAACAGAAACTGCCACTCTCCACACTTCAACAGCCGCATTTTCGAAAAACTGAACGAGAGTCTAAATAAAGATCTTACGTTGCAAAGCTAGATTCTACCAACGATATCGTCTTGAACAACCATAAAACTACTTGCATTCTGCTGATGCCTTGCAACGTTGGCGTCTTGTGGAGGAATCATTGCATGTTTTCACAGGTAGCAACAATGCTCATGAAACCTGTGTGCCTCTATTAACAGTAATTCCGCTTAAAGCAAGAAGAAATCATCGAACTGATACTATCTTCAAAGATAAAGCGACCACAAACTCACACACAGCAGATACATGCTTTTCACACTTCAAAATAATCGTAAACGCCTCGTTTCCAAATAATCGAGTCCGTCATTTACTAAAATCACCATTTGCAGGCATGATGGGCCTATAATTTGATTTAAGTGGAAGCATTGGCAAAATGCACAATGCCGGTTTTAGGCAAAGTAAGGGATCAATGGAATCAAGGGGAGTAAGCCTTATGGAATATATGGGTGATTTGTGTGACAGCTATGATATTACTATCCTCTAAATCTGTGAAAGTAATATGCCATGAAATGAAAAATGTCGTTGTTCTGGGAGGGCAAGATAAATTATCAAAGAAATTTTCGTATTAATCACAAGTACATTTGCCACAGATTTAGAAGATAAGTTTTTCTATGAATCCAGCGGGCAAGAAAATCGTAGACATTTTTACATTTTCTTGCCCTTCTGGCTTCTTTTACTTTTTAGTCATCGTCTATAAGCAGTTTCACTTGATATCGGAATTTATATTTAAACCAGATACAACAAGAATACAAGTGTCAAATCGAAAGGTAAAAAGAGTAAAAAAACAAAGGCTAAAATGATATCGAGGCCAAGGATATGCTGGGAGAGTTTCCTTGAATAATGACGATTCCGATTCTCTGTTTGATAAAGAAACATTCTCGTTTGTCGCCAGAGTACTCTCAGAAACCCTCTTAGTTAGGTCTTATAATAAAAGTTCTTGTGGAAGGGCCAAAAACACAAGACGTTTCTACGGCCACAGGCTGAAAAATGAAGCTCTGAGAGATGTCGGCATATTTGGATCTCTTCGAGCGTTCAGTTGCCTACCCGCGGAACCTGGTACTGAAGAGCAGTCAATTATATGAGACTTGGCGTGCGCGTCAACGCAAGGAAAATCCCACACCAGGGACTTGCCATTCCGAAATGGTAATGCTGTTGAGTCATCCGGTCTGCGTCCATCATTACGGTTAAGTCCCACAGGCTCCGTAAAACTTGGTATGCTAGCTGAAACGAGGCTGCGACGGATAATCTCATGGCCGCGGGTTGTCGAGGCACACGACCACCGTTGAATCGACACGCAAGAGGATGCAATGCAAGCCTATCTATCTCCGCCCCGCATTTACACCGATGTGGCGCGCAAACTTGGGCACCAATACGCTGCGCAACTCCTACACGAAAGGCTGTGTTATCAAGTTGCGTTTCTAAAGCGCTTGACGGGAAAGCGTGCAGCTATGTATCCGATTCAGACCGTTCGGAAGCAGGCAAACGAGCGCTATGAAATTGACTAGCATTTGCCAGGAGCTTTCCGATTTGATCTCGCTGCAAGATGTCATCAAAAGCCCGCTGCTGTCCGTATTGACTCTTCTCAGGAAGTCTCAGATTTGCCGCACTAAGGTTCAAGCTTTCAAAGCTTCATTCTCCTCACGAGACCATGATTGACATCGGAGTTACCTTCCGTATCGGGGGAAAGTGTGCGAGCCTCAATGTTGCCGTTGTGGACAAATAGTCGATGAGCTTGGCCACCATCCTCTGTCCTGCAAATTCAGTGCCGGTCAAATACCACGTCATGCTGCCATCAACAAAATAATCAGGAGAGCCCTTTGTTCCGCTGGAATCCCAGCTGTGCTGAACCAGCAGGTCTCGACAGAGGAGACGTCAGGAGGCCTGACATCTTTCCCGTACAAATCAGGTTATTCATTGATGTGGGATGTCACAGTGGTAGACACTTTCTGTCAGTCTAACATCAGCAGCATGTGTCTTACCCCGGGACCTGCTGCAGCAACAGCTGAGGGAAACAAGCGCCAAAAATACGTGTCCTTGAGTAATGACTATCTCTTTGAGCCTCTTGGCTTTGAAGCGTCGGGGGACTGGGGTCCAAATTCAACCCGCATCATAGGGGATATTGGAAATCGCCTGATGATAACCATTGGCGATCAGCGTCAGAAGGCGTATTTGGCGCAACGAATATCTCTCTCCATTGTTCGAGGTAACGCAAAGGCCATAACAACTTCCGCAAAGCAGACTCTTCTTGAATGTATTTCTTGAGAATTTTTCTAGCTACTTTACGAAGCTTTTTTATTCCTCCTTTTACCTCGTGATAAAATTGGATATAAAAAAATTAAATACATAAAAAGCACTGTAAATGTAGGATTGCATCATGGATTTTTTAGGGCAGCAATATCAGACATAGGCGAGGCTGCGTACGACTATGAAATTAGTCCCAGAATCTAGTACTCTTTGAGTTCGAAAATTTTAGTACTCATTTTAGAGCTCTTTTGGTTCGAAAGCACAGAAATTAATTCGTACTCATTTTAGTACTCATCTAATGAGTTACATAGGACTAGCACCTCCACTATATCGAAAAATGCCATACGTCATATCTAACCCGCTATATCACATGTGCACATCCATCGAAAAATTGCCTTGGAAATTGAGCAAAAATGCATTTGGATCAATAAAATACATGCATGCGCAAGTTGTCAAGACTAAGATCAGTGTCGGAGAGGATGGCAAACATTGACAGGACGCAAAGTGCAGTTGGAGAAAATGATAGACGTTGGCAGGGATCAAGGCACTGTCGGTGAGGGTGCTTTTGATCCAAATTGATGTCTTAGGTTCATAAAGAGAATATCGATAAAATGTGACAGATTGGTGCTTGCAGGATCGCTTCCTGTTTCATTGCACCCACTTCGACATGCAGGAACACACCAAGCCGTCATTTTCTCAGCACTCGCGACCTGAGACAGCAGCGACTAGAGTGATAATTTTTCTGCATGAACTATGAACAACTATGTTTGATGACAACTATGTTGACTATCGTTTGATAGGTGTCACTTGTTCCCACAGTCGGGTAAATCCACTTTATAAAACAACATCTGTCAAAAAACGTGTCTTTCGTTAGTCAAATCCTTAGTTCAGAGGCGATTTTCATAATTTTTTCATCTTAAATCTTGAGATCTCCTCTTTTCGATCATGATAAATTCAAATCAATCCATCAAAGCTTTCTTCATGAAAAGGCAGAAAAAGCACCTAAAAGGTCTGTCCCAAGCATAGTCTATCTAAGAGCCTGCAATTGCTGTAAAAACGAAATTGCCATCCGTCGAGATCTTCTGAGTAAGTCGTTTTTCTCCAAGATCTCTAAGACAAATAGTCACTGCCTTCACTCGCGGATCCCACTGAAGCTACGAAGCCAATATACGGTCAACCTGTGTCGTGCTCTGAAGAGAAAGAAGACTTTCTTTCCTTTCACTACATCTCTCATGAACGCTGAGCTGCGTCGACAAATATGTAAAGATGACTTTGTATTTCTTTGATCATCATTTTTGAAAAATATGCGCTTATTATAATTATTGTTATCTTCAGGAAGAAGTTTCGTTGTGATCTGCATAAATTATGCACACATAGCTATGCATCATGTGAAAGTGCATGAACTGTACTTTCAACCAGACTATAATTCAGGAGTGCATTTACATTGGTTTGGTATATTTTTTTAATTACATTTGTCCCCCAAAAATTGTCCACCGACCGATACCATTTTTTTGTCTTCTGACCGATGTACATTTCTTAACTTAGAAATGATGCTTTTATTGTCTTATTCAACGAAATGCATCATTTGTGTGTCAAGTTATTGCACCAAAAGGAAAAAATCAACAATGCACCATCACAACTGAGTAATGGTGAATCTACAAAAATGTCCTAATTCTTTCGACCAGATTTCAATTTATTGCTGAAAACATGTGCGTTTTTGTCCGAATTTCATGAAACCTCACGTAATAATCAAGAACCGTAATGTTATCATGCATGCGAAATTCTAATTGAGGACAATAATGATCATTTTCAAAATCTCTCAAAACGACCAAAATGTCCATCTAACCGAGACCACAAAATTATCGGTCAGAAGACACCAGTAATATAGTACATAGTACAAATATAATAACCTGTGCAAGTACTCATTTGGTGTGGTGGCCCCTATGATTTTCGAGTTCAGCATGAAAAATTGACCATACACGCAAAGCTACAAGGTTGAAAAAACAAACATTGCTCAAAAATGCTATATAAAATGCTATATAAATAATAATAATATATTTACCCAGTCACTGCTCGTCAACAATGCACACAAGAGAGAGAAAATTGAATGACCTTACCTTTTGAATTTCATCTCTAAGTTGACGATTCTTTATAAAACAATGTACGTTGTCAAATAAATGCTGCCAGGAATGAAATTGCTTTGGTAGCACTTTCTGCAGAGAAGAATAGAAGATGCTACTCTCGGACAGTCATGCGATGATGAAATCAACACTTACCAATGGTTCTTCAAGTAGAAATCCTGTGACTGGAGAGATTCTGTACGACTCGATAGAATTCATTGATAGACAATATACCGGCAAACATTTATGTTGCAATCTGTTGATTTACAAAATGAAATATGACAAGATATTGCATCATGACCAGAGTACAAAACTTATATCTAGAAACATGCAAATAGAGTGTGACATTATTGAAAGTGGGACTCACATTGTGACATCACTGATCACTGTCATATTTCTTCGAATAGTAGGAGTAGCTATAAAAAATGTCATCCTTGACTTCGTGCATACTGCGTCTACATATATTTGTGGACAGAGCTACTATAGCATATCTCATATCCGACCAATGGCAAATTTTGCGAAGATCGGACTTTTTCATGCTTGTCATAACCGCATTTTCTATATGATGGCATTGACGACAGAATTTAGGCCATTGCAAACTCATTGTAACTTAGCAAAGTCGGATATATAAAGAATGAAATCAATATTTGTTACATATGGCACAAAAGCGGTGCGCGAAAATCGGGTTTTGGTGACAGCCAATTGACAACATTTCTGACACAACATGCACTTGATGTGTTAGACAAGTTAGACATACAGGTTAGACACACAGGTTAGACCTCCGAAGAAGAAATGACTATCTACTGTTTCATCGAGAGGTCGAGTTACCGGGCAAAATTGATACTAGAAGGGCAAGAGCGGCATAGATTGATGTTTCTGGGAAAAGGAAATCGATTGAACGGAAACGCTGTATGACAAATCCAATACAGGGTGGCTGCCATAGTCGGAGTTGTCTGAATTAAGAATGCTTTACTGTGCAAATGCTCAAGTAGCAAGTGACTACATACTCGTAGATGTGAGCGGCGTTATATAACATAGGACAGAAAAGTGGACGTGAAGAGTATCACTAGATGATAAATGAAAGAGAAGTGAGAAATATATAGCAAGAAATTAGAAATAACATTAAAGCTCCCCCCTGCCACACCGAATGTAAAATATATAAATCATAAAGATAATATGACAGTATTATAAGATAAAATAGATGATAGTATATTCTACAGGCCAGACAACGTTTGTAATTTAAATTGCAAATTAAAGGTTTAAACTGTCTAGTAAATTAAGTGGACCATGAGAATCATTCGAGCGTACACCGTAAATCGCTGGATACGAAAATTACATACAAATATATGCCAAAAACACATACAATTTGAAACTAATACTTGATACGAGATTCCCGTATGTTTACAGAGATCTGGTATGCCTCACTTACGTTCGTATGTGATTGGTATGTAGCAATACGAACTGTTCTGTTCTATTGGCTGTTTTACACTGAAATACGAGTTGTTGGTATGTTTTATATACGAGACCCTATGCCAATTCGTCCTCATTCATATGCCTTTTGTATGTAGAGCTCTAAGTCATCTAGCAAAAAAATTATATATATTACATACTACTTTCAAATAACTTCGGTCAGTATTATCAGTCACATCCTATGGATAGCGTGGTATTCAGAGTATTTGATCGAGACTCGATTTGCTGTGATATTGATGACATCCCTGTGCAAACGTAAATGTCGGACCGTGTCCGGGCCGACAACAGCAAAGTGCGACTCTTCGGCCATCTTGAGCAGTTTCAATTCAAATGAAGTTTCTATCGTAATTTATATTATCTGTGTTATGATATGAACTTCGAAAGATGTTTTAATGTGAAATAAATAGAAGTGTTTCTATAACCACGCATTTTTATGAATGTCGGCACAAGTGCGCCATAATTCGGTCAATCGACTTTCGGCAGAACTTCGGCAACACGAAAAACGTAGCTGACTTCGGAACATAGCGATTAATCGCACTGTGACGGGAATCCTGTATTGGGTACTATATTTAGAAGTCCGTACAAGGCGCTCTGGTAGAAATGCCATCATTTTACGTCAATCGTGAATCCCAGATAGCGGAAACAGTCGACGGGTTAAGGTGCCCTCCAACATTAATAGGTTCAAGATGAAGATCATTTAGCCGTTGTCGGGTAGCACACCACATGACACTTGTTTTTGCTGGGTTCATAACAAGCTGATTGGACTTGAGCCATGATTCAATGGAATGAATGCAATTGGATACCTTTGAGGAAAGAACGTGTTCGCTGCCAGATTTGTATGATCCGAAGATGAGTATATCCTCAGCAAAAACATGGATGCTGAGGTCGTGATCCTTTGGCACTCGAAGTATATCCACAGTGTATAGAGTGAATAAAACTGGCCCTAAAACGGACCCTTGTGGAACTCCACAGTGCACACGAGATAGGGATGTTTGGGTGCCATTAAAACGATGATACTGAGAGCGTCCAGTGAGGAATGACTTGAACCAGTTGAGGAAGAGGCCGCGTATTCCAAACGAACAGTCGAGACGATGGATGAGGGTGTCATGAGAAACTGTATCGAATGCGGCTGAGATGTCGAGGGCTGCTATCAGGTTCACTTCGCCTTTGTCGATAGAAGAAAGGAGCTCGCTTGTCACATCAATGATAGCTGTTTCCGTCGAATGATGTCTGCGATATGCCGACTGGTACTGTGGTAATAAGTCATTCGATCTAAGATGCACCATCAACTGTCGCATTACAAGTCTCTCAAGCAGTTTCGAGACAATACTGAGGTTGCTGATGGGTCGATACGACATTTGATTACCAGGATCCATCTTTCCCTTTTTCAGGACAGGTGTCACACATGAAACAGCCAAAGAGGATAAAAAATTGCCATTGGCAAGAGAAACATTTACGAGGCGTGTCAAAAAAAGTAATAGAAGGTCAAGACAATCCTTCATGATAGCTGTAGGCAAAGGATCAGCATTGGAGCTTTTATTAGGTAGTGATCGAAAAGTGGATGACACTAGAATTGGCGAGACCTGTGAGAGTACCGATATAGGGCGACAGCTCGACAGAGAATGATAATAGGGTGGATCGGAGATTGATGTTGAAGATATAACTGACTCAGTTCTATTGGAGAAATGCTGTTCAAAGGCAATTGTACTCAGGGATCCAGAGCTTGGTGATTTACCGCGACCGAGCAGTGCATTGAAAGAGCTCCAGCGACCGCGTGGATTATTACATTCTGCATGAATCTTTGTGCGCCAGAAAAGTTCGCGTTTGCATTTGAGCAATTGGCGGTATGATGTCCTGCAAATGCGCCAGATATTCTGAGCACTCTCATATTCACTCGATGAAACCAGCGCTCAATCCGACGGAGTAGACGTTTGCCTAGTCGACACTCATGATCAAACCAAGGATCTGCCCTTCTTTGACGAATACGTATAGTGCGGTGAGGAACCAGCTGATCAATAATACTACCCACAGTTGAATTATAGAGAGCTACAAGTTGATCACTGGAAAGACCAGTCCAGCAAGTGGAATCACACAAGATCGAAGAAGATAAGAGCCAGCGAAGATCATTTACGTTGAGGAATTTCCACGGCCGATAATTTATCACCTTGTAAATTGAAACAGACCTTTGAAGACATGAATCCCAGTATAGCAGGATGTGATCTGAGATACCTGGATCTGAATATTTCACAGGTGAGACGGAGTTTTCACTTTGAATGCATATGAGATCCGACATACCACCATGAATATGAGTAGGCCGGTTAACCTGGTTAATGAAACCAAAAGATTCAAACAAATCAACTAAGTTTCTGCCATTCAAATCACCAGAGCGCTCAATATGAATGTTGAGATCCCCAGCAAAAACCACAGATTCAGCTCGTGCAGAGAACAATTCAGGAATTCGGATCATCTCAGTGAAAAACGCAGATGTAACGGGACCATTCCGGTAAATCACAATCACAAGACAGGACGATGAATGAGATGTAACCCGAGCAACTACAGCCTCACAAGACTTTAATTGAAAGTCAGGTGGTATATGAGTGAGTCGAACACCAGATTCTGATACGATTGCAACTCCGCCATGATTTACCGCCAATGTATCACTGCGAACTCGAGGACGAGGTTGATCAACAACGTGAAAGCCAGAGGAGCGCAGCCTTGCCATAGAGACAGATTCAGAGTCATGCCAGTCATGCCAATATGGTGCTCCTTCAGTAAGTCAAGAAGGTCATCCACTTTGTTATTCAGTGATCGTATATTCATCAAACCAAAAGTAAGTTTCTTGGGAGAGTTCAATATGTGCCGACCACATTTTGGAAATTGTCGAAGAGTGCAAGGACGAATATAATCAAACTTGGATTCTGGGTGTTCTGATCTTTTTCTGCGTAGAGAAATGCGAGTTTGAATCGGGATAATTGCGGACTTGCAGCACACATGAGTACGATTTCTGATTTTGAGTGCGAAGATCTTTCGTTTCACTGTCAGAGACAGTCCTGGACAGGATTTGCATCGAAGTTCTAGTAGAGTTGAAAAGTCGTAATGCAGTGTCATATGCGATCACGTATTGATTGTCTGCGTTACTTTGCACATGCGAACGACACGTCTGCACACTGAAGCGGGAGGCGCTGTGCAATCCGACCAGCCGTGACGGCAGTCACGCATCGAATGATTGTCATTTTTTAATTGTCTTGAAGTTACAAAATAAAATATGTATTTGATTAAAGAATTAATCGCGTGATTCATCAGGATCGTTGACAGGCGATGGAAAGTTGGATCCTTGATATTGAAGCATCCTAAAAACAGGAGTGGTGACTAAACATGACTGTGCTCCATCTTAAAAAATTCAATTCGCTGATTGATGCTTTTCGATAATGTAGTTTGTAAGCAAGCCGTCTGTCGTTTTGTCAGGCCTACGTGTTATACAGCATAATTGAGCAGTGGGTTGATTAATTGGGCCTATTGTGCATGAAAAAGAGTTAAGGCAATTGAAAGCATTCTTAAAAGCAAACAGAATAATTGAAATGAGAAAATTGTGCCATACCACTGTAATTATTCATGCCATATAATTTCCGTGTGTAGGCCTATGCTAATGTTTCAGTCTATAGTCTCACGGGAGGTTGGCCATTGGTTGAAAAAAAACAGAATTTCACTCACATTTTGCGACCTTACATGGTGAATAAAACTTCATGAAATGACACCTGACGTTTCATCGTCTGTCGACTGTGACAGGTAATTTTTTGCGATTCTTTGTAACTGACTGATGTGATCGACAGTATTTTGCAATGTGTAAATATGTTGTAGGGCTATTCTTGTCACTGCCTCCCAATGTTTTGATTTTACCAGCATTGGGTTATTCCCGTGATCAAGTCAGCATGCAGGACGTCGGGTGTCATTACAGGAAGTTTTATTTAAAATATAAGGTCGTGAATTGGGATTGAACATTTTTTTCCAATATTTACAGGGATGAGAATTTTCTAGCGGATTTGTATTAGTAATAGCTCGGCTTTAAGTATTATTTTGTTGGCCTTTTTGGGCCTCCTTGAAATGTGAATTTCCGTCGGGACCACGTTCTTCCTTTCTCAACCCTGTGTGGCAACAATTAGTTGCAAACTTTGAAAATAAGTCACAAGTTCGAATGTTTCACTACATGGTTGGTTTGGATGTGTAAGTAAACCATCTTGCGGTACGTTGTTATTTATTTCAGCTAAAGGAGAATCATTCTAATTATTAAATATCAAATTCATCGGACTTTCTGCTCTAACGGCATGTTGTCCACCCTGGGAAAATGTGTTGTCGATTAAATCGTTGCTGTTGTAAATTATTGGAATGATGAAATATAAAAATAGTTTAGATTAATTATCACCTTCTTTCATCTTACAATAAATTAATGCTCATTTCTGTGTCATATACTTCTCTATTATGTGTCGCTATAGAGCTCTACATGGTTTATATTTTGCATCATTGTTCACAGATTGACTGCGTTTTACTATCTTAATTCGCTTATAATGTAGTTTTGTTGGTTTCAGACATCAAAATTTAGGAGTAGAATATCCTAATGAACCTCATCTACGATAGTTTTAAATGCCACTGAATATGATTGCTATTATCCATTGTATTCAAGATTTAAAATTGTTTGAGGTACAATCAATCTGAATCCCGATGTCTACGTTTACAAAATTGACTCAATCTAGGTCAGTTTCATCATCTGAATAGTTGTTATTGCTTATTACATGTGGTTAGGTAAAGGCAAGCAAACGCAGATCTCGCGGATTGGATTCGGCCACCACAAATCGGAAAAAGGGAAAGATGGATCCTGGTAATCAAATGTCGTATCGACCCATCAGCAACCTCAGTATTGTCTCGAAACTGCTTGAGAGACTTGTAATGCGACAGTTGATGGTGCATCTTAGATCGAATGACTTATTACCACAGTACCAGTCGGCATATCGCAGACATCATTCGACGGAAACAGCTATCATTGATGTGACAAGCGAGCTCCTTTCTTCTATCGACAAAGGCGAAGTGAACCTGATAGCAGCCCTCGACATCTCAGCCGCATTCGATACAGTTTCTCATGACACCCTCATCCATCGTCTCGACTGTTCGTTTGGAATACACGGCCTCTTCCTCAACTGGTTCAAGTCATTCCTCACTGGACGCTCTCAGTATCATCGTTTTAATGGCACCCAAACATCCCTATCTCGTGTGCACTGTGGAGTTCCACAAGCGTCCGTTTTAGGGCCAGTTTTATTCACTCTATACACTGTGGATATACTTTGAGTGCCGAAGGATCACGACCTCAGCATCCATGTTTTTGCTGAGGATATACTCATCTTCGGATCATACAAATCTGGCAGCGAACACGTTCTTTCCTCAAAGGTATCCAATTGCATTCATTCCATTGAATCATGGCTCAAGTCCAATCAGCTTGCTATGAACCCACCAAAAACAAGTGTCATGTGGTGTGCTACCCGACAACGGCTAAATGATCTTCATCTTTAACCTATTAATGTTGGAGGGCACCTTATAAAACCCTTCGACTGTTTCCGCTATCTGGGATTCACGATTGATCGTACTTTGGGATTTACGGCGCAAATTTCGAAAACGGTGTCTTCATGCTTCGTTATCCTTAGACAAATTCGAACGATTAGAGGATCTATCAGTCAAACTGATACAGCCTATCTAGTTTTCGCTCTGGTGTTTCCCCTGCTTGACTATTGTGCTGCTGCTCTGTCCGGCCTCTCCAATACTTTGACACAACGCTTTCAAGCAATTCTCAATGCATCGGTGCGCCTCGTATTTAATCTGCCTCGTTTTTCTCATGTTTCTCCATAATCCAAAGAGTTGAACTGGCTATCCGCCCGCTGCCGCATCGACTTTCGCTTGGCGGTCCTTGTCTACAAGTGCATGCACCATCAAGCACCGTCTTATTTGTGTGATCGACTTACTTCTGTGAAAGAGCTTCCTGGCCGCTCTCGTCTCCGTTCTAGCTCAAAAAAATCAGCTACAGGGCGCGAAGTTTCGATTGTTCTCCGTCTCAAAGGCACATTTCTCTTCTCGGGGTCCCCAGTTCTGGAGCAGGTTGCCTACAAGTTCCACGTCATCGGCATCTCTGCGCAATTTCAAAGTACTTGTCAAAGACTTTTTATTGGATAATTTCACTTAAGACGTTTGTGGTATCGATCTTATGTAATGATAGTAGTATATAGTGTGACATCCGGCGCGACGCTTCGCTTCGCTTTGCTTCGGTTCGCTTGCGCCGGATGTCACACTTTTGCGGAGTTTTTTCAAAAAATCAAAATTTCAAAAATTTAGGTAGACTTCAAATTTCACGTGGCCGAAGGCCCAAGGGGGGAAAATTTAGGTAGTGACAAATTTTCAAAAAAAAAAAATTTCAAAAATTTAGCCGGTCCCGAAATATCACGTAATCTCAAATTTGAGAATTACAATTTTCACCGCTTAAATCATGACCGTTCCAGGACACCGAAAATCATAAAAGTTAAGAATCTCAAAATTTGAGAATTACAATTTTCACCCCCGCCAAAATCATGACCGTTCTAGGACACCGAAAATCATAAAAGTTAAGAATTTCAAATTCATGAATTTTATCCATTTTTCAGGTTTTTAAAATATATCATGTGACTAAAAATATTTGAAGGAATTGACATATTCTTAACAATAAGTTTAGGTACTTTTACAATTGTCATTCAAGGGTAGAGAACATCTGCTTCTCGCATTTATGAATAAAATGCATTTCAGTGTAAGGAGCTGTGTCCTCCAACTCAAACATTTGAAAGGAAACAATGTATGAAAGAACAAACAGCTGCTACACCCACTTATTCATTTGTAAGACGAGGAATATAATTGCAGCATGTAGGAAGTAAGACTTCATTTACAATTCCATTAATCATAACTAGTGACTGTTTTCTTTCCTTATTGCAAAATGCCAAAACGTACTGCCGCAGAAGCTTTTTCGTTTTACATGCCGATTTTACTAAACTTAATTAAAGAAGAGCACAAGGAAACTGCGAATAAATACTTTGAAGAGTGGAAGTTAGAAATTCAATCGAGAAAGAAGAACAAATTGGACTCTCAAAAACAAGTGGAGGATATTACAGTAAAAATAGAACAGTATCTTAACACTACTACAATTCCTCAGTTCAATGTTACAAAAGAACATTTCATTACCATCGAAGATAGTGCTACTATGATTTCAAAACTGATTGCAAGTGATAAAGTGCACCATGGGTCGTTGCTGAGAAGTGCTGCTTATCAAGGTTATGGATTTAAAAGAATTCTGGAATTGAGTGACAATAAAAAAAACAGATTTGTGGCAAACTTGGAACTATTTAGAATTTCCTATAACGTAAGTTATTGTTATTTCTTGATGAACTTATCAGATCTAATTCTACCACACGTATTATTTTTAAATTCATCAATGCCCATTAGTTTTGTTAGAAAACATTTTAAAGAAATCAAAATTTATATAGAAAAATTGAATCAACCGACAACTATAGAAGAAATGAGGTTTGGTTCCCAAGATGAATGAACATTAACTGTGTTGTTTCACTTTTTAAGATATGTGCAATGTACATACATATTTGATGTATACATATTTATGAAGACTTCTTTATAAGTAGTAACGCATTTTGGATTATTTTGAAATGTAATTAAATTTTTTTGTTCTCCAGTCTAATGGTAGTAGACTGCTATTGTATAGATCTATATTTCAGTATGTAACATAATCTTTGGTATTTAAGAATGATTCATGGAACTTAGTAGTATTGCATTTTGGATTATTTTGAAATGTAATTAAATTTTCTTTTGTTCTCCAGTCTAATGGTAGTAGACTGACATTGTACAATTGTATGATAAGATTGATTGTTGTATTATTATATTTGATATTTAAGAATGATTCATGGAACTTAGTAGTATTGCATTTTGGATTATTTTGAAATGTAATTAAATTTTCTTTTGTTCTCCAGTCTAATGGTAGTAGACTGACATTGTACAATTGTATGATAAGATTGATTGTTGTATTATTATATTTGATATTTAAGAATGATTCATGGAACTTAGTAGTATTGCATTTTGGATTATTTTGAAATGTAATTAAATTTTCTTTTGTTCTCCAGTCTAATGGTAGTAGACTGGCATTGTACAATTGTGTGATAAGATTAATTGTTGTATTATTATATTTGATGCAAAATACACTGCCGTTGTTTTCATTTTCCTGTACAAGAAGTAGACATTATTACAGTTATTGGAATTTATTTCATTTAAAATGAATGATGAAAATCCGACAGTTATACTGAGTAATATAGGTGATATATTACCTCAGGTTAATAACATGACTGAGTTCTTAGAAATATACGACAAACCAACAACTATGTATTTCGATTTAAATAGCATTTCAGAAGATTGTTTTCAAAATATTTATTCAAAATATTTCTTTAAAAGATGGAAGAAACAAAAATGGAAGAAACCGCAAGAATATATCCTTCGTTATCATATGAACGTAGTTCTACTTTAATGGACATTGAAGTAAAAGGAAAGGTTGAAAAAATCCTAAGTGTCAGAGTGACTGTGTACGGTAAAAATGAAAAATTTTTTCCAAAGTGTCGAAATTCGATGCGCCAGTACTACCATCGTCTTCCTCGTCAAAAGTTAGGTCGACAAATTTTTCCCACCCTACCCCCCTACCCCCCCCCGGGAGAGCTAGCTGCTATCTCGGCTTCTAGTGGACGGATTTTGTTCGTTCGGGTTGCATTCGAAAGAGGATGAAAAACTAACCTATGACATTTTTTGGCGCGAGTCAATCCGATCAGCCGTTCAAAAGTTAGAGCGGTTACAAGATTTTAGGAAAGGTTGAAAAAATCCTAAGTGTCAGAGTGACTGTGTACGGTAAAAATGAAAAATTTTTTCCAAAGTGTCGAAATTCGATGCGCCAGTACTACCATCGTCTTCCTCGTCAAAAGTTAGGTCGACAAGTTTTTCCCACCCTACCCCCCTACCCCCCCCCGGGAGAGCTAGCTGCTATCTCGGCTTCTAGTGGACGGATTTTGTTCGTTCGGGTTGCATTCGAAAGAGGATGAAAAACTAACCTATGACATTTTTTGGCGCGAGTCAATCCGATCAGCCGTTCAAAAGTTAGAGCGGTTACAAGATTTTAGGAAAGGTTGAAAAAATCCTAAGTGTCAGAGTGACTGTGTACGGTAAAAATGAAAAATTTTTTCCAAAGTGTCGAAATTCGATGCGCCAGTACTACCATCGTCTTCCTCGTCAAAAGTTAGGTCGACAAGTTTTTTCCACCCTACCCCCCCCTACCCCCTTCGGGAGAGCTAGCTGCTATCTCAGCTTCTAGTGGACGGATTTTGTTCGTTCGGGTTGCATTCGAAAGAGGATGAAAAACTAACCTATGACATTGTTTGGCGCGAGTCAATCCGATCAGCCGTTCAAAAGTTAGAGCGGTTACAAGATTTTAGGAAAGGTTGAAAAAATCCTAAGTGTCAGAGTGACTGTGTACGGTAAAAATGAAAAATTTTTTCCAAAGTGTCGAAATTCGATGCGCCAGTACTAACATCGTCTTCCTCGTCAAAAGTTAGGTCGACAAGTTTTTCCCACCCTACCCCCCTACCCCCCCCCCGGGAGAGCTAGCTGCTATCTCGGCTTCTAGTGGACGGATTTTGTTCGTTCGGGTTGCATTCGAAAGAGGATGAAAAACTAACCTATGACATTTTTTGGCGCGAGTCAATCCGATCAGCCGTTCAAAAGTTAGAGCGGTTACAAGATTTTAGGAAAGGTTGAAAAAATCCTAAGTGTCAGAGTGACTGTGTACGGTAAAAATGAAAAATTTTTTCCAAAGTGTCGAAATTCGATGCGCCAGTACTACCATCGTCTTCCTCGTCAAAAGTTAGGTCAACAAGTTTTTCCCACCCTACCCCCCTACCCCCCACCCCCCCGGGAGAGCTAGCTGCTATCTCGGCTTCTAGTGGACGGATTTTGTTCGTTCGGGTTGCATTCGAAAGAGGATGAAAAACTAACCTATGACATTTTTTGGCGCGAGTCAATCCGATCAGCCGTTCAAAAGTTAGAGCGGTTACAAGATTTTAGGAAAGGTTGAAAAAATCCTAAGTGTCAGAGTGACTGTGTACGGTAAAAATGAAAAATTTTTTCCAAAGTGTCGAAATTCGATGCGCCAGTACTACCATCGTCTTCCTCGTCAAAAGTTAGGTCGACAAGTTTTTCCCACCCTACCCCCCCTACCCCCCCGGGAGAGCTAGCTGCTATCTCGGCTTCTAGTGGACGGATTTTGTTCGTTCGGGTTGCATTCGAAAGAGGATGAAAAACTAACCTATGACATTTTTTGGCGCGAGTCAATCCGATCAGCCGTTCAAAAGTTAGAGCGGTTACAAGATTTTAGGAAAGGTTGAAAAAATCCTAAGTGTCAGAGTGACTGTGTACGGTAAAAATGAAAAATTTTTTCCAAAGTGTCGAAATTCGATGCGCCAGTACTACCATCGTCTTCCTCGTCAAAAGTTAGGTCGACAAGTTTTTCCCACCCTACCCCCCTACCCCCCCCCCGGGAGAGCTAGCTGCTATCTCGGCTTCTAGTGGACGGATTTTGTTCGTTCGGGTTGCATTCGAAAGAGGATGAAAAACTAACCTATGACATTTTTTGGCGCGAGTCAATCCGATCAGCCGTTCAAAAGTTAGAGCGGTTACAAGATTTTAGGAAAGGTTGAAAAAATCCTAAGTGTCAGAGTGACTGTGTACGGTAAAAATGAAAAATTTTTTCCAAAGTGTCGAAATTCGATGCGCCAGTACTACCATCGTCTTCCTCGTCAAAAGTTAGGTCGACAAGTTTTTCCCACCCTACCCCCCTACCCCCCCCCCGGGAGAGCTAGCTGCTATCTCGGCTTCTAGTGGACGGATTTTGTTCGTTCGTATTGCATTCGAAAGAGGATGAAAAACTAACCTATGACATTTTTTGGCGCGAGTCAATCCGATCAGCCGTTCAAAAGTTAGAGCGGTTACAAGATTTTAGGAAAGGTTGAAAAAATCCTAAGTGTCAGAGTGACTGTGTACGGTAAAAATGAAAAATTTTTTCCAAAGTGTCGAAATTCGATGCGCCAGTACTACCATCGTCTTCCTCGTCAAAAGTTAGGTCGACAAGTTTTTCCCACCCTACCCCCCTACCCCCCCCCCGGGAGAGCTAGCTGCTATCTCGGCTTCTAGTGGACGGATTTTGTTCGTTCGGGTTGCATTCGAAAGAGGATGAAAAACTAACCTATGACATTTTTTGGCGCGAGTCAATCCGATCAGCCGTTCAAAAGTTAGAGCGGTTACAAGATTTTAGGAAAGGTTGAAAAAATCCTAAGTGTCAGAGTGACTGTGTACGGTAAAAATGAAAAATTTTTTCCAAAGTGTCGAAATTCGATGCGCCAGTACTACCATCGTCTTCCTCGTCAAAAGTTAGGTCGACAAGTTTTTCCCACCCTACCCCCCTACCCCCCCCCGGGAGAGCTAGCTGCTATCTCGGCTTCTAGTGGACGGATTTTGTTCGTTCGGGTTGCATTCGAAAGAGGATGAAAAACTAACCTATGACATTTTTTGGCGCGAGTCAATCCGATCAGCCGTTCAAAAGTTAGAGCGGTTACAAGATTTTAGGAAAGGTTGAAAAAATCCTAAGTGTCAGAGTGACTGTGTACGGTAAAAATGAAAAATTTTTTCCAAAGTGTCGAAATTCGATGCGCCAGTACTACCATCGTCTTCCTCGTCAAAAGTTAGGTCGACAAGTTTTTCCCACCCTACCCCCCTACCCCCCCCCCGGGAGAGCTAGCTGCTATCTCGGCTTCTAGTGGACGGATTTTGTTCGTTCGGGTTGCATTCGAAAGAGGATGAAAAACTAACCTATGACATTTTTTGGCGCGAGTCAATCCGATCAGCCGTTCAAAAGTTAGAGCGGTTACAAGATTTTAGGAAAGGTTGAAAAAATCCTAAGTGTCAGAGTGACTGTGTACGGTAAAAATGAAAAATTTTTTCCAAAGTGTCGAAATTCGATGCGCCAGTACTACCATCGTCTTCCTCGTCAAAAGTTAGGTCGACAAGTTTTCCCACCCTACCCCCTACCCCCCCCGGGAGAGCTAGCTGCTATCTCGGCTTCTAGTGGACGGATTTTGTTCGTTCGGGTTGCATTCGAAAGAGGATGAAAAACTAACCTATGACATTTTTTGGCGCGAGTCAATCCGATCAGCCGTTCAAAAGTTAGAGCGGTTACAAGATTTTAGGAAAGGTTGAAAAAATCCTAAGTGTCAGAGTGACTGTGTACGGTAAAAATGAAAATTTTTTTCCAAAGTGTCGAAATTCGATGCGCCAGTACTACCATCGTCTTCCTCGTCAAAAGTTAGGTCGACAAGTTTTTCCCACCCTACCCCCCCTACCCCCCCGGGAGAGCTAGCTGCTATCTCGGCTTCTAGTGGACGGATTTTGTTCGTTCGGGTTGCATTCGAAAGAGGATGAAAAACTAACCTATGACATTTTTTGGCGCGAGTCAATCCGATCAGCCGTTCAAAAGTTAGAGCGGTTACAAGATTTTAGGAAAGGTTGAAAAAATCCTAAGTGTCAGAGTGACTGTGTACGGTAAAAATGAAAAATTTTTTCCAAAGTGTCGAAATTCGATGCGCCAGTACTACCATCGTCTTCCTCGTCAAAAGTTAGGTCGACAAGTTTTTCCCACCCTACCCCTACCCCCCCGGGAGAGCTAGCTGCTATCTCGGCTTCTAGTGGACGGATTTTGTTCGTTCGGGTTGCATTCGAAAGAGGATGAAAAACTAACCTATGACATTTTTTGGCGCGAGTCAATCCGATCAGCCGTTCAAAAGTTAGAGCGGTTACAAGATTTTAGGAAAGGTTGAAAAAATCCTAAGTGTCAGAGTGACTGTGTACGGTAAAAATGAAAAATTTTTTCCAAAGTGTCGAAATTCGATGCGCCAGTACTACCATCGTCTTCCTCGTCAAAAGTTAGGTCGACAAGTTTTTCCCACCCTACCCCCCCTACCCCCCCCGGGAGAGCTAGCTGCTATCTCGGCTTCTAGTGGACGGATTTTGTTCGTTCGGGTTGCATTCGAAAGAGGATGAAAAACTAACCTATGACATTTTTTGGCGCGAGTCAATCCGATCAGCCGTTCAAAAGTTAGAGCGGTTACAAGATTTTAGGAAAGGTTGAAAAAATCCTAAGTGTCAGAGTGACTGTGTACGGTAAAAATGAAAAATTTTTTCCAAAGTGTCGAAATTCGATGCGCCAGTACTACCATCGTCTTCCTCGTCAAAAGTTAGGTCGACAAGTTTTTCCCACCCTACCCCCCTACCCCCCCCCCCGGGAGAGCTAGCTGCTATCTCGGCTTCTAGTGGACGGATTTTGTTCGTTCGGGTTGCATTCGAAAGAGGATGAAAAACTAACCTATGACATTTTTTGGCGCGAGTCAATCCGATCAGCCGTTCAAAAGTTAGAGCGGTTACAAGATTTTAGGAAAGGTTGAAAAAATCCTAAGTGTCAGAGTGACTGTGTACGGTAAAAATGAAAAATTTTTTCCAAAGTGTCGAAATTCGATGCGCCAGTACTACCATCGTCTTCCTCGTCAAAAGTTAGGTCGACAAGTTTTTCCCACCCTACCCCCTACCCCCCCCGGGAGAGCTAGCTGCTATCTCGGCTTCTAGTGGACGGATTTTGTTCGTTCGGGTTGCATTCGAAAGAGGATGAAAAACTAACCTATGACATTTTTTGGCGCGAGTCAATCCGATCAGCCGTTCAAAAGTTAGAGCGGTTACAAGATTTTAGGAAAGGTTGAAAAAATCCTAAGTGTCAGAGTGACTGTGTACGGTAAAAATGAAAAATTTTTTCCAAAGTGTCGAAATTCGATGCGCCAGTACTACCATCGTCTTCCTCGTCAAAAGTTAGGTCGACAAGTTTTTCCCACCCTACCCCCCTACCCCCCCCGGGAGAGCTAGCTGCTATCTCGGCTTCTAGTGGACGGATTTTGTTCGTTCGGGTTGCATTCGAAAGAGGATGAAAAACTAACCTATGACATTTTTTGGCGCGAGTCAATCCGATCAGCCGTTCAAAAGTTAGAGCGGTTACAAGATTTTAGGAAAGGTTGAAAAAATCCTAAGTGTCAGAGTGACTGTGTACGGTAAAAATGAAAAATTTTTTCCAAAGTGTCGAAATTCGATGCGCCAGTACTACCATCGTCTTCCTCGTCAAAAGTTAGGTCGACAAGTTTTTCCCACCCTACCCCCCCGGGAGAGCTAGCTGCTATCTCGGCTTCTAGTGGACGGATTTTGTTCGTTCGGGTTGCATTCGAAAGAGGATGAAAAACTAACCTATGACATTTTTTGGCGCGAGTCAATCCGATCAGCCGTTCAAAAGTTAGAGCGGTTACAAGATTTTAGGAAAGGTTGAAAAAATCCTAAGTGTCAGAGTGACTGTGTACGGTAAAAATGAAAAATTTTTTCCAAAGTGTCGAAATTCGATGCGCCAGTACTACCATCGTCTTCCTCGTCAAAAAATAGGTCGACAAGTTTTTTCCACCCTACCCCCC
>CAJQUW010012999.1:0-150689 GCA_907163375.1 Prostheceraeus crozeri
TTCGAGGATGATAATCTACAATACTTTGAACTAAGAATATCTGTCTGTATGGCTTGTTGATCAAACAAACAAAAACCGGAAGTTTTACACTCCATGATTAGAAGTTATAGCAGCGTCGTCGTTTAGCGCCTGATGAATGATTAGAGCCTCTACGACGTTTGCGTGAATGCCTTTTGACTGAAGATCGCACCTTACCAGCTCCGCGATGTTTCCTCCTTCCTTTATTCATTCGTTTAGGTGATTTCTTTCCTTGAGTAACACCAGCAAAGGTCTGCTTCAATGTTTTTAAACCGCGTTCCTTCCCACGATTCAACAAACTGCTCTTAAAACTTCTACCTCTGGAAAGATCACTAGCAACATCACCAGCAAAGCCAACGGCATTACTTAAAACATTTCGTTTTAAAGATCTACCGACATTGGATATGAGAGGTGCTACAACAGATTTCAGTGCACCAAGTATGCTACCTCCACGTTGGCGGCGAGCGCCGATGTAAATTTGTCCTCCACCACTTACATAGGAGGGTCGTGAATAAAATGAGGCAGTTGGATTCATAGCTCAAACCCTAAACATTGTTAGTTACAACTTTGCATGAATCACTGTCGATCACTTAGATGAAAGATGTCGGCACGACGCATCCAAGAGTTCATACTTGAAGGATAACTAGTCCATTTAACAAGACACCATTCTTCACCTTGCCGTTTTTTACATCGAATGATTTTCTCTACCAAATATGTTTCACTTTCAGTGACCACCTCAATCTCATCGCGGTAAAAGCTACCCTCAATTTCTTCATTATCGTAGTCTTTCAACTTGTAGGTGGTCGGAGAGTCTTTTTGATTAATCCTTGATACTGTAAATACCTCCTCTGTCCAATTCGGAAGGTACCCTTTAGCAAAAACACTTTTCACTTTTGAGATACGAACTTTATCGCCAATTTTCACATCACTTTTCACATGAGTGCGTTTACGTTGGAATGATTCGCGCACTTTATCTACATTGTCAGCATTTACATCTACTGGTCTGAGTCCAATAGAACGATGGATAGAGTGATTGTAGGCATGGAGTGTATCTTGTAGAACCTTTGTCCAATTTTGTGTCAAGTTGGCAGTAAAATGTCGCCACAAGCGATTTTTTAATGTGCGATTAAAACGTTCAACGAGTGCAGCTTTATAAGCACTCTTTACACTAAACAACTCAATGTCATGCCTCTCAAATAATCTTCTCACATGCTGATTTTCAAACTCTTTTCCTTGATCACTCTGAATTCTTTTTGGAATCCGACCTTCTCGAAAAATTGTTTGGAATGCTTTTGCTACTCCTTTCCCTTCTTTAGTTTTTAAAGGTTGAGCCCACGCATAACGCGAGAAAATATCAATGACGGTTAAAATAAAATTATTACCCGAGTTATGTTTTGAAATGGAGGCGACATCGCACAAATCTGCTTGCCACTGTTCATCGATGTCATGAACAATATAATGGCGGGTGCGGTACTTCTTTTTCGCTTGTTTGTGGAGTGTATAGGTAGCCTGACCCTTTAACCATCGTTTCACTTGTGATTGTGGAAGACCACTCGCTTTTGATAATTTCTTGATAGATGCAAATCCTGCCGGATGTTTTACATCATAATAGGTTGACTTCAAACGTTCAGTCGATGACGACTGACTCTTTTTCCTCCTCATCTTTTTGCTTTCTTGCCTTTCTACATTTACAACAACTGCAGCATTTAGCTTTAGCGGTTTTGCGATCGTGTTCACATTGCTTAGGGGTTTCATTGTGAGAGCTGGCGCAGCAAGTGCAAGTGACAACGACATTCACCTCTGGCGGCTCATTACATGGCAAGCAACACATCTGCTTCATATTAATAGTCTGAGAACATGTATTTCCTGGGAGGAGCTGTTTTACGTTTTCCTTTTACTAGTTTTAGTGGCGATGTAGATCTACGTCGAGTTCTTCCTCTTGTTTGCTTAGTGAGTGTGGAAGGGGATGTAGCAGGTGACGACTTAAACCAATTTGTTGCATTTTCATCGTCTGAAGCATTGGAGCAGTAGCCACTGTTGAATCAAGTTCTTTCAATGTCTCATTATTCAAAGCAAATTTTGGTACATTATGCTTTTTCAATAGTTTAAGAAAGTATGACCAACCAGGTGGAACATAGCCCTGACGGCGCTTTCTACGTGTCGCATACTGAATCAAGTCTTCATAACGTGAAGCATCAATCACTTTATTTTCATCTGTAATGATTTCTCCTCTATCATTTACATTGAGATGGGGTTCAATACTGTTGAAAAGAGATATGGCATGTGCGCGAGATGCTAAAGGTGTAGCAGTCGATACAGAGTCACGCATCTTATTCTTCAAGTTTTTCAATTGCTCAACAGTTTCCGATTGTAATAATACAGCACGATGTGGATCTTTGATGTGAACATTTTGCTGATAATCTATTTCTTTCCTATACATTTGATTTGCAAGAGGTTGCTTTACTTGCTGCATGGCAGTCAATTGTACATATTCATCCTGAGGAATAACAATCATGCGAGAATAAGAACTCATAGTTTGTAGATAATCATGGGAGTTTTCAAATATCACTTCGAAATCTAAATTCTTCCGGACACTCTTGCGTAAAGTCAATGAATAAGTAACCGTATGGTTTTTCAGTAGCTGCTTGAAAAATTTCAATTGAGGCTTTTGATCCTCTGGGTGCAACTTGTCGCGCTAAAATTTCAAATTGACTTTTATCTCGCGGATTCTTGAAAATAGCATAATAGTGTGTATTCAGGTTTCGTGTACGAGCTTCTTTTCCATCAGGAAACAAATTTTGTGTAATATAGATGATAAAACACCTTTTATGGTGTGCTGCGCGAGTGAACATATCTGTAACATCTTTTGAATTCTTACTTTCTTTTAATAAATCATCCAATACAACAACATCATTAGACTGAAGTTTATCCACTGGAATAATTCCTTCATGTCGAATAAAGTTGCGACTTTGCAATTCCTGAAACAGCGACGGTTGATAAATACCATAACACCAAATCACTCGATTGATAGGTTCCTTAAACAACTCCCTTCTTTTATCCAATAAATTCAGCGTGAAAACAGTTTTACCTGCATGAGATGGACCTGATACAGTCAGAACTTTATCACATTGAAGTCTGAAATCCATTTTATTACTTTGAGACTCATCATTTGCATAATTAACGCTTAGAGCCAAGAAATTTCCCAATAGTTGCCCACGCAGGAGCGAACATTGGGTTGCCAGCTGAAAGGAAACCGCCCTTTTGTGTTAGAGTTTTCTTCTTTCTTTGAAGGGCGACTTTAGGATTGGAGATGAAACGCAATTTCGTAGCATATCGCTTAAGTAACTTTCGTTGTTTTGGCGCTAATTTCTTCGTCCTCAACTTTCTCACATGAGAAATAATTTCACAAATGAATTTATCGTTAGCATGTCGTATAGCATTGTATCGCTGATTTGCTTTCATTCGTCGGAGAGCTTGAATGGCTGAAGAAAACTTTTGACTTTTACGTTTCGTCATTTTACGTTTCGCCATTTTCCGTGTTAGTCTTTGCTAAAACCTATCTTTACCACATTTGCATAGGTACTAACTATTGCGACATAAGTGACACTCGAAATGAGCAATATCACAGTGGTTACATTGGCAAAGTTGAATGCAATTACGTATGAAACAGCGTTGACAAAAAGCATGCTTACATCTCTTGAAGATGCGCTTTTCATTTCCATCCTTTCGCTTACATACATCGCAACACATAGTTTCACCGTTACTGATGTCTATAGCAAGTCTTTTTGAAGATATGAATTTGCTAGCCTTTTCTAAATAATAGACGCATGTACAGAAGGAATATACTTCGAGAGTGAGCAGACATAGCTCGAAAACCAGTTGTGCTACAATCAAGTACCACTGCATTTTCAATTTTTCTTTATGGAAAGTTGAATGTGAATATCTGAAATCGCTTCAATCACTAGACTGCTACCATGATGGTTAAATGCGTTAAGACGTTCAGCAATTTTTATCATATGTCTTTTAAAAAATTCTTGGGGGTGATCTACCACTTCCATTGAATAAGAAGCAAAATGGAAAGAGCGACTTTCCACCTCTTCCTTTCCAAAATGACTAAACTTAATTTTCGCAACTAATCGCGCCATGATAATGCTATCAGAGAATGTATTCATTAACTCTAGAAATAGAGTGCTAGCATCATCAACCACTGCTTCGATGTCGGTCTCATCTTTATGAAATTTTATCACATAATCTTGAACAGCTCCTTTTAAACTTTGCCTATGAAAACGTAATGTTCCGCAGTCGTTTGAGAAAGACATGATCGCCCTTTATCTAACCCATCCATTGTATGAAAACAACAACTCTTCTCATAGTAACATTTATTGAATAACGGTAACAAGCATGCATTATAAATCAATGGTTTGAAAGAGATAAAATAGATACAGCTGGTAACTATCATACAGCGAGCAATGATAACCATACAGGACTTTGGCAGTGTTGAGGTAAGGAGGAAAGAAGCATTGGTTATGAACGTAGCTACTACAGCGAACAGACAAAATAGGAACACACAAATCCTTAAAACGTTTCGTGACTTCATGATAATGTTGATTCACTCTAGTATCCCAAGGTGGGAGCAAAATATCATCAATGATTAGATTGGGAAATACTTTCCTCTCCTTACCAGGATTATTACAAAAGATGCGTATAGCATTGAAAGCAGCTAACCATCGTTTAAAGTCAATAAGAAGAGCACTCTCACAAGAAAAGCCATAGTCTTGCAAATATTTCAGATTAAGTCCATGAATGTGTTTTCTCGCCCATTGATCAACATTGGGATCGCAGTTGGCATGTTGATGATAGGCACTAACAATCTGATATGTCCAATTGTTCATAGCAATAGCACTGAGCTCCTGTACAGGTTCACCCTCACAATCCATAAAAATGATGATAGAAGCCTAAAACGGAAATTACACATCTAAGGAAGCGTTCTATAACATATTACAAAATGAAGAATTACATCGATGCTTTTCACGACAAAATACACAAATGATATGATGGCAACGAAGAAGTAAAATGTATCTAATAAGACCACGTCTACGACACTCAAAGCACATAAGCGAATTGTCATAGGGTAGAGTTAGGAAAGGGCTAGTAATTCTCCTTCTTTGATTTGCGTTTTGATGTAGCATTCTTCTCCGACTTGCGCTTCGTACCACTGCTGTTAAGGATTTGATCAATTATGTCGTCCACGTTGGGTGGTTTTGGAATATATAGGATGGATTCCATATGCATGGAGAGAGAGACTATTTTATTATCCTTGTGTCGACCATAATATAGCCCATTCACTTTGAAAAGGATATCCCAAGTACCTTCTCCGAGCTCATCACATCTGATGGCTATTGATTGATCTCCCTCCTTCTTATAGTAAGTACACCAATGTGATACCGGTAGGCAAATGTGATTACCATCCCAAATCTTTCTATAGGGAGTATCCTTGTCATCTCTAGCCTTCCACTCTTGAGCAAGAGGAGTAGGAATGTCCATATTTAATGTCACATACTCCTCAATAATATCAAGTTGGTGGCGAATGTACGGACTCACGGGGATCAGTATGTAGTCCCCATACTGATTGCGCATTATCTTGACATCCGTGGAAGGGAGCATTCCCGTTTGGAGTACTACGCTATGATCGTCATAACGCAAGACTTGTTTAAATTTACGCTGTAGCGGTGTAGGATTATGTACCTTGGTTGTTTCTTCCACTGGCCTCAGTTGTAGATGATCTGACCGTAGCGAACCTTGTAACGTTTGACCGCCATTTTGTCCTACTAGTGCAGCAGATGGAGTAGATGCCTGAAAATGAAAAAAGATTGTATTAAGTTTACGTTCAAGGGAGGAGAGGGAGGAAAGTAGCGACTTACCATTTTAGTTGGATAATAGAACAGGGAACTAGAGAGAGAAAATGTGCGTCCGTCACTCGTATGATTCAACGATGGAATGATTCTCACTGTGGAAGGCTCGCTATTTATACAGAAATGCTTGATTCTCATTGGATGATGATCCTCATTGGACAATAACATCAAGTTGATTCCAAATCTGAAATCCGTTTTCCAATCCGATGCTTCGTTTGGAAGCTACAGCCCAAAACGTCCCAAATTCTAACTCTGTCGTTTTTCGCCAATGTCCCAAAATCTTAAATGGCGTCTCACATCTAAACGAAGACAGATAGGAACAAGTCGATTCTTTCACTGAATTTGTCTCACTCTTAGCTTTCAAACGAGCTATGGCACGACAAAATCCGTTCACTGGAAGCCAAAATCGAGGGGGGCGCGCCGGTCGAGTGTTTGTCACTTGCTTACTACTACTGTATGATTTGTGCTCTGATTTGTGACATGAATAATGTCTCATTCCCCTGACGATGGCTGGCTGTGCCGGTCGAAAGGCCTTGCCTGAATAGACAAACTTTACCGAACATCACGGTTTTTCGGCTTCTCTCAAATATGGATATAAATCAATCTAGCCGATTATTTCGTGGAATTGAAAAATGTCTCAAAGATACTCACAATTCAAAATGCAACGGTCCTGATGGTTTAGTGTATGAAATTCTCAAGAATAATAAAGAGGAATCAGTAAGTATTTATCTACACCCCTTTAACAACAATCTAGATGGTGACATAGTTCCTTGGGATTGATTGCAGCTGGATAACTCCTACAGTTTAAAGCGGAAATAACAATGAAATAACTTCTTATAGATGTATTAATTTAGCTTAAGATGTATTAACTCTTTCACTGCCAAACACGTATATCTCCGTTTTACCATTCATGCCCGCTGCGGCCAAGCGCGTAGATCTACGTTTTTGGTAATTTTCTTTTGCGATGCAAGAGTGACAAAGAAATTCACTCACCACATGATGTAAGTACAACTCATCTGTGTCATCTACCATGATATCACGATGCTCGTGCAGGATGACTTATTTGTAGTGATCATCGTCGTTCTGCAAGGATCGAAATGACATCGTCAAGTAGAGCACGAAGTCGTGCATATTCTGTGGAGGAAATGGCAGAAATAATTGGAAACTCTGACAGTGAAGAGGACATCGTGGAAAGTAGTGATGATGAAGACCAATCTGATTATGATACAAGTGCCTCCGAAGACGATATGGATGATGTTGAACAACCGGAAGATGTTCCACATGCAACAAACTGGAGTCCAGCAGGCCGTAGTCCTAACAAACACCCCTGTTCGGCTACCAATCCTGGTCCACGCGGAGAAGCGGTTATGAATGGGGAACAAAGTGCCACGAGGCATTTTCAGTTATTCTTTTCGGATGAGCTGTTGGAGACTGTTGTTCAGCAAACGAATTTGTACGCTGAGCAATACTTTAAAGGTCTTGAAACGCCTCTATCTCCACATTCAAGGATGAAACGCTGGAAGGACGTGGCAATACCGGAGATGAAAGTGTTCTTTGAACTGACACTGCTGACAGGGATAACAGTATCTGTAAAGTATAGTAGATACTGCTAACAGTATTTTTAACTAGACACAAAGTTGACAGTGTTTCCTACAAAGTACATGTGCATGTCAAATATGAATATGTATCTGATTGCATTTTTTGTTTTTGTTGTACCAATTCAGTGTAATTATATAAAATCAATTAAGATTAATTTTTGATTTAAATTAATTCAATTAAAAACAATTAAATTTGATTTAACACCTTTTTTATTGCCTTTGACAGCAAATACTTTAAATACAATAACATATGAGTAGCATTTGTAATGATAGAACATGAAAAAACATCATTGAAAATAAGTATGCGCTGGTGTAAAAATGTGCAAAAACTTGGGCCACAGCAGGAGGTCACCGAAAAATCGTGGGCACTGAAAGAGTTAAAGGAAACTCAACCCTTGACAACATTCTCATCTTTCGAGAAATAAATAAAGCATCACACAAAAAATCATCAAATGAAATATGGCGGAGAATTTAATAATAATGTATTTAAGAATATAATAATATATTTTAAGAATATTTAATTTATTAGTAATAAATTAAATGACGTGAATAAAGTCCAATTAAAATTCTATAAGAAATTCTATTACTTGAAACCGTCCACAGCTAGTTATTGTATATATGGCGAATTCGGAGTAAAATCATTTGAATACCATTTATACAAAGCTGCAATACGTTTATGGAATAGAATAATTAGTGGCAATAGACAAGACT
The DNA here is from genome assembly GCA_907163375.1 of Prostheceraeus crozeri. NCBI lineage: Eukaryota > Metazoa > Platyhelminthes > Polycladida > Euryleptidae > Prostheceraeus > Prostheceraeus crozeri. The sequence goes on from CAJQUW010012999.1 coordinate 8,240, forward strand.
TAACGTGGAAATTCTAATGAGAATATCATGAGTAATTTAGATGATGCCACCTACACAAATACATGGACTCATCATATCAAGAAACTGTTTTTGAATTAAACTTACAAGAACTTTGGTTGAATCAGAATCACAGCGATAAAAATAACTTCATCAGAATCGTGAACGATAGATTAAATGATTTTTTCAGAGAAGAATGGATAAACTCTGCAAAGGTCAGTCATGAAGGATCGCGGCATATTGATATGTGCAGATTTGATAACAGCTTGAAGCCCTATCTCAACACGATGTCAGATATTATTGAAGAAGCGTCAATCATGTTGAACTTTAGAACAGGGCATCATAAATTAATGGCCGTTGTATATGCCGTTATGGCGACAGACTTGAATATGAAGAATGTTGCTGTCCCTTCTGCCCTGAAAAATTGAAGATATCTATCATTCTTTAGTTGAATGCCCAGAGTACAATTATATGCGGGCAGATGTAATGGAATTCATAAATATTCCATATAGATAGATTCAGCAGAACAGAATTTTACGACACCTCTGATTTCGGTAGGAGAATAAAGTCAATAGCAAACTTTATTAAATCAGTCAACAAAGAGAGATTAATTATGCAGTGCTGATAACATAGACATCATTGATCTGTCTATTAATTTCAGAAAGGTCTAAAACCTTCTAGCAATTATCTTACCAGACTAGATGCTGATGTCCAGACGGTGCAAGGTTCGCCACAATCAGGTCATCTACAGTTGAGACGGGTGGAGGAAACAACACAGGTACATAATCCTACACCCCTACAGCGTAAATTTAGACAAGGTCTAAAGCTACTAACATTGAAAGTGAATGGCCTAAGATAGTAATGAAACAAGAACATAGATATCCATGATCCATAACTGAGTGGTTGATTCATCGACGTCGCTATGATGGTGGCCTAGACATGAAGGCAATTAATTTCATGGAACTTTGTCTATCTGATGAGGGTTGAATTCCTAGCAAAACACAAGCGTGATTCATTCAGGTTTAATGCGTCCTTAACGGTGAATTGTGTTGCGAGCATAAAACAGTGAAGCATCAATGGGTAGAACCTGCGCCGTCGTTGGATGTCAAACAGGGTATAAGTCAGAGTAAAAAGAAGACCATGTAAGAATACATGCATTTCCACATGAAAATGAAGATCTCTGAAAAGAATAGTTGCGACATATTTCGAGAAAATTCTTCAAGCCATTAAAGTCTTCCGGTGTTTGCTCAAGGTATTCCAATGCTGATGATTTTGTCTTAACATCGACGTACACCAATATGAGAAGAAAACAGGACTCACAAATGTTGCAGAAACGTTACATGAAAAGCGACGTGATTCCATCGGTTTTTTCTCATGTGAAGGGTCATTTCCCTACTCCACTTCCTGTTAGGAGAATCCAAATGTAAGTCATCGAGTAAAAGTGTTGTTCGAAAAAGGAAGAAAATCCGAAAATATGCTTAGAACTTAGTAGTAAGCAAACCTCCACTTTAAACACAGCGCCCCCCTCGGTTGAGAGTGTCCGTGTTGACTTGGGCGGCCGACCAGGTTGACCAGAGAGTTAGCGTCGACTGTGGGATGTTTTGGGTTCTAGCGTCTAAACGGCTGTTCCAATGGTAGATCTGAGGCCAGATTTGGAATCAGCGTCAAATTCTACATCTGTGGGGTGATTTCCAGCTCAATCGTCGAGAAAAAATTTTCAACATTTTTCGGAAAAACGACAAGAGTTAACGGCGAATTTGGGTTGGTTTTGGGCTGTAGAGCCGAAACGAAGCATCGGATGGGAAAACGGAGGCCAGATTCGGATTCAGCGTCAATTTCTGCATCGGTAAGGTGATTTCCAGCTCCATCGGAGAGAAAAAATTTTTGGGACGTCCCTCCCCCTCGGCAGCGTTGCTTCCAACTTTGGTTCTAGAGATTGTAGGAAGTCGTGCAATAACTCGTTTGAAAGCTAAGAGTGAGACAAATTCAGTGAAAGAAACGGCTTGTTCATATCTGTCTTCGTTTAGATGTGAGACGCCTTTTAAGATTTGGGAGATTGGCGGAAAACGACAGAGTTAGAATTTTCCAAAAAACAGCTCCAGCGGGCTAACGAAGGCTCGGATTGGTAAACGGAGACCAGATTTGGAATCAACTTGATGTTATTGTCCAATGAGGATCATCATCCAATGAGAATCATGCATTTCTCTATAAATAATGAGACTTTAGAGTGACAATCATTCTATTTTTGAATCGTATAAGTGACGGACGCACGTTCTCTCAGCACATCTATCCTACTTTTCAACTAGAATGGTAAGTCAGAAAACTTTCCTCCACCTCCTTTCTTGAGTGTTTACCTAATCGCATCTTTCCGATTTCAGGCTTCTACATCACTTACCAGACTAGATGCTGATGTCCAGACGGTGCAAGGTTCGCCACAATCAGGTCATCTACAGTTGAGACGGGTGGAGGAAACAACACAGGTACATAATCCTACACCCCTACAGCGTAAATTTAGACAAGGCATACGCTATTACGATCATGCTATAGCACTGGAAACGGGAATGATCCCTTCCACAGACGTGAGTGTGAAGAGGAATCAGTATGGGGACTACGTCATCATTCCTGTAGCTCCGTACATACGTCGCCAGCTTGACATTATTGAAGAATTTGTGACACTAAATATGGATATCCCTACTCCCCTTGACGAAGTGTGGAGAGCGAGAGGTGACAAGGATACACCATATAAAAGATATGGGAAGGTGAACGACTTTCTCTACCACTATCGCATTGGTGTTCTTACTATCGAAAGGATGGAGAACAAATAACACCCATCAGGTGTGAAGAGCTCGCAGAAGGCACTTGGAATATTCGTTTCACAATAAGCGGACTATATTATGGTTATCATAAGGATAATAAATTGGCCTCTATAGCAATGCATACTCAATCCATCCTATATATACTGAAGCAGCCAAATTTTAATAACATTATTGATCAAATCCTCAACGAGAGCGGTGGGAAGCACAAGTCAGAGAAGAATGTTGCCGGAAAACGCAAATCAAAGAAGGAGAATCGCTAATCCTTTCCTATCTCTACCTTATGACAATTCGCTTATGTGCTTTGAGTGTCGTAGACGTGGTCTTATCAGATACATTTTACTTCTTCGCTGTCATGTTATTTGTGTATTTTGTCGTGAACAGCATCGTTGCACTTCTTCATATTGTAATATGTTATAGGATTTTTCATCCGATGAGTAAAACCATAGAAATCAGATTGTTTTACTGTATTAGGTTAGAAGGGTCATCAGCTGATTACAGGTGGTCATTAAAGCTGCTCGGAATCCCGAAATTTTAGCGCGAATTCAAAACGTCGGACTTGTATTTCTCAAGCATGAAGTCACGTGTGATAAATGGACCAATTTCATTTACGAAAAGATCATCTCAGCTGATGTGCAAGGTCGTTCAAGGTCAAAATTTGAAATATTGCAAATATTTCTTCTTGTTTATGTATCAAAAAATTGTAAATAATTGTATAAGTAATGTTATGAAATAGCATTAGTAATTCATAGTGAATTTCAGATAATGAGCTCATATTTTGAAATTATCAGCTGACGATCTAAACGTGAACATATCGTAAAATATCCTATAGACGAATTTCGGTCATTATTTGAGTGAACAGTGATTTTCGATCATGATTCCAATGGTTAAGAATGATATAATTTGTACTTGGATGTGTGGAGAACTAGAATCAAAGCAAAATGGTCTAGATTACCAATAAAATCAAAATGGTAGTGTATATATATATCGGTATAAAGTCCGTTTTCTATATCGTTGCGCACATGGTTGCACAGGCCGTAACGCTCTTTTATCTCTTGCTTATTCTCATCAAATTTAACTATATATGCTCATATAATTGATTACTGAAGATTGCTAAACTTAATCATTTAGTGATCCGAGACACTTACTTGTTTTAGGAAACATTGTTGTCTGCGTAATATTTTCAAGAGAAACTGACCTGTCTTTGAAAAGAAAGGTTTACAATTAGTGCATCATGCCCATAATGGCGTACGGAGCAGAAACCTGGAGCATCACAAAGGAAGGCAATGGAAAATAAGTTACCCAAAAAATATGGACAGGATGATATTGAGAATAACGTGGACACAAAAAGAAAGTAGTGTGGATAAGAAACAAGACGAGAGTGTGCAGGACATCTAGCCCCATACAGAGACAATAGATGTTGGAAGACAACTACACAATGGATTCCATGAGATGGTGAAAGGGTAAGAGGCAGCAAAAAACAATGGAGAGACGAACTCGGGAACTTCTTGGGACCAACGTTGAGTTGATGGACGACCAATAGAATGGAAAAAATGTTGGGGAGTCCTTTCTCCTGCAGTGGAGATGATCGTGCAGAAGGGTTGTACAAACACAGTCCAATACGAAAGCTGATGATGATGTGGTCGGCCTAATTAAATGAAATAATTAGTGATTAGAAGTTTATTAATTCATATGATCACAATAGGCCTATTATCATATCTGATCATGTCATAACTTAGCCCGTCTCCTGCTATCATTGACTGAGTTGCTAAAAGCCTTATCGATTCACTTATCGGATGTCAGTCACGCCACATTCAGCTCAGCGACTACCGCGTGAAGAAATTGCTAATGTTTGTGAACAGGTGGAGAGCCAAGCATTCGTGTGGATTTTAAATTTTCTGGTCTCAACCGAGGGAAATAATGATTCACCTAATGACTGAGCAATGAGCATGGGAAGAATACAAACTTGAAGTTTGCCAGTGAAGGGATTGGCCGAAATTGATAAAACTTACATATTCTTAGAACTGATAATGTCGGCATTCTTTTGAACCCAAACTCGAACGCGCCGGCGTTAATACATCAAAAGTTATTAAGTTGTGTACAGTTAACCGTTGAAAACATTGTTAACGCGATTGAAGGGTAAAGTCATGTTAATTGAGGTAAAAGTGTTAATTGAATAAAATTGCACAAATTGTCCGAATGCGAAAAAAACTATATTATCTGAAACCTTAACTCGAGCCTGATTCAATGGCGATAGTCTTAACTATCTGTTTTGCGTAGGTAACGGTGAATGAATTGATCAAAAAATCAAGCTTTAGTGGCTTGTCTGCGTACCACAGCTGACTATACACAACTTAAACGATCTGCCAATTCAAAGTACTAAGCATAATCTTTCACATGGTATAAAGTTTATTGAAATTGAGCATGTTCATCATTGAAAATCATGTCGGATGTTTTTTAGCAGCATTTTTTCGGTAAAAATTATTAGCTTTGCATCTTTTTCACATTCAACGAATCTTAAAATCTTTACATCTTGATGAAGCTGAATGATAACTCATACTGTATGCCGATTTCCATTAAAAAATCTCATCATCTTAAAATCCTGCATCAAAGAAAACGCCCAATTTTCTTTCGGAGGGCCTAATGACCACAACTGATCACTTAAGAAAGTACAATGTACGTCAAAATAATCTATGGAACACAAGGTTTCAGATGGTATATCGTAAAGGATGGTTATCGTTTCAGGTGGTTATCTGTAAAAGTTGCTCTTTATTGAGTTAGTTCAGCTGTGATGAAGTTCGTCAAACTGTATCAAATTTGATATCTTTCAACATCATGAAAGAATAGTTCAGGCTATGAGAATTGAACCACGGACTTCTGGACTCTGTGCCAACCACTTAGCCACATGACTATACTGACGACAATGTCAAGAGTCGCTTGAGTTACACTGGATCATGGAATTGAAAATGCCGTTGCACGACCTGCCCGATACGATGGTGACGCGCTGATTCCACACTCTCCGAGACAGTAATGACTGCAACTCACTAGATATTCCGAAGCCAGGAAGATGTAATGGGCAAATGCACGTCGTTCGTAGTCAATGATCCAGCTGATGATGAAGCATGATTAGAATAATGTAATTATTCATATTAGAATAAGAATAACTAGCAGGAGCACGACGGCACAGATTGTGAAAAAAGCGATGAAAATCGATGCACTGGTCATTGAGATGTAAGCCCAAACAATATCACGACCAGTGTTTTTTTAAGGTTTCGTTTACCCGCCCACTCCCAAATTCTACCCGCCAATCTAAAACAAAGCAAAACAAGGCTTGTAGATCTTTCTTTCAATTTCCTTTCCAGCTGTAAAAAGAAAGCGGAAACAAAGTTGCAGCTTTTGAATATTCAGCAAATTAGAAGTGGTGGTACAATATATGCCTACATGACGTACATGCACTAAAATGTGCACAGCAACAAGTGCTGGATAAGAAGGAGAGGAACAGTGGAAAATTGTCTCTTGAACTTTCAGTAAAAACATATATGATAAATGCATAATACACTACATGATCTCACAGTGAATATAGCAAACTGCAATTTATATAAAGACAAATTGCATTCTGCAACGTCATTCCTCATCGACAAGAGCCTATTGATGATCAACGAAACAGTGCCGCATATGAATGAGAAGTGAGGTTAAAGAATGTAAATAACCGTTGATAAGCGATGAATGTGTTATTTGCACTGCAAAAGTCTGCAAATTGCTTAGTTAAGTCATGGATGATGAAAAGTTGTGTTACAATTATTACTTAAAAATTGAATAGGCCTAGTTTCTCTTTAACGATCGAAATTTATTGTCAACTACGTATAGGGGCATACATACATGTACTGTACAGTTGTACACCTCCATAACTTTCAGTGATGCAAATTCTATAAATGAAGTAAGCCATGTGAGACAAGAAAGCACCACTGGGAATGTATTTCTTCATTTGCAACCAGTAAAATTTATTTTGGCATGGTCCACTACATGACTACATAGTATTTCCGTTTTGATAACTTCCTACTTTTAAATGCGTGTGAGTGAAGGAAAGTTTTTATACTTGTTAACTTGACGATGGTTGCGAATCGCATCATCGAACATAAATAGGTTTCGTATAGATTATCCACACCTGAAATAGGGTTGGGTTTAATAATTTTTAAATTCGAATTATGCGAATAATTCGAATTATTCGCCTTATGTGAAAAACAACAGTGACTGACATGGACAGTGGTCCGAGTTGACATCCGAAATTTACCCGCCCATTTGAAATTTTTACCCGCCCAAATCGGGCGCGTATATCGCCTTAAAAAACCCTGATCACGACGATAAACTATGCAGAGACACAGCCGTTCTTAGCATATATAGCTTCCTATGCAGCACCGTTTAAATCATAATTTGAATTTAATTATGATTTTTGATAAATTGATAATTTAATTTTTAAATATTTCTCATTTTTTATAGCATTTATTCTCATGTACTTATATCATACTCTTCATTGGCTTAGTGTTTGGCATTCTATTGAGCCGTGGCCGCTAGTTATCTTACTTATCAGGACACTTGATACCGATCAGCATTATACCTGGTTTGAATTTTACATTCATGTTTGCTCTTAATTTCAGGGTTGCTCATGTCACAGTCTGGATAATGCTTCGAATTCTAACGAGTCAAAGGCTTTAGTTTTCTAACTTATCAGGACAGTTGACACTGATCATCATTATACTTGTTTTGAATTTTACATTCATATTTGTTCTTAATTTCAGGGTTGCTCATGTCACAGTCTGGATAATGTTTCGAATTCTAACGAGTCAAAGGCTTTAGCTTTCTAACTTATCAGGACAGTTGACACTGATCATCATTATACTTGTTTTGAATTTAGCATTCATGTTTGTTTATAATTGCAGAGTTGCTTATGTCACAATCTGGATAATGTTTCGAATTCTAACGAGCCACAGGCGAGGTGGCATGGTCTATGTCAAGAAGAAGTGACTGACAAGTTCACGAAAATTTTGAACGGCGTTCAGTTCAAGTTCGCGAAATTATAAAATGAACGCCGCTCAGCTCATGCTCAGCAATTAGTCCATCTCGCTCACCTTTCTCTTTACGTTCATTACATAAGTAATTTTAAAATGTACTCTTACTACGCAGTTACCGATATAAATGATTGAGTTATCGCTTCTTTCACATGTCTAAATATTTCAGTAAGATATTATGAACTAGAATATCACTGCAATTTGGGGATTTCCCGTGTTATAAGCCTGCATGCCTTAGCAGCAATAATACTTTTCCTCTTTGACATAATGGCAATTCTATGAAGGTATACGTATGTAAGTATGTCTTTAACAGACCGAACAGCACTAGAATTTGCAAAATCAATCCTAAAGCAGGCCTACAGTTCTTTGTCATAAAATTAAGTTAAATTGTCCCTGCTTTAGTCACAAGAATTAGTACTGAATTTCCCTTATTCATTGGTCTCCATGGTGCATTCGTATGGGCGTTTCAAGTTACTTCATAAGAAACCAACGTCATTTCTAAGAATTACGGTTGTGCATGCATGTCATCATGAGCGTCAGGCATCTGACAAAATGGATAAAAATAGCTTAGAGTGAATCAGTCTAACTAGGTAATTTCGTTCAATCATGTGTGAACGCTTAAAGGTGGAAATGAACGATAGCATTAAACTCCCGATCATCTCCGAATTATGCGAACGCCGGTTCAGTTCAAATTCACGAAAATTGTGAATTACTTCATGAACTAGTTCAATTGAGCGGCGTTCATTCACACTCTGGTAAGAAGCAGGAATCCGAGACAAAACTATTTCCTACCCATGAATGCGCCAATGCATCATGAACGTGAACCACTTTTCTATTTAGAATACATTCAACAATGACCCAACTTTATTTCATAGAAAATACATGATCTAGCTAGACATGTTTACATGCTTCTGCTCGTGAATTTCATTGTCAATGTCGATCGTGATATCTGGATCTGACTGTCACAGTCAGTTCTTCATTCTAATGTTACAGGTAGACAGTGAACATCTCGTAAATATCATTCCTTTTTTTCTTCAACAGGTCGTCTACGCTAACACACATGATTTTCAGAAACCGTCAACGATGTGTTTTGTGCTGGTCAGTGCAATCAATCAAATTTCACTGCTCTTCAATGAGCAGAAGATTATGGATTGATCAGGAAAATGGAGTGCACTTCTCTTCTGTTTCAAATGAGTGTTCTGAAGTCTTAGATATAGCGGGAATTAGTGTAACTCGTGCAAAACGAGTTTCAGCATGATATGTGGCATTTTGGTGCATTGTGATATTCCCATGTATGATATTGGTATGTAGACTGGAACAGCGTCACGAATTTGATAACATGTTTTTTGTAAAGTTAAACAAATTGTATCTTTCATGTGAAAACCATAGTTTGTTTTTGAAGCTGTCAGTGTTGTGAATGAATTTATATATGAATAAAATGTGAAGTTGATGACCTGTTCTTACAATGTGTTCAGTGTTTGGAAGGTAGCAGGCAAATGGGCAAGGTATGGGAAGCATGAGTCCAATAATAGTTAAATTTCTGTTTGAATATGTAATCGGCTAGGGTTAGGGTTGGCGAACGGACTAGTTTCCGGGGATGGGAGCTTCGGATATGGATTGTAGGTGAATAGAGGATCAAGAAAAGTATAGGTTTGTCTAGGGTTTGGTGTTGGGTCATATGTCTGTAGAAAGAGTTTAGGTGACTTAATTGCTTATATAGTCCTATTTCATGCGTATAGGCATGCATTTCATAACGATGGTAGTTGGTATATACGTGTCAGGTGAGTTTGCATAAGTGATGGAGCATGCTCATATGAGCCGCAGACATTGTTAGGAATGTTTGCCAATTAGGACAGTAGAAATATGCTCCGAGCCTCGAGGAAGGATGAGGCCATATAATTGCGATTGTCCAATCATAACTTTCAGCAAGTTGCATTGCTAGTCCATGATAGATAGCGACTAGGAATTTATGGAAGGAAGACACTGAAGAGGTCTTAACATGTCCTAAAAGCTGTCACGGATGTGCAAAATTACTACATGTGCATTGTGCATGCAGGCACCCGCAATGCATGCAAAAACACGATCAATCCATAGTGTACCGATTGCAACAAGTTAGATGTGCGCGTTAATTCAGCGGCAATGGATTGATGAAGGAATTAATTCCTTCCTCAATCCATTGCCGCTGAATTAACGCGCCTGGTGGCTTATGCACAAAAATATCGCGAAATGAAAATTGAAATGCAGTCAGACATTTGGCTTCACATTACGTACTATTTTTGTGTTTCTTTCTAAAAATAAGTCTAAATCATCTGAGGTATCGAAATTCGTGAAGTTTCGTAAAAGTTAGCTGCAAAGTTATATCATTTGCCGTAGAAAAATAGACAATGAATTTCTACTGGATTATAATATATGACATCGTTTCGACTCCCCTTTTCCAATCCCGGAATTCAACTCCGCAGTTCAGCAACCGCAGATTAATAACAAACACACACACACTTCTCAATTCAAATAGTACAAAATCTCAGATCATCTTCCTAGGCCTACTCAGATCACTCCACATTGAGTAATTCAACATCAAATCAATTTTTAGGACATGTTAAGACCTCTTCAGTGTCTTTCTTCCATAAATTCCTAGTCGCTATCTATCATGGACTATAGCAATGCAACTTGCTGAAAGTTATGATTGGACAATCGCAATTATATGGCCTCATCCTTCCTCGAGGCTCGGAGCATATTTCTACTGTCCTAATTGGCAAACATTCCTAACAATGTCTGCGGCTCATATGAGCATGCTCCATCACTTATGCAAACTCACCTGACACGTATATACCAACTACCATCGTTATGAAATGCATGCCTATACGCATGAAATAGGACTATATAAGCAATTAAGTCACCTAAACTCTTTCTACAGACATATGACCCAACACCAAACCCTAGACAAACCTATACTTTTCTTGATCCTCTATTCACCTACAATCCATATCCGAAGCTCCCATCCCCGGAAACTAGTCCGTTCGCCAACCCTAACCCTAGCCGATTACATATTCAAACAGAAATTTAACTATTATTGGACTCATGCTTCCCATACCTTGCCCATTTGCCTGCTACCTTCCAAACACTGAACACATTGTAAGAACAGGTCATCAACTTCACATTTTATTCATATATAAATTCATTCACAACACTGACAGCTTCAAAAACAAACTATGGTTTTCACATGAAAGATACAATTTGTTTAACTACAAAAAATGTATATGTCATAATTATCAGAGGAATCATATGTTTATTCAAGTTACAATAAACTCTTAAAGTCTTAAAGCATAATGTTTCCACTACATATTCTCGGAGGAAAGGGCGGGTAATTCAATGTGCCTCACTCTCCCCTATGCTGCGCCTGTGAAGCCTGTCAGATGTTGTGCTAAGTTCTTCATAAATTATGCCATTCCTCAGCAGCCCGCAATGACATCATCCGGAAGCTCGCAAAATGTTCTTCCTAAATTGACAGCATCCTATCGGCGAGAAAGTCGCGACTTCAGGTTATAAGTCTGCAAGCAGAGAATTACGTCGAAAGAATTTGTCGATGGTGGACACGAAGGGAATTGCCTCCGGTGGACAACAAACAACTACTCTCCAAGAGGGACACAAGAAAACAGGAAGCAACTTTTACTTTTCTTCTGAAGAAGTGAAGTAGACTACTTCTCAAGCAATTCGAGGAGAGGACAAGAAAACATGAAAAGAACTCTTACATGAAGATGAAGTCGACACTTTTGGAAGCCATTAAGCTTATCGTTGCCTAACAGTTGTAGAAGAAATACCGGCCTGGCCTACGGTTGCATTTCCTTTTATCATTATTGATGCAGCAAAGCATTGGTTCAAATTAAAGGCACTGATCGTTAGGCTACCTTCGGCGCACGACAGGAAAATGAAGTTACAGTATTGCTGCCGATTATTTTTTATAATACCAGCCGCTAATTTTAGGAAGTTATAACCTCAGTGAGAATGCTATATAGCTAGGTTTCGTGCAATTTGATTATAGAAATAAGGAAATTAATGAAACGTTGTATACCTAGAAATGTGATCCACGGCTTGGAATCAAAAGTTCGTGAAAGTAGTGGTCTACATGAAATTTTGAATAAACTTATATATAACCGTTCTAATCCATCATCTACCAATATATTTAATATAAAGTATATATGCATATCTACAGTAGTTGGAAGCATGTTAAGTAGTTTTGAGACGAGAATTTGCAAATTACGGTTTCAACGGCTAATTGAGCGGCATATGTTAGTATCATAGCATGTAGATTAAAAATCAAGTAATTATATTCATTTACTATCCTGATGAAGGCGTTAAATATGAGCTACTTTCTCATTAGCAAACTGTAATTGATGCCAGTGGTTGACATGCTCATTTCTCCCCTTCTTTCCTCATTGAATTCATAAGCCTTACCATGTCAATTCATGAATATATATCTGCATACACTTTGAGTAGACCTACAATATTGCCACTACCGGTATATCAGCAATGAAAGCTACAGATAATCGTTCAAGAGAATATAATGAAGCAAGCATGACATCATATACAAGTGACTCAAATTTATTGAAACATGTAGGTGTATCAATGTCTATAAGCTGGTAATCCGTTTATATGCAGAAACACTTAACAGCAGCACATGAAGTTGACATCGTAGAATGAGGTCAACTGAAATCTTAAGAAAGATAAAACTTTACAAATTGAGGAGCAGCGAGCCTCAACAAAAACAAGGAATACGAAATGACACGCACATAACAGCTTCCAGTCCCTAAAAAGTGTACAACTTCTTCAATGTAGAAATGTGGTGTGGAAGTAACATGTACATTATACATTTAATATAAATAACTCCGTGAACGGACTACCCCATTGGTCAAACTCCAAACGATTGATCTGACAAGAATGATGAATATTAGCACCCTATACATCAGTTATGAGATTATATTCTCAGCTTCCAAATCGACTGGTTATTGCGTTCTTGCAAAGAGGTACGCGATGAAGTCACAAGACACTGCACTGAATTTCCGATTGGTTGTAGTATAGGCTCATTCAATCACTATACTTCATTGCTCACAACACATGCCGGGCACCAAAAGTCAGGTATGATTCTGATTCTTCTCCATTGAATACAACTGAAAAGAGATACAAAAAATAATCATTATAATTGCATCAATCGCTTTTATATGATAAGCAATTGTCAAGAAATAATCAAGCGAATGCACTATTGCAATGAAGTAAAGTGATAGGTGAAAGAATTACTTCAGTTATGGGAATATACGAGAATGGTAACGCACTTCTTTCTGGTTAGCCACTAAGAGCATCTATGTCATCGGTATGATGACAATGATCTGCAGTGACATTGAATCTTCCGAAGACAGCCTATACAGGTGTTATAGTTCTCTCTCTCCCTCTGTCTCAGTTTCCTACCGGAAACTAAAACCATGGTTTAATATTCCGATAGGAAAATTAAACCCAACATCTTAAAGTGTGTTTTAGTTTCCCACTGGTTTTCCCCTGGTGTCGCGGCTTCTAGTTTCCTAATAGGAAAATAAAACCTGGTATCATTTTCCTACTAGGAAGCTAAAACCATGATTTTATTTTCCGATCGGAAACTAAAACGTAGGGAAACTGAATCTCGTAACACCGGAAAACATTCATCTATTGATTGGCATAGATCCTCGATTAAGCGGATCTTAATCGTGGTCGGACTGAAAAGCAGTCATATAATTATAGAAATTTTTTACCATTCATACTTTTTTATTTAGTCCTTTGTTTTTTCATACTGATTTGCTCCTTTATGCCTATTTAATCGGACACTTTGGATATAAGAATCTTAAATGAACACATAAAATTTGAATGATTATGGCAAATACTACGGAAACAGATTTGCAAAACTCGCCCGCATTGCAAAGATATTCCTGTATGTGGGTCCGCTGTGAAGATAGCGGAACCACCTACTGGCATTAAAATTTCAAATTCTAATTTTTGCAGAGAATCACTGCAATAGACATACCAAGAGAATGGAATTGCTTCACTGATCACGGTTTGCCGTCCGATTTCACGGGAGGATAAGTAGTTGCCGAGAAAAATTGATTTTACGGTTTTCATGGACTTTTCTGCAAGCTGATTGTGAAGTTAGCGGAACCATTTTTCAATACAAAGAATTTCTCAGCAAAATCCATCCTCTCCTACTAATTTGAAGCTCCTACTTCTTTGCATGTGCTCTACCGTTCTTCTCAACTTTGAGCAGCTCACTCGTAATCGGCATTTTGATAGCGCCACCTGTACGATTGATTTGAAAAAGATTTTAATTTCGTTTACAGATTAATTCACATTAATGCGACAGAAATGAATAGAATATTTGAATTGTTGAATACATAATCTAGAGCGAGACTTACATTCCTTGCTTCACTTAGCGGCAAGACAAAGTGTGCACCAAGTTACATACTGACACATGGTGGTGCGAAGGAGTAGACGCAGCAGTGGAAGAAAAGAGAATGAGATTCGCCATATGGAAGAGAACTCAAGACGAAAAGTGATTAAAGAAGAATATGCAAAGGTAAAGGAGAATGCCCGCAAGATCATTGGCAATCTCAAGAGAGGAGAAGGAAAGAATTGGCGCAATTATTAACAAGTGAAGAGGGCAGGAGATGCTCAGGTGCGACACTGTTACTCGTTTCTGATACTTGGGAGACATGTTGGATTCCGGTGGTGGAACGGAGGCAGCTGTGACTGCGCGAATTGAGTGGCTGGGGGTGGGCGAAATTCCAAGAGATATCGCCTACCCTGACCAGTTGTTCTACTCCATACTGGATGAAGGGCAAGATTTACGACTCGTGCGTCAGAGCCTGTATGACTTACGGAAGAGAGACATGGGCTCTGACAGCTGTAGAAAAGAGGAGAATGGAGGTAGCAGACAGAAGGATGATCAGATGAATGTGTGGAGTGTCTCTCGAAGATAGAGTGGCCAGCGAAGACCTTCTGGCGTGCCTGAGCCTGCTGTCGGTCGATGGGGACATGAGGGTGTGCGGATTGCGATGATGCGGCGGAAAGATAGCAGCGATTGGGTGAAGAAAGTATGGAAAATGAAGATCAGCGAACCAACAAGAGACCGCCCAAAAAAGACCTGGGAAGAAGCAGTGTCCGCAGACTGTCGGCAATTGGGCCTCAAAGAAGCCGAAACCCTCGATCTGAACACCTGGAGGCATTCCATGAAGAATCATTGTCCAACCCAACGGAGATGGAGTAAAGGACGTTAAACGGATGAAGCAAAAAAGTGGGGCTACCTAGGTTCACATTCTTCATGAATTGCAATGAGCAATGAGCATCTACTAAATAGTGCCATCGTGAGTACTTACTATAGAAAAATGTTCGATTATGTTCAGTAATTGAACTTCATAGCTTCAAAAAAATTTCGAAACAATTAATTTCACCATTTATGTGAGCATGTTATGATAATATTACGCAGACAGGCACCAAACTAAGGTTTAAGTTGATCGCCAATCCATTGAACGTCGCTGAATTTCGTAGAATAACGATCGATGATATCCTACCGAAGTTGGAAGTAAATATTTCTATCATGTATGAACCAATTCTTCTTATGCAATGATTCAACCAATGCGGAGTGGACTTTGACTTCTTCGACTGACCAGCGCCACATACTCTGTAGAACATCTTTCAGACTGTCACTTACAAAACACAAATGCAATATGATGCATCTGCATGTGCAATAGTTTTTATTGTGGCAATCCTTCACTTGACCAAACGAACTTTGACCGTTGTGACCCATAACAGAACTTCCGTAAAATGTTCTCTCAGACAACTAAGCACGCCTGACACTCCGAAAATCCATTTTTGTACATTAAGTACTGACCTATGCAAAGGTATACAGGTGTGCCGAATATGATTGCAACGCGTGTTTGACATGACCGAAATTGATTTTAGATCTGAAATTCTAAGGATAGTATAATACTTAAAAAATAAACATGGAAAATAAATTTCATCAAGATATCACCATTTTTGAAGAAGTTACGGTGTTTCAAAAAACATGGCCTCTACACAGGTAGACAGGTGTGCCGATGAGGGTTAAGATGTAGCGAAGGACTTGATACAGCAATACTGCTATAGACCTATTGTTCACTAAATGTGGATGTATCCGTAAAATGCACTTTTGTACTAAATGATAGATTATATGAACATAAAAACAGAAGTACCGTACCACAAATATTTGGTCCATGAAAGCACGAGCGCAATATTTTAACGGTGTGTTCAGAAATGATAAAAAGCTAAAAAGTAGGAGTAGGAGTAGTAGGTACATTGAATTTTGCACCCTTAAACGGATTTGAAGAATTCAGAAGAAATTTGTACATTCAAAGCTTGTCCTTTTGCTGAATTGATCTCCATGTTTCTACAAACAGCCCAGATTGTGATGATATGATGCAGGAGTAGCAAAAATAGAAAAGATTTTTCGATTTCATCAGAAACATCCCATACGTTAATATTCCCTTTGTAAAACCTCCTCAAAATCAGATTATATTCACACTTGAAGCGAGAGATTAAGATTATCATCGTACTTAAGCGCATTTCACTTTAATCTACTTATTTGAATGTTAGTATGAAAGTTCCAGGAATATGGTAACAAGATTCAGTAGCATTTTGCAATATACATATGACAATGTGAAGAAAAAAGGAAATAACGGAAAAATTGGTAAAAAAACGGGAAAGGACAATTTTCGAAAAAGCGGAAAATAACGGAACTCTGGGTACCATGCTAATACTAGTGTGTTTTTCCAATTGCGAGGACATAAAGCATTGAAATTCAGTAAAAGACCCTTAAAGGTAGGTTTACGATAAATTTCAGTAAGTACATTGTCCTTATCAATTTTCAGAAGAAGATCCAGAAAAGGTAATTCTTTATTACCCACTTCTGATGTAAAGTGCAAGTTACTGTGTTGAGTATTTAGAAAATTATGGAATACATCTATGTGTTGTTCATTGTTAAATACAGCTATGATATCATCCACATAACGACGATACACAACAGGAGAGAAATGTAAGTCCTGCCATTTATGTTCTAGATTAGCTAAGAAGATGTTAAGCGAGGGTTGGACCCAACGGGCTACCCATACTTACACCATCCACCCGTTGGTATACGGTGTCATTCATAAGAAAGCAACCAGACGTGGCAAATTTTAATATTCGGTTTATTTTACAGGATGTTTTTAAATATCATTAGGTACAAGAATTATTTTAAATTTAGAAGAATCACTCAATATCCCATTAAGTTTATGATTATAGTCATCAGTATCTACAAGCACGATACCTTGACCTTTATCAAAAGAACAAATCTTTAAGTTACGAATCTTAGATAATCTATTTAAAGCCATGTGTAACATGCCGTTACGTTTACTTTTCAAAATGTCATTGCAGTTATCTTCGAATTCCTTCAGTGAGTGTATTATATATAATTTTATTTCTTTGGTCCAGTTAGGATCATTGCGTGGTACGCCACAAATTGATATTTCTAGTTCATATTTCATTTTATCTAAATCAAGGTGTCTTGGAGCAATAGGATTTTTTAAACCATACCGTAATGCTTCACGTTCAAACAGAGAGAGTGAATGGCTACTAAGGTTAATGATGCAATCAGGGGTTGCAGTCTTTGTTCAAGCCAAAGTTTACTTCATTTACTACGATGAGATTCTTTTACTTGTAGGAGTGAGTTATTGACATGTTTCTAAATAGCCAATTTTAACGTGAGAATACGAAACCACGATAATTGACTCGAAATGTGACTGGTAAGACTTTGGAGTTTAAATTTATTGTGTTTCAATTTTTTATTTAAGAATTCTATATGCAATGTGATGGCTAATTTGTTGAATTCATCAACATCATCACTAATTGGTTTAAGTTTAGGCTTAGTGAGAAGAAATTTAGGAAACAATATTTAGACACAATGTTTTGTCTGATTTGTGTTGTAGACAGATCGGAAGTGGAGGAGGAGGGAGAACCAAACCCGAACCACCGCCAGAGTCAACTTCAATCTGTGATTACTTGAAACCCCATTCCACTCGGTGCAATTCCTTCAAAATGTTAAGCCAAATACCTCTTCAGTCACATTTCAGCACTTGATTCAGGAATCTTCATTGAATATTTCAAAAAGCTTCAACAGCATGTTGAATATTTTTACCTTAACTCGTTATCTACTCGGCACTTGTTAATAATGAGTCTTACGACTCTATAGGAACACTCACCACATTTCTGCCCCCCTAAGGTAGTCACTCGTAAGAAAGAGACATCGGCATTAAGTGCACAGTTGCTGAATAGTTACTAAAAGCAAATGCTGATGCACACATTCTGATTCCACCACAAGCAGATCTTGTAAAAGTAAGACTGACAATTTCAAATGCAGCCGTAATGGCTGGCTTCGATTAAACAATTCCGAAGTAGTATATTCCACAGTTTGCGATGTAAGGTAGGGGTCTTTAAGTGAACTAATTTTATTGACTTTTACTGCACTACTTTTTAATTGCCTGTACTTTGCGCGGGAATTGTTTTTACTACCTGCTAGCAATGTTCAGGTGAGCAGAGTTTTCTTGTTGTGATCTAGGTCGGGATTGCTTGTTCTAGCAATTCCGGTCAACATGGCAGAATGCAGTGATGATCTTATTGACGATGATGACATCTCTATTCTAGCGGAGGAGATTGTTTCCCGTGCACAACAGCTGCTAATTAAACCGGAGCCACGAGACTCTGAGGCCGCTGTTTCTTCACCCCGACGACAGCCGGGAGAATTACCCCGAACCAAATCGGGAGACTCGCCTCGACGGAAGTCGACCGTTAAGGAGATCGACCCACCGGCAAGCCCGTGGAGACACCCGCCTAGTATAGGCACCGCTTCACCTCGGCGACTGCGTGTACGCTGGGAGGACCAGGCCGACGACAACTCGCCCGGATCGACGCCCCCGTTAATGGTAAGTGCTATGAAGACTACAGTAGCTCCTAGCGTAGAACCACAAGCAAGTTACACTGGTGGCAGCGGTGGGATCTACGCTAGAGACACGTCAACGTGGTTGCGTGTTCCACTCAACGCATTTCCCGTATTTGACGGAGGTAATTTTTCTATTTACTATCAACGGATAAGTGCCGCTATGAATACTTATCCAGAGGCCGAGCGTTACCCTATTTTTGCCGCAAAATTAGGAGACAACGTCATTGAGTGTTTGTGTGATTTTTTTCCTGGGGGTCTTGGTCACTGTTCTTTTGAGCAAGTTGTGCAGTGTCTACTGATGAAATACCGGGAACACTCATAGCCACCGATAGACAGCAGCCTACCGAGAGAGCGGACAGGTAAGTACGAAAAATTGAGCATGAAAATATACCAATTTTTCAGGGGGAATCTGGTGAAGATTTTGACGTATGGTTTCGCCGAGTATCTATGTATTTGGATACCTATCCTCCACAGGAGAGAATTCATAGACTCTGTTCCCAGTTGGGAACAAAACCATTCGAGTTCGTGCAACATCGACCGGATGAGGTGCTAAACAGTTTTGATATGCTTGTCGAGTCTCTGAGGAGGAAATACGTTATACCGATTAATATGTCGAGGGCGCAAGAACTTTTTTATTCCAGGTATCAAAGGAATTCTGAAGATTTGCAAGATTTTGAGGGAGAATTACGGCGATTAGTAAGGATTGCCTTTCCGGCTCAACCTTCCTGGAAACAGGAGGAGGCTATTCTTCAAAGAATGCTTGCCGGCACTAGCAATGTCGAACTCTCTCGACATTTCACGTTCAGCCCACCCCTCTCGATAGAGCATCTCTATCACGCAGCAGATTTGATAAAAAAGAATCGTCTGCTCAATTCGGACTCAAGGGTCGAAGTAAGTAGGCCATGGGATGGACCATACTTAGTGACACGAGTGCCAAGCCGGACCAACATAGAAATCCGCAACCCAGCGAGACCGGGAAGAACCCTTGTTGTGCATGTCAACGAAGTAAAGCCATGCCCTAGGAACGTCAGATTGAATTCAACTGACAAAAAGACAAGGAAGGTGCATTTCCAACCAGTTCCCGAGATCCGAACATTTACACCAGACTCCTCTCCTTACAATGTCGGACAGACTAACACTGTTCCCCCTCCCTCAGTGGAGAGACCAACCGTCAACATCGACGAGCATTGCTTATACAGTGATGATGACAGCGAGTCTTCCTCAACGTCTGGAGACCCAATCGAGAATGAGGAAGTGATTTACCTAGACGAGCAAGACTTAGACCAGCCGTCGGATTCAGACGAGATAGGCTTAGGAGAAGTAATTGATATAAGCTCCGACCCTATCCTAGACTCGGACTTCGATTCCGACATCTGCATCTCTCACCTGTCATTCCAGTCAGACGAGGAGGAGGAGCAGTTAGTCGGAGCCATCAATTTTGGGGAGGGGAGGATCCCTCAGGATCTGCTGGAGTCCTGGAGGTACAGTGTGGTCAACCACTGCCTCCACGACACACGATTGCCCCCGCATCTCAAAGTCGCCTATCCAACCGGGAAGGGATGGATCAACTCGGTCGCCGAGGCCTCTTTTGCAAAGATCCTGACAAGTCTCCGCAGCCAATCAGATACGTCCAGGCGGATCAAGGCCACCGAGGAGCGCTGGACCGGGTGGGTACGGTACCACCCCCAGCTACTGCCCAAGTTGCCGAGATGGCGTCAAACGCTTCTCCAGCTGCAACCCCGAGACCCGCAGCCAGCGATCAAACCACGCTCCATCTTGCGACCACCACGGAGCGTGAGAGACGACCAGCCGTCGACCAACTCAAGCCTCGCGCAGGACACAATTGACCGGATGACATCCGAGATAACGAGGAATATCCTCCAAGTCCTCAGGCCCAACCGCGAGAATTCGCGAGACAGGGCAAGACCACCCAACCGCGGCAATTCGCGAGACAGGGTGAGGAATGGGATGCGGAAGGACATCCATCCTGCAATGAGGAGGATCCAAGCGCGGCGAATGGACGCGGAATCCAAGAAAGACTTAATACGGACGAGATCAAGATCTCCTGCAGCCCGTACCCGGCAACCGGTGGATGCAAGCCGAGACAGCCGCAAAATGACGCTGGTGGTTGGCGATTCCAACTTCACCCGCCTGCCTTTTACCGCTGCCCCATATCGCTCGATTGCGAGACCGGGCCTCCGAGCAGCACAAGCTGCGGACACTGTACGCCAGTGCGATGTGCGCCGCAATGACGTTGCCGCAATCGTCGTGGGTGTAGGAGTAAATGACCGCTCGGCGAGAAGCATCGAGGAAGTCCGGGCCGGGTTCCGTTCCCTGAACGAGGAACTTCAGCGGAAGTTCTCCGGCATCCCGATGTTCTTCATCGACGCGCCCGCAGACAAATTTGGTCACGACCGGCGCATGAGAGATCGTCTTCACAGTATCAACAATGTAGGGGCATGTTTTTTTACCCCAATACATTTTAAGCCGTCCGTGGTGAACACGGGAGACCCGCACTACACTGCGGAGGAGCGCCACGCACTTGCGCGATACGCGGAGCGGATCATCCGCCCACGTCTACCCCGTGTGTAGACTGGCACCGCTCGCAGGAGCGAGACCTTCTTCGTGGAGGAGGGGATAGTGTAAGGTAGGGGTCTTTAAGTGAACTAATTTTATTGACTTTTACTGCACTACTTTTTAATTGCCTGTACTTTGCGCGGGAATTGTTTTTACTACCTGCTAGCAATGTTCAGGTGAGCAGAGTTTTCTTGTTGTGATCTTGGTCGGAATTGCTTGTTCTAGCAATTCCGGTCAACATGGCAAAATGCAGTGATGATCTTATTGACGATGATGACATCTCTATTCTAGCGGAGGAGATTGTTTCCCGTGCACAACAGCTGCTAATTAAACCGGAGCCACGAGACTCTGAGGCCGCTGTTTCTTCACCCCGACGACAGCCGGGAGAATTACCCCGAACCAAATCGGGAGACTCGCCTCGACGGAAGTCGGCCGTTAAGGAGATCGACCCACCGGCAAGCCCGTGGAGACACCCGCCTAGTATAGGCACCGCTTCACCTCGGCGACTGCGTGTACGCTGGGAGGACCAGGCCGACGACAACTAGCCCGGATCGACGCCCCCGTTAATGGTAAGTGCTATGAAGACTACAGTAGCTCCTAGCGTAGAACCACAAGCAAGTTACACTGGTGGCAGCGGTGGGATCTACGCTAGAGACACGTCAACATGGTTGCGTGTTCCACTCAACGCATTTCCCGTATTTGACGGAGGTAATTTTTCTATTTACTATCAACGGATAAGTGCCGCTATGAATACTTATCCAGAGGCCGAGCGTTACCCTATTTTTGCCGCAAAATTAGGAGACAACGTCATTGAGTGTTTGTGTGATTTTTTTCCTGGGGGTCTTGGTCACTGTTCTTTTGAGCAAGTTGTGCAGTGTCTACTGATGAAATACCGGGAACACTCATAGCCACCGATAGACAGCAGCCTACCGAGAGAGCGGACAGGTAAGTACGAAAAATTGAGCATGAAAATATACCAATTTTTCAGGGGGAATCTGGTGAAGATTTTGACGTATGGTTTCGCCGAGTATCTATGTATTTGGATACCTATCCTCCACAGGAGAGAATTCATAGACTCTGTTCCCAGTTGGGAACAAAACCATTCGAGTTCGTGCAACATCGACCGGATGAGGTGCTAAACAGTTTTGATATGCTTGTCGAGTCTCTGAGGAGGAAATACGTTATACCGATTAATATGTCGAGGGCGCAAGAACTTTTTTATTCCAGGTATCAAAGGAATTCTGAAGATTTGCAAGATTTTGAGGGAGAATTACGGCGATTAGTAAGGATTGCCTTTCCGGCTCAACCTTCCTGGAAACAGGAGGAGGCTATTCTTCAAAGAATGCTTGCCGGCACTAGCAATGTCGAACTCTCTCGACATTTCACGTTCAGCCCACCCCTCTCGATAGAGCATCTCTATCACGCAGCAGATTTGATAAAAAAGAATCGTCTGCTCAATTCGGACTCAAGGGTCGAAGTAAGTAGGCCATGGGATGGACCATACTTAGTGACACGAGTGCCAAGCCGGACCAACATAGAAATCCGCAACCCAGCGAGACCGGGAAGAACCCTTGTTGTGCATGTCAACGAAGTAAAGCCATGCCCTAGGAACGTCAGATTGAATTCAACTGACAAAAAGACAAGGAAGGTGCATTTCCAACCAGTTCCCGAGATCCGAACATTTACACCAGACTCCTCTCCTTACAATGTCGGACAGACTAACACTGTTCCCCCTCCCTCAGTGGAGAGACCAACCGTCAACATCGACGAGCATTGCTTATACAGTGATGATGACAGCGAGTCTTCCTCAACGTCTGGAGACCCAATCGAGAATGAGGAAGTGATTTACCTAGACGAGCAAGACTTAGACCAGCCGTCGGATTCAGACGAGATAGGCTTAGGAGAAGTAATTGATATAAGCTCCGACCCTATCCTAGACTCGGACTTCGATTCCGACATCTGCATC
Source organism: Prostheceraeus crozeri (assembly GCA_907163375.1). Classification (NCBI taxonomy): domain Eukaryota; kingdom Metazoa; phylum Platyhelminthes; order Polycladida; family Euryleptidae; genus Prostheceraeus; species Prostheceraeus crozeri. The sequence continues at coordinate 31,682 of CAJQUW010012999.1, forward strand.
TCTCACCTGTCATTCCAGTCAGACGAGGAGGAGGAGCAGTTAGTCGGAGCCATCAATTTTGGGGAGGGGAGGATCCCTCAGGATCTGCTGGAGTCCTGGAGGTACAGTGTGGTCAACCACTGCCTCCACGACACACGATTGCCCCCGCATCTCAAAGTCGCCTATCCAACCGGGAAGGGATGGATCAACTCGGTCGCCGAGGCCTCTTTTGCAAAGATCCTGACAAGTCTCCGCAGCCAATCAGATACGTCCAGGCGGATCAAGGCCACCGAGGAGCGCTGGACCGGGTGGGTACGGTACCACCCCCAGCTACTGCCCAAGTTGCCGAGATGGCGTCAAACGCTTCTCCAGCTGCAACCCCGAGACCCGCAGCCAGCGATCAAACCACGCTCCATCTTGCGACCACCACGGAGCGTGAGAGACGACCAGCCGTCGACCAACTCAAGCCTCGCGCAGGACACAATTGACCGGATGACATCCGAGATAACGAGGAATATCCTCCAAGTCCTCAGGCCCAACCGCGAGAATTCGCGAGACAGGGCAAGACCACCCAACCGCGGCAATTCGCGAGACAGGGTGAGGAATGGGATGCGGAAGGACATCCATCCTGCAATGAGGAGGATCCAAGCGCGGCGAATGGACGCGGAATCCAAGAAAGACTTAATACGGACGAGATCAAGATCTCCTGCAGCCCGTACCCGGCAACCGGTGGATGCAAGCCGAGACAGCCGCAAAATGACGCTGGTGGTTGGCGATTCCAACTTCACCCGCCTGCCTTTTACCGCTGCCCCATATCGCTCGATTGCGAGACCGGGCCTCCGAGCAGCGCAAGCTGCGGACACTGTACGCCAGTGCGATGTGCGCCGCAATGACGTTGCCGCAATCGTCGTGGGTGTAGGAGTAAATGACCGCTCGGCGAGAAGCATCGAGGAAGTCCGGGCCGGGTTCCGTTCCCTGAACGAGGAACTTCAGCGGAAGTTCTCCGGCATCCCGATGTTCTTCATCGACGCGCCCGCAGACAAATTTGGTCACGACCGGCGCATGAGAGATCGTCTTCACAGTATCAACAATGTAGGGGCATGTTTTTTTACCCCAATACATTTTAAGCCGTCCGTGGTGAACACGGGAGACCCGCACTACACTGCGGAGGAGCGCCACGCACTTGCGCGATACGCGGAGCGGATCATCCGCCCACGTCTACCCCGTGTGTAGACTGGCACCGCTCGCAGGAGCGAGACCTTCTTCGTGGAGGAGGGGATAGTGTAAGGTAGGGGTCTTTAAGTGAACTAATTTTATTGACTTTTACTGCACTACTTTTTAATTGCCTGTACTTTGCGCGGGAATTGTTTTTACTACCTGCTAGCAATGTTCAGGTGAGCTGAGTTTTCTTGTTGTGATCTTGGTCGGGATTGATTGTTCTAGCAATTCCGGTCAACATGGCAAAATGCAGTGATGATCTTATTGACGATGATGACATCTCTATTCTAGCGGAGGAGATTGTTTCCCGTGCACAACAGCTGCTAATTAAACCGGAGCCACGAGACTCTGAGGCCGCTGTTTCTTCACCCCGACGACAGCCGGGAGAATTACCCCGAACCAAATCGGGAGACTCGCCTCGACGGAAGTCGACCGTTAAGGAGATCGACCCACCGGCAAGCCCGTGGAGACACCCGCCTAGTATAGGCACCGCTTCACCTCGGCGACTGCGTGTACGCTGGGAGGACCAGGCCGACGACAACTCGCCCGGATCGACGCCCCCGTTAATGGTAAGTGCTATGAAGACTACAGTAGCTCCTAGCGTAGAACCACAAGCAAGTTACACTGGTGGCAGCGGTGGGATCTACGCTAGAGACACGTCAACATGGTTGCGTGTTCCACTCAACGCATTTCCCGTATTTGACGGAGGTAATTTTTCTATTTACTATCAACGGATAAGTGCCGCTATGAATACTTATCCAGAGGCCGAGCGTTACCCTATTTTTGCCGCAAAATTAGGAGACAACGTCATTGAGTGTTTGTGTGATTTTTTTCCTGGGGGTCTTGGTCACTGTTCTTTTGAGCAAGTTGTGCAGTGTCTACTGATGAAATACCGGGAACACTCATAGCCACCGATAGACAGCAGCCTACCGAGAGAGCGGACAGGTAAGTACGAAAAATTGAGCATGAAAATATACCAATTTTTCAGGGGGAATCTGGTGAAGATTTTGACGTATGGTTTCGCCGAGTATCTATGTATTTGGATACCTATCCTCCACAGGAGAGAATTCATAGACTCTGTTCCCAGTTGGGAACAAAACCATTCGAGTTCGTGCAACATCGACCGGATGAGGTGCTAAACAGTTTTGATATGCTTGTCGAGTCTCTGAGGAGGAAATACGTTATACCGATTAATATGTCGAGGGCGCAAGAACTTTTTTATTCCAGGTATCAAAGGAATTCTGAAGATTTGCAAGATTTTGAGGGAGAATTACGGCGATTAGTAAGGATTGCCTTTCCGGCTCAACCTTCCTGGAAACAGGAGGAGGCTATTCTTCAAAGAATGCTTGCCGGCACTAGCAATGTCGAACTCTCTCGACATTTCACGTTCAGCCCACCCCTCTCGATAGAGCATCTCTATCACGCAGCAGATTTGATAAAAAAGAATCGTCTGCTCAATTCGGACTCAAGGGTCGAAGTAAGTAGGCCATGGGATGGACCATACTTAGTGACACGAGTGCCAAGCCGGACCAACATAGAAATCCGCAACCCAGCGAGACCGGGAAGAACCCTTGTTGTGCATGTCAACGAAGTAAAGCCATGCCCTAGGAACGTCAGATTGAATTCAACTGACAAAAAGACAAGGAAGGTGCATTTCCAACCAGTTCCCGAGATCCGAACATTTACACCAGACTCCTCTCCTTACAATGTCGGACAGACTAACACTGTTCCCCCTCCCTCAGTGGAGAGACCAACCGTCAACATCGACGAGCATTGCTTATACAGTGATGATGACAGCGAGTCTTCCTCAACGTCTGGAGACCCAATCGAGAATGAGGAAGTGATTTACCTAGACGAGCAAGACTTAGACCAGCCGTCGGATTCAGACGAGATAGGCTTAGGAGAAGTAATTGATATAAGCTCCGACCCTATCCTAGACTCGGACTTCGATTCCGACATCTGCATCTCTCACCTGTCATTCCAGTCAGACGAGGAGGAGGAGCAGTTAGTCGGAGCCATCAATTTTGGGGAGGGGAGGATCCCTCAGGATCTGCTGGAGTCCTGGAGGTACAGTGTGGTCAACCACTGCCTCCACGACACACGATTGCCCCCGCATCTCAAAGTCGCCTATCCAACCGGGAAGGGATGGATCAACTCGGTCGCCGAGGCCTCTTTTGCAAAGATCCTGACAAGTCTCCGCAGCCAATCAGATACGTCCAGGCGGATCAAGGCCACCGAGGAGCGCTGGACCGGGTGGGTACGGTACCACCCCCAGCTACTGCCCAAGTTGCCGAGATGGCGTCAAACGCTTCTCCAGCTGCAACCCCGAGACCCGCAGCCAGCGATCAAACCACGCTCCATCTTGCGACCACCACGGAGCGTGAGAGACGACCAGCCGTCGACCAACTCAAGCCTCGCGCAGGACACAATTGACCGGATGACATCCGAGATAACGAGGAATATCCTCCAAGTCCTCAGGCCCAACCGCGAGAATTCGCGAGACAGGGCAAGACCACCCAACCGCGGCAATTCGCGAGACAGGGTGAGGAATGGGATGCGGAAGGACATCCATCCTGCAATGAGGAGGATCCAAGCGCGGCGAATGGACGCGGAATCCAAGAAAGACTTAATACGGACGAGATCAAGATCTCCTGCAGCCCGTACCCGGCAACCGGTGGATGCAAGCCGAGACAGCCGCAAAATGACGCTGGTGGTTGGCGATTCCAACTTCACCCGCCTGCCTTTTACCGCTGCCCCATATCGCTCGATTGCGAGACCGGGCCTCCGAGCAGCGCAAGCTGCGGACACTGTACGCCAGTGCGATGTGCGCCGCAATGACGTTGCCGCAATCGTCGTGGGTGTAGGAGTAAATGACCGCTCGGCGAGAAGCATCGAGGAAGTCCGGGCCGGGTTCCGTTCCCTGAACGAGGAACTTCAGCGGAAGTTCTCCGGCATCCCGATGTTCTTCATCGACGCGCCCGCAGACAAATTTGGTCACGACCGGCGCATGAGAGATCGTCTTCACAGTATCAACAATGTAGGGGCATGTCTTTTTGCCCCAATACATTTTAAGCCGTCCGTGGTGAACACGGGAGACCCGCACTACACTGCGGAGGAGCGCCACGCACTTGCGCGATACGCGGAGCGGATCATCCGCCCACGTCTACCCCGTGTGTAGACTGGCACCGCTCGCAGGAGCGAGACCTTCTTCGTGGAGGAGGGGATAGTGTAAGGTAGGGGTCTTTAAGTGAACTAATTTTATTGACTTTTACTGCACTACCTTTTAATTGCCTGTACTTTGCGCGGGAATTGTTTTTACTACCTGCTAGCAATGTTCAGGTGAGCAGAGTTTTCTTGTTGTGATCTTGGTCGGGATTGATTGTTCTAGCAATTCCGGTCAACATGGCAGAATGCAGTGATAATCTTATTGACGATGATGACATCTCTATTCTAGCGGAGGAGATTGTTTCCCGTGCACAACAGCTGCTAATTAAACCGGAGCCACGAGACTCTGAGGCCGCTGTTTCTTCACCCCGACGACAGCCGGGAGAATTACCCCGAACCAAATCGGGAGACTCGCCTCGACGGAAGTCGACCGTTAAGGAGATCGACCCACCGGCAAGCCCGTGGAGACACCCGCCTAGTATAGGCACCGCTTCACCTCGGCGACTGCGTGTACGCTGGGAGGACCAGGCCGACGACAACTAGCCCGGATCGACGCCCCCGTTAATGGTAAGTGCTATGAAGACTACAGTAGCTCCTAGCGTAGAACCACAAGCAAGTTACACTGGTGGCAGCGGTGGGATCTACGCTAGAGACACGTCAACATGGTTGCGTGTTCCACTCAACGCATTTCCCGTATTTGACGGAGGTAATTTTTCTATTTACTATCAACGGATAAGTGCCGCTATGAATACTTATCCAGAGGCCGAGCGTTACCTTATTTTTGCCGCAAAATTAGGAGACAACGTCATTGAGTGTTTGTGTGATTTTTTCCTGGGGGTCTTGGTCACTGTTCTTTTGAGCAAGTTGTGCAGTGTCTACTGATGAAATACCGGGAACACTCATAGCCACCGATAGACAGCAGCCTACCGAGAGAGCGGACAGGTAAGTACGAAAAATTGAGCATGAAAATATACCAATTTTTCAGGGGGAATCTGGTGAAGATTTTGACGTATGGTTTCGCCGAGTATCTATGTATTTGGATACCTATCCTCCACAGGAGAGAATTCATAGACTCTGTTCCCAGTTGGGAACAAAACCATTCGAGTTCGTGCAACATCGACCGGATGAGGTGCTAAACAGTTTTGATATGCTTGTCGAGTCTCTGAGGAGGAAATACGTTATACCGATTAATATGTCGAGGGCGCAAGAACTTTTTTATTCCAGGTATCAAAGGAATTCTGAAGATTTGCAAGATTTTGAGGGAGAATTACGGCGATTAGTAAGGATTGCCTTTCCGGCTCAACCTTCCTGGAAACAGGAGGAGGCTATTCTTCAAAGAATGCTTGCCGGCACTAGCAATGTCGATCTCTCTCGACATTTCACGTTCAGCCCACCCCTCTCGATAGAGCATCTCTATCACGCAGCAGATTTGATAAAAAAGAATCATCTGCTCAATTCGGACTCAAGGGTCGAAGTAAGTAGGCCATGGGATGGACCATACTTAGTGACACGAGTGCCAAGCCGGACCAACATAGAAATCCGCAACCCAGCGAGACCGGGAAGAACCCTTGTTGTGCATGTCAACGAAGTAAAGCCATGCCCTAGGAACGTCAGATTGAATTCAACTGACAAAAAGACAAGGAAGGTGCATTTCCAACCAGTTCCCGAGATCCGAACATTTACACCAGACTCCTCTCCTTACAATGTCGGACAGACTAACACTGTTCCCCCTCCCTCAGTGGAGAGACCAACCGTCAACATCGACGAGCATTGCTTATACAGTGATGATGACAGCGAGTCTTCCTCAACGTCTGGAGACCCAATCGAGAATGAGGAAGTGATTTACCTAGACGAGCAAGACTTAGACCAGCCGTCGGATTCAGACGAGATAGGCTTAGGAGAAGTAATTGATATAAGCTCCGACCCTATCCTAGACTCGGACTTCGATTCCGACATCTGCATCTCTCACCTGTCATTCCAGTCAGACGAGGAGGAGGAGCAGTTAGTCGGAGCCATCAATTTTGGGGAGGGGAGGATCCCTCAGGATCTGCTGGAGTCCTGGAGGTACAGTGTGGTCAACCACTGCCTCCACGACACACGATTGCCCCCGCATCTCAAAGTCGCCTATCCAACCGGGAAGGGATGGATCAACTCGGTCGCCGAGGCCTCTTTTGCAAAGATCCTGACAAGTCTCCGCAGCCAATCAGATACGTCCAGGCGGATCAAGGCCACCGAGGAGCGCTGGACCGGGTGGGTACGGTACCACCCCCAGCTACTGCCCAAGTTGCCGAGATGGCGTCAAACGCTTCTCCAGCTGCAACCCCGAGACCCGCAGCCAGCGATCAAACCACGCTCCATCTTGCGACCACCACGGAGCGTGAGAGACGACCAGCCGTCGACCAACTCAAGCCTCGCGCAGGACACAATTGACCGGATGACATCCGAGATAACGAGGAATATCCTCCAAGTCCTCAGGCCCAACCGCGAGAATTCGCGAGACAGGGCAAGACCACCCAACCGCGGCAATTCGCGAGACAGGGTGAGGAATGGGATGCGGAAGGACATCCATCCTGCAATGAGGAGGATCCAAGCGCGGCGAATGGACGCGGAATCCAAGAAAGACTTAATACGGACGAGATCAAGATCTCCTGCAGCCCGTACCCGGCAACCGGTGGATGCAAGCCGAGACAGCCGCAAAATGACGCTGGTGGTTGGCGATTCCAACTTCACCCGCCTGCCTTTTACCGCTGCCCCATATCGCTCGATTGCGAGACCGGGCCTCCGAGCAGCGCAAGCTGCGGACACTGTACGCCAGTGCGATGTGCGCCGCAATGACGTTGCCGCAATCGTCGTGGGTGTAGGAGTAAATGACCGCTCGGCGAGAAGCATCGAGGAAGTCCGGGCCGGGTTCCGTTCCCTGAACGAGGAACTTCAGCGGAAGTTCTCCGGCATCCCGATGTTCTTCATCGACGCGCCCGCAGACAAATTTGGTCACGACCGGCGCATGAGAGATCGTCTTCACAGTATCAACAATGTAGGGGCATGTTTTTTTACCCCAATACATTTTAAGCCGTCCGTGGTGAACACGGGAGACCCGCACTACACTGCGGAGGAGCGCCACGCACTTGCGCGATACGCGGAGCGGATCATCCGCCCACGTCTACCCCGTGTGTAGACTGGCACCGCTCGCAGGAGCGAGACCTTCTTCGTGGAGGAGGGGATAGTGTAAGGTAGGGGTCTTTAAGTGAACTAATTTTATTGACTTTTACTGCACTACTTTTTAATTGCCTGTACTTTGCGCGGGAATTGTTTTTACTACCTGCTAGCAATGTTCAGGTGAGCAGAGTTTTCTTGTTGTGATCTTGGTCGGAATTGCTTGTTCTAGCAATTCCGGTCAACATGGCAGAATGCAGTGATAATCTTATTGACGATGATGACATCTCTATTCTAGCGGAGGAGATTGTTTCCCGTGCACAACAGCTGCTAATTAAACCGGAGCCACGAGACTCTGAGGCCGCTGTTTCTTCACCCCGACGACAGCCGGGAGAATTACCCCGAACCAAATCGGGAGACTCGCCTCGACGGAAGTCGACCGTTAAGGAGATCGACCCACCGGCAAGCCCGTGGAGACACCCGCCTAGTATAGGCACCGCTTCACCTCGGCGACTGCGTGTACGCTGGGAGGACCAGGCCGACGACAACTAGCCCGGATCGACGCCCCCGTTAATGGTAAGTGCTATGAAGACTACAGTAGCTCCTAGCGTAGAACCACAAGCAAGTTACACTGGTGGCAGCGGTGGGATCTACGCTAGAGACACGTCAACATGGTTGCGTGTTCCACTCAACGCATTTCCCGTATTTGACGGAGGTAATTTTTCTATTTACTATCAACGGATAAGTGCCGCTATGAATACTTATCCAGAGGCCGAGCGTTACCCTATTTTTGCCGCAAAATTAGGAGACAACGTCATTGAGTGTTTGTGTGATTTTTTTCCTGGGGGTCTTGGTCACTGTTCTTTTGAGCAAGTTGTGCAGTGTCTACTGATGAAATACCGGGAACACTCATAGCCACCGATAGACAGCAGCCTACCGAGAGAGCGGACAGGTAAGTACGAAAAATTGAGCATGAAAATATACCAATTTTTCAGGGGGAATCTGGTGAAGATTTTGACGTATGGTTTCGCCGAGTATCTATGTATTTGGATACCTATCCTCCACAGGAGAGAATTCATAGACTCTGTTCCCAGTTGGGAACAAAACCATTCGAGTTCGTGCAACATCGACCGGATGAGGTGCTAAACAGTTTTGATATGCTTGTCGAGTCTCTGAGGAGGAAATACGTTATACCGATTAATATGTCGAGGGCGCAAGAACTTTTTTATTCCAGGTATCAAAGGAATTCTGAAGATTTGCAAGATTTTGAGGGAGAATTACGGCGATTAGTAAGGATTGCCTTTCCGGCTCAACCTTCCTGGAAACAGGAGGAGGCTATTCTTCAAAGAATGCTTGCCGGCACTAGCAATGTCGAACTCTCTCGACATTTCACGTTCAGCCCACCCCTCTCGATAGAGCATCTCTATCACGCAGCAGATTTGATAAAAAAGAATCGTCTGCTCAATTCGGACTCAAGGGTCGAAGTAAGTAGGCCATGGGATGGACCATACTTAGTGACACGAGTGCCAAGCCGGACCAACATAGAAATCCGCAACCCAGCGAGACCGGGAAGAACCCTTGTTGTGCATGTCAACGAAGTAAAGCCATGCCCTAGGAACGTCAGATTGAATTCAACTGACAAAAAGACAAGGAAGGTGCATTTCCAACCAGTTCCCGAGATCCGAACATTTACACCAGACTCCTCTCCTTACAATGTCGGACAGACTAACACTGTTCCCCCTCCCTCAGTGGAGAGACCAACCGTCAACGTCGACGAGCATTGCTTATACAATGATGATGACAGCGAGTCTTCCTCAACGTCTGGAGACCCAATCGAGAATGAGGAAGTGATTTACCTAGACGAGCAAGACTTAGACCAGCCGTCGGATTCAGACGAGATAGGCTTAGGAGAAGTAATTGATATAAGCTCCGACCCTATCCTAGACTCGGACTTCGATTCCGACATCTGCATCTCTCACCTGTCATTCCAGTCAGACGAGGAGGAGGAGCAGTTAGTCGGAGCCATCAATTTTGGGGAGGGGAGGATCCCTCAGGATCTGCTGGAGTCCTGGAGGTACAGTGTGGTCAACCACTGCCTCCACGACACACGATTGCCCCCGCATCTCAAAGTCGCCTATCCAACCGGGAAGGGATGGATCAACTCGGTCGCCGAGGCCTCTTTTGCAAAGATCCTGACAAGTCTCCGCAGCCAATCAGATACGTCCAGGCGGATCAAGGCCACCGAGGAGCGCTGGACCGGGTGGGTACGGTACCACCCCCAGCTACTGCCCAAGTTGCCGAGATGGCGTCAAACGCTTCTCCAGCTGCAACCCCGAGACCCGCAGCCAGCGATCAAACCACGCTCCATCTTGCGACCACCACGGAGCGTGAGAGACGACCAGCCGTCGACCAACTCAAGCCTCGCGCAGGACACAATTGACCGGATGACATCCGAGATAACGAGGAATATCCTCCAAGTCCTCAGGCCCAACCGCGAGAATTCGCGAGACAGGGCAAGACCACCCAACCGCGGCAATTCGCGAGACAGGGTGAGGAATGGGATGCGGAAGGACATCCATCCTGCAATGAGGAGGATCCAAGCGCGGCGAATGGACGCGGAATCCAAGAAAGACTTAATACGGACGAGATCAAGATCTCCTGCAGCCCGTACCCGGCAACCGGTGGATGCAAGCCGAGACAGCCGCAAAATGACGCTGGTGGTTGGCGATTCCAACTTCACCCGCCTGCCTTTTACCGCTGCCCCATATCGCTCGATTGCGAGACCGGGCCTCCGAGCAGCGCAAGCTGCGGACACTGTACGCCAGTGCGATGTGCGCCGCAATGACGTTGCCGCAATCGTCGTGGGTGTAGGAGTAAATGACCGCTCGGCGAGAAGCATCGAGGAAGTCCGGGCCGGGTTCCGTTCCCTGAACGAGGAACTTCAGCGGAAGTTCTCCGGCATCCCGATGTTCTTCATCGACGCGCCCGCAGACAAATTTGGTCACGACCGGCGCATGAGAGATCGTCTTCACAGTATCAACAATGTAGGGGCATGTTTTTTTACCCCAATACATTTTAAGCCGTCCGTGGTGAACACGGGAGACCCGCACTACACTGCGGAGGAGCGCCACGCACTTGCGCGATACGCGGAGCGGATCATCCGCCCACGTCTACCCCGTGTGTAGACTGGCACCGCTCGCAGGAGCGAGACCTTCTTCGTGGAGGAGGGGATAGTGTAAGGTAGGGGTCTTTAAGTGAACTAATTTTATTGACTTTTACTGCACTACTTTTTAATTGCATGTACTTTGCGCGGGAATTGTTTTTATTACCTGCTAGCAATGTTCAGGTGAGCAGAGTTTTCTTGTTGTGATCGTGGTCGGGATTGCTTGTTCTAGCAATTCCGGTCAACATGGCAGAATGCCGTGATGATCTTATTGACGATGATGACATCTCTATTCTAGCGGAGGAGATTGTTTCCCGTGCACAACAGCTGCTAATTAAACCGGAGCCACGAGACTCTGAGGCCGCTGTTTCTTCACCCCGACGACAGCCGGGAGAATTACCCCGAACCAAATCGGGAGACTCGCCTCGACGGAAGTCGACCGTTAAGGAGATCGACCCACCGGCAAGCCCGTGGAGACACCCGCCTAGTATAGGCACCGCTTCACCTCGGCGACTGCGTGTACGCTGGGAGGACCAGGCCGACGACAACTCGCCCGGATCGACGCCCCCGTTAATGGTAAGTGCTATGAAGACTACAGTAGCTCCTAGCGTAGAACCACAAGCAAGTTACACTGGTGGCAGCGGTGGGATCTACGCTAGAGACACGTCAACATGGTTGCGTGTTCCACTCAACGCATTTCCCGTATTTGACGGAGGTAATTTTTCTATTTACTATCAACGGATAAGTGCCGCTATGAATACTTATCCAGAGGCCGAGCGTTACCCTATTTTTGCCGCAAAATTAGGAGACAACGTCATTGAGTGTTTGTGTGATTTTTTTCCTGGGGGTCTTGGTCACTGTTCTTTTGAGCAAGTTGTGCAGTGTCTACTGATGAAATACCGGGAACACTCATAGCCACCGATAGACAGCAGCCTACCGAGAGAGCGGACAGGTAAGTACGAAAAATTGAGCATGAAAATATACCAATTTTTCAGGGGGAATCTGGTGAAGATTTTGACGTATGGTTTCGCCGAGTATCTATGTATTTGGATACCTATCCTCCACAGGAGAGAATTCATAGACTCTGTTCCCAGTTGGGAACAAAACCATTCGAGTTCGTGCAACATCGACCGGATGAGGTGCTAAACAGTTTTGATATGCTTGTCGAGTCTCTGAGGAGGAAATACGTTATACCGATTAATATGTCGAGGGCGCAAGAACTTTTTTATTCCAGGTATCAAAGGAATTCTGAAGATTTGCAAGATTTTGAGGGAGAATTACGGCGATTAGTAAGGATTGCCTTTCCGGCTCAACCTTCCTGGAAACAGGAGGAGGCTATTCTTCAAAGAATGCTTGCCGGCACTAGCAATGTCGAACTCTCTCGACATTTCACGTTCAGCCCACCCCTCTCGATAGAGCATCTCTATCACGCAGCAGATTTGATAAAAAAGAATCGTCTGCTCAATTCGGACTCAAGGGTCGAAGTAAGTAGGCCATGGGATGGACCATACTTAGTGACACGAGTGCCAAGCCGGACCAACATAGAAATCCGCAACCCAGCGAGACCGGGAAGAACCCTTGTTGTGCATGTCAACGAAGTAAAGCCATGCCCTAGGAACGTCAGATTGAATTCAACTGACAAAAAGACAAGGAAGGTGCATTTCCAACCAGTTCCCGAGATCCGAACATTTACACCAGACTCCTCTCCTTACAATGTCGGACAGACTAACACTGTTCCCCCTCCCTCAGTGGAGAGACCAACCGTCAACATCGACGAGCATTGCTTATACAGTGATGATGACAGCGAGTCTTCCTCAACGTCTGGAGACCCAATCGAGAATGAGGAAGTGATTTACCTAGACGAGCAAGACTTAGACCAGCCGTCGGATTCAGACGAGATAGGCTTAGGAGAAGTAATTGATATAAGCTCCGACCCTATCCTAGACTCGGACTTCGATTCCGACATCTGCATCTCTCACCTGTCATTCCAGTCAGACGAGGAGGAGGAGCAGTTAGTCGGAGCCATCAATTTTGGGGAGGGGAGGATCCCTCAGGATCTGCTGGAGTCCTGGAGGTACAGTGTGGTCAACCACTGCCTCCACGACACACGATTGCCCCCGCATCTCAAAGTCGCCTATCCAACCGGGAAGGGATGGATCAACTCGGTCGCCGAGGCCTCTTTTGCAAAGATCCTGACAAGTCTCCGCAGCCAATCAGATACGTCCAGGCGGATCAAGGCCACCGAGGAGCGCTGGACCGGGTGGGTACGGTACCACCCCCAGCTACTGCCCAAGTTGCCGAGATGGCGTCAAACGCTTCTCCAGCTGCAACCCCGAGACCCGCAGCCAGCGATCAAACCACGCTCCATCTTGCGACCACCACGGAGCGTGAGAGACGACCAGCCGTCGACCAACTCAAGCCTCGCGCAGGACACAATTGACCGGATGACATCCGAGATAACGAGGAATATCCTCCAAGTCCTCAGGCCCAACCGCGAGAATTCGCGAGACAGGGCAAGACCACCCAACCGCGGCAATTCGCGAGACAGGGTGAGGAATGGGATGCGGAAGGACATCCATCCTGCAATGAGGAGGATCCAAGCGCGGCGAATGGACGCGGAATCCAAGAAAGACTTAATACGGACGAGATCAAGATCTCCTGCAGCCCGTACCCGGCAACCGGTGGATGCAAGCCGAGACAGCCGCAAAATGACGCTGGTGGTTGGCGATTCCAACTTCACCCGCCTGCCTTTTACCGCTGCCCCATATCGCTCGATTGCGAGACCGGGCCTCCGAGCAGCGCAAGCTGCGGACACTGTACGCCAGTGCGATGTGCGCCGCAATGACGTTGCCGCAATCGTCGTGGGTGTAGGAGTAAATGACCGCTCGGCGAGAAGCATCGAGAAAGTCCGGGCCGGGTTCCGTTCCCTGAACGAGGAACTTCAGCGGAAGTTCTCCGGCATCCCGATGTTCTTCATCGACGCGCCCGCAGACAAATTTGGTCACGACCGGCGCATGAGAGATCGTCTTCACAGTATCAACAATGTAGGGGCATGTTTTTTTACCCCAATACATTTTAAGCCGTCCGTGGTGAACACGGGAGACCCGCACTACACTGCGGAGGAGCGCCACGCACTTGCGCGATACGCGGAGCGGATCATCCGCCCACGTCTACCCCGTGTGTAGACTGGCACCGCTCGCAGGAGCGAGACCTTCTTCGTGGAGGAGGGGATAGTGTAAGGTAGGGGTCTTTAAGTGAACTAATTTTATTGACTTTTACTGCACTACTTTTTAATTGCATGTACTTTGCGCGGGAATTGTTTTTATTACCTGCTAGCAATGTTCAGGTGAGCAGAGTTTCCTTGTTGTGATCGTGGTCGGGATTGCTTGTTCTAGCAATTCCGGTCAACATGGCAGAATGCAGTGATGATCTTATTGACGATGATGACATCTCTATTCTAGCGGAGGAGATTGTTTCCCGTGCACAACAGCTGCTAATTAAACCGGAGCCACCAGACTCTGAGGCCGCTGTTTCTTCACCCCGACGACAGCCGGGAGAATTACCCCGAACCAAATCGGGAGACTCGCCTCGACGGAAGTCGACCGTTAAGGAGATCGACCCACCGGCAAGCCCGTGGAGACACCCGCCTAGTATAGGCACCGCTTCACCTCGGCGACTGCGTGTACGCTGGGAGGACCAGGCCGACGACAACTCGCCCGGATCGACGCCCCCGTTAATGGTAAGTGCTATGAAGACTACAGTAGCTCCTAGCGTAGAACCACAAGCAAGTTACACTGGTGGCAGCGATATATTCACGTTTAGATCGTCAGCTGATAATTTGAAAATATGAGCTCATTATCTGAAATTTACTATGAATTACTAATGCTATTTCATAACATTACTTGTACAATTATTTACAATTTTTTGATACATAAACAAGAAATAATATTTGCAATATTTCAAATTTTGACCTTGAACGACCTTGCACATCAGCTGAGATGATCCTTTCGTAGTTGAAATGTCCCCGTGATAAATACCAATGAAGGAAATAATGCGCCTAGTTATTAGTTGAAGATATTTTTGATGATTTGTTTCATTATATTTATGTGTGAACATGATAAATACTTCAAATATCAATTTAATGATGCAAGGATTTCACATGACAAATGTATTTGCATGATGAAATGTACTGGTATAGAACTGACATAAGTGTAGTTTTGTAAATGATTTCTCTGATTGATGAATTTTTCTGTCTATTACTCTTGGTGAGGCGTATAATATTCTTCAATATCTCTGGTTACTGTAAATGTTTCTCAGTCATAAAGAGACTCCTATTCACGAAGTACATCACGAAACATGTCAGAACGGGTCTTGACTCGTTGATTTGTCTTGCTTTGTATTACAAAATTTTTGAGTGATTTCAATGCAAGCGTTTTTTCCTGCCATAAGTGTCTCCAAAACATTCAATACAGCAATGCCTCCATTTTTTTGTTTCATGCACTATAGACAATTTCTAGTCTTAATCCTTAATTTCTAAACGTCTTACTTCTTAAGTCTTCTATTTCTCTTAGGTCTTAATTTCTAGTTTTGGAGATATAGCCGGTGTAATAGATACTGCCAAAAATTTACTGTATTCTGATTGCCACCGAAATCGAATGAACATGCAATAGTAATCAATGTCAAATTAATAGCAATAGTTAACCCCGGATGAACCAGCACAATTAGAGTCATGCAGCTATTACCATGGCTGAGTCGGCAGCAAGCACTATAAGTGGCCGGTAACGGATCCAGGGGGAGGGGGTTCATGGGGTTTAAGTGGTTGAAGCCCATGCAGGTTCAGGTAGTTCCAAGCTTTGCTATTTTATAGAGGTCTGGGACAAGTTTGGAATCATGTTCAGCAAGGCTGGTTTCAAACAACAAGCAAAGTCAGAATACAAAATTGATAAAGTACAAACAACTCTGGAAATACAGAAGGTAGTAGAACCAAACTTCCTACAGCACTTAACCACACCCTATGATATAGCGAGCGCAATACAAAATTGAGACCAGTCCTGCACAAAAATATACGCTCATGGGAAACATTCATTCTCATCAAAAATTAATTCAATTTCATGGGATCACCAAATACCAATTATAAACAAGCATAGGCATAGCAAGATATTCAGTCAAATCACGCAACCAATACCACTAACCAATGTTCATGATCCCAATGGATGCCCAATTCAGTCCTCACCTCCTCCATGCCCTGCAACGGCCACAGCAAGCTCTCAAAGTTGACCTAATTTCACGGATTTTACTAAATTTGACCATCTCCTCAACTAATTTCAAGCATAGCCATAGCGGTCAAGATCAGGGTATCCGGAGCTTTTCCGTCAGAAAATTCCAGGACCATTTGAGAACATTTTCAACATTCCTATGAATTATCCTCAAAATTACTATTAATGATCTTTCTTAATCATGTGTTCGGAAATGTTCAGGTGTACATTAGTGAAGGAATCGTCATCACATTAACATGAGTCCTTCTTTTCACTTCAAGCATACCCATCATTGGCATTTATTGTTTGTGGTATAAATGTTTGTCCAATATTTTTTGGCCATAAACGTGTGTGACTTATAATTGATCAAAACAATGTTAACGATGTTTCTTCTCATAATGATAGCCGATTCAGCTCATGGATAATCAAGTCGAGTAATTGCTCTAAATCATTGTACGCATTGTCATGGCTTAAAGCAATGATATCAATGCAAAATTGGTTTAGTACATATGAAATGTTGAGGAAGATTGAGTGTGTTACCATTATAAAATCTTTATATGCTAAATCAGCAGTTGAGCGTCATAAACACGCAAATGCTGTCTATGGTCATGATACGGTTCAGTTCATCCAAAGCAGCTGGCAGAAAGCTATTGGAATCGAGATTTTCTAACGCTAATTGCTATCGCTTGAGAAAATAAAAAGCTAGCCGAAGTTCTTCGAACGAAGGCACAAAATTGTAAATTAAAAAAAATTGAAATATTCGGCGTACCTGCATCTTCTGTGATCGAAAGTTTATGTATATAATGGAGTATCCGAGAATTATACTTATCGTCGCACGCGCGTGCGTGCATTCTATCTCCGGTCTTGATTAACTTTCAGATTCATATAGGCCTACCTAGATATCACCTCTAGCTCTAACCTGTAGCTGAACCCATTTTTACGGTGCATGTCTTTTCCTTACACCGTATATCGCATTATGTTTTGACATAGGGCCCATAGGCTAAAAGCGGTGGATTTCCTAAACCTCACTCTTCAAAGTTAGTGAATAACGCTTGTCTTTGCATTCTGCAATTTCATGTACGCAAGGCATATATAGTACTCATTGCATTTCATTTAATCGCGGTGAATCGAGCCTGCTTTTTCAACGCAGCTTTTTTTGTACCGAATATATATTTGATAGTTCTATAAATATCAAAACGGAAAAGTCGATCTGCATAGTATCACACCATGGTATTAGGCTTCTCGCTTAATCATGAATATAAATTTGCCTTCGATATGTAAAGATTCGATATATTATTAATATAAAAAAACAAAACTGCTTTACAGATGACATTTTAGCAGCATTAACACAGTAGACCTACTGTCACTTTACAAGAGCTTTTAATACCGTAGTATTTGGAAAAAAAATTTACTTTATATTCTTTTCCAGAGAGCCAAGAGGTCTTCGTATAATACCAAAAGAAGATATTTTGCAGAACAGTTAATAATTCTGAGAAATATATCAGCGTCTGTATCATCAATCGTTTTTTAATAAGTCGAGCTGCTATTGCCGATAAAAGTAATGATATCTGCTAGGTCTAAATTTTCGCCTTATCAGCTTCATTTAGGAGCAAATCATTAGTCCCTAAAACTTGATATTAGAAGCTTTTGAAAATGCATCATTTTCTAACAAACTTATGAACATTTTCACTATGAAATTATTTTACTAAACCTTCATAATGCTTCAGAAAATTGATTGTTTATATGACATGAATATCGAACAGGAAAATGGATATATTTATATCTCGTCTGAAAATTTGGCAACTCAAATATAAAAACGCTTAATGAGGGAACAATAGTTAAAACGAGACAAAACTTTATGAAACATAGCCATGATATTTAATGAATGCCCGTCGAAATTTCAATAACTTACTAATTGCAAATCTCAAATTGACCCGGGCATGGCTGCAACTTTCAATAGGGAGTTGTGTCGATGTTGAGAGATGTGAACTAGGCCTGCTGATGATTCTTGATATTGTAGGAAATAGCTGCTATTCAGGTCTGTTCCCGCTTTTCAACTGAGGATCCAACTCAATATTTAATTATTCTATTTACACAAACGTAGCCATTCTTGAAACAAAAAGGCCTTTACAGAAATTCTATACAAATGAATTTAGGATTTTCAGAATATTATTAATAACACTTGATGATCATGTACCATCTGGCTCAGAATGACACCGTTTCGAAGAGGGCACTTTGGCGTTCCTATGCGTTCCACAACAAGGGCAGGTAGGAACTCCGTTCTCAAGCGTCCCCCCTCCGACGAAAGCCCTGGTTTGCACAGATAAAGTGATTTCAAAATTCAAACTCCTTCGACTTCAAAATACAAATTTAAATACTAAGATTTGGTGCAAGTATTGGTGTTACCTAGTTAGGGAGTTTGTCTAGCAACTTCCAGCATTTTCTCTACACGAACAACCAGTAAAACCGGAAAATACCGATTTCCTCGAAAAATGATAAGAGTTATCATAAAATGACGGTTCTACATGGATAATGAGTTTGTACAGTTCTACAACCGGTCAAATAGTATTCTACTAATCATATCTGAGTTTTAACACACACTTCCCCAACACGCCGGTAGATACAGGTTATTATGCAAGAATCCAGCCAGAGATATATGTGCACGTTAAGCCAGAGATGAACATGAATGCAAGGAAATATATCAAAATATTTCATCAATTTATTCAGAGCGAATACAAGGTTGTTTGATCGGTGGGCATAGCATTATTCTAGTGAAAATTACATAATTCCAGCGAAGATCATTCTCCGCTTTGGTATGCTACAGAAAATCTATGCTTGTTTTTGATTGGTATTTGGTGATCCCATGAAATTGAATTAATTTTTAATGAGAATGAATGTTTCCCATGAGCGTATATTTTTGTGCAGGACTGGTCTCAATTTTGTATTGCGCTCGCTATATCATAGGGTGTGGTTAAGTGCTGTAGGAAGTTTGGTTCTACTACCTTCTGTATTTCCAGAGTTGTTTGTACTTTATCAATTTTGTATTCTGACTTTGCTTGTTGTTTGAAACCAGCCCGAAATGGCTTAGGGCTTCAGCAATTACATTTGTAATTTACTAGTATCGATTCTGCTGAATTATATGAAGAACAAGGCCTGCATCTTTGTATTATGAAAGGAAAATCACGTCATGGCATTCACTTAAAGAGAAGGCGCATCTCTTGTGCACCATCTCCGAGGAATGATTGGTAGACTGACAATCGTGGCAAAAAACAGTGGAAGATATGAAGACGTGTGAAATTAGGAAATCAAGGATATCTGTGATCAGCACAAAATATCAATGGTAGCTCCTATCCTTCGAAGTAGAAATCATTCGATGTCTTTGTCGAGTACTGAAATGGGATCAGGACAAATAAGTTGCTTACAAAGTTTAACATACTAAAATAAGCAAGTTTTGAAATCTTTGAATACCGGTATTACACAGTATTTCATGATGGTCGTTAATTACACAGAAGTGTTCAGTTTTCCAACCGAAATTTTTTACTGAGCGGCTCATGAGGGCAAATCCGAGACGGCTCGTCTGTCAATCGATGTCGCTTGAGTGATATCTGATAGGTTAGACACCATAATCTACAAGCAACATTGTGGAAAAAAAAGGATGCTTGCTGGGAATTTGAATTCAAGAATAGTTTTGCAGTTAGCGTATAATTATTTTCAAGAAACTGAAGCAGTATATCTGGCAGTAGATTTTTAGAAATAATTTTTTCAATCCGGATTTTCCACATGCCTGATGAAAAATGATCTAGGAATTTGTTCATCACATCAGCTTTCAAAAATTCCTCTCGGATCAGGAAAAAATTTTAATCAAAAAATTCACTGAGAGATTAACTGATGCTTTCATGATCATATTCACGATTTTGTTCATACCAAAAAAACGACGGATTCCTTTTCCAAGAGCCATTCGAGAATTTGTTCAACACACTTGGAGTCCCTCCCAGCCCTACAATACTCGCTACTATAGCATAAACATAAAAGAAACCAACGACACTGTCATTTTTCACTTATTGCTACTTCCCGACGCCAAACAACACTTTGTTCGCACCAAACAACCACGAATTCCCATTATAAGAATTATTCCAGAATTTGTTCACTATATTTGGACTCCCTCACAGCCCTGCAAGCCCTAGTTACTTCTTGTTCGTAGTCAGGAAGTGTCAGTAAGCGAAAAATGACAATGTCGTCTTGCAGGGCTGCGAGGTAGTCCCAATGTGATGAACAAATTTTGGAATTGTTCTTAGAATAGGAATGCGTGGTTGTTTGGTGTGAACAAAATCGTAAAAATGATCAGGAAAGCATCAGTTAATCTCTCCGTGCATTTTTTGATTAAAATTTAAAATTTTACTCATCCGAGAGGAACTTTTGAAAACTGATGTGATGAACAAATTATTTCTAAAAATCCACTGCCAGATCTAGTGCTAACTTCAGTGACTTTTATTTTCACATTTTTGTGTCAACGTGAGGCATGATGGGAAGGTATTAAAAAAATGAAGTTTTCGAAATGCAATGAAAGTGAAGAAACAATAGACCCAATATCAGGCTTTCTTGACACTTCATTTTGATTTTCATATTTTGATGTACTTGTGTAGGGAAGCAACTCGCACTCAATGTAGAGATGCGTCGTGACTTACACACGCACATGTACATTGTACATTGATCGCACTTTTTTTATTTTGTCGACCCCCTCCGCGCCGAAAAGCTGGATCCGCCTCTGACTAAGATGCGAGTCAATCTTTGACAACATATTTACTGCAGGCCTGTGATTGCTCCTCAAATTCTTCAGATTCCTCAAAAATTTTTTCCACTCCTCAAATCCTCAAAAATTCCTCAAATATAGCTAAACTAAAAGAAATTCTTCAAATGTGACACATTTTAGACTAAATGTCGGACAATGTATTGTTTTTTAGCGAATGGTGATTATCTGTAAACTTCCAATCAAGAGGCTAAGATAGAATCATATAACATGTATCCTACACCCTGACTGCTAAACATGAATCAATCATGATTTATACTTTGATTTTGTTTCACGTCGTTTTAATTTCTGGAAGCTACAGGGTTGCAAATGTTCAGGTTCGTCCGAACTTATTTTGTTATGCAGAGAAGTTGTCTGAAGTTATTGTCTGCCGAACTCCTTAGTGCAGCACTTTCACGTGTTTAATGCGTGAAACACTGCGATCAGTATACCGAAATTGTATATTGAACACTACAAGCAATTTTTTTCTTCAAACTTCATAATTTTGCGTAGAATTCCAACAGTAAAATGCTTATTCAATTATTTTCATTAATTTTCTGAACCGGTTTCACCGCCTTCATTATATGTTTCTGCGACTATATGGCTGCCAAATGCATGCCTGTACTTCTTAAAGAACTTTAGGCTATCTATCCTCTATATCCATTATGTGATAACGTGTAGATATCCCATCCCACTTGGATTTCAGTGCTCTTATCAACTGAAGCTTTTGTTTCACTCATTCTCTTCCATTTTATTTCCGCTGAACATGAACGCATGCGACGGGGTAAAGCGGATGGTCTCCAAATTTAGTGTCTATCTGCCTCCTGGTCACTAGCGTGCGGAGGTTGGAAGCTTATGAGGCTCTGCTATTCCATGAGTCTGTTTGCTGCTACATTTTTCAGGGTCTGACGACCGACATTTATCCTGGATGAGTTATCCACTTATAGATCGTTTTCATAATTTGCTGAACACAGCTTGGTGTGAAAGTAATGCACAGATTGTTTATCGTTGTATGCGAACTTGGATTAATTAAGACATTCATCAAACCACATAGTACTGGGTTGGCAGATTTTCAACCTGGGTCTACTGCAAGATGTGGTTGTCAATATCTCTGCGGAACTTCATGGGAATAGAGGTGATAATCTTTCACTCTTTGCTTAGATGAGACCAACCACTCAGCTGGCAAGCCTGTTCCTAGCAGTTTTTTGTGTCGTATGAGAGAATTCATGTTCATTTAAATGTAGATCGGAGCGATGTGATCAAAGGGCTAACAGATAAACAAGGGCCACCAAAACTTGTGCAGTATAATCAAATTAAGACACGACACGGTTAAAAAAATTCGAAGAATCCAGGAAACGGAAGACGCCAAAGTTAAACAATTACCCTAGTGGAGAATCTTGTAAATAATTAGGTAATTAAAAGTCATGAATGAATGAAATAATACTGACAACATTGAGTAACCTACTCTAGTATAGAGCAGGTACTGAAATACGTATAAAGGCAAGTCTACTCAACTAGAGACGGTAAGGGAAATAAATTAAAACTTATAAACGATTTAATTTTTATCATACAAGAAAGAAACCTAAAAAAAAAAAAACAAAATTAAGTTTGCTATGTATGGAGTCATCAGGGAGGAGCCATGTGGCTGCATGAAGCAAGGTTTCGGCCCCTAACCTCCAACCTATACCACATGGCGGGGCCAGGCCAACCATATCGAATGTACGATATGGAAGGTCTCTCCAAGCCTGAGGAAACATAGCAGAACCAAACCGAAAAAAAAATTTTTTAATATATTTGGACAAAAGGACGCACTTGAAACTAGAAGAGGTTATCTTAGCCCAACATGCCAATGATGGATGGCATCTGGTGGGGTGAAAAACAACCAAACTTAAAAACGAGGAACCTATTCTTGGAGAAGGACTTAATGCAAGAATTAACCAGCAAATTATTCTTATAACCCCGTCCTTTAAAGATATCAAAAATGCCCTTAGCTCTTGATATGAAGGCGGAAGCATCAGAAGAAATCCTAGCGAATCTGATGAGTTGGGCAGCAAAGATGTTTAAGCCAGTGTTCAAAGGCATGTTACTCTCGGGGAAAGTATACAGCACCACTGGGAAGCTGAACTCATCAACCTTATGGTAAACCTCTATGATGTAATGGCCACCATCTTCGATCCTGATTTTAACATCCAAATAATTAACACATTTGTTGTTGTCCCCGCTTCTGCAAGCCAAGAGATCTACCGGGTAGATTTCAGGAAGGATCTTATCAAAATGTTTGAAGTTAAACACACAAATGTCATCGACATACCTAGTGGTACGAGAGAGAAGTTTTGCTAAGCCAAATCTCTTACTCGCTAGGAGTCCCCTCACAAAATAAAACTCCCTGTAAGCCAAAAACAGGTCAGCTAAGAGTGAGCTGGAATTCCCACCCATAGGTATGCCTCGAATTTGCTTGAAGACAAGTCCCCCGAAAGTGACAAAAGTGTTATTCAGGATAAAACTAATTGCATTAAGGAATTGGGTTTTGGACCAGCAGTGATACCCTCTGTATTTTTTATTCGAGAAGAAGGTTCTATAATAGCCAATGCAAATAAAGCTCTTGGAACTGCTAAAAATTAACTCACATAAGTCTTTCAAGGACTCCATAACCTGGTCTAAATTAAGATTCGTATAGAGTGTGGAGAAATCATAAACTTGTAAGGAGTGGCAATTCAAACACGACATCCTGTCAAGGAATTCCCCAGAAGAGTTAATGCTCCAGAAGGCGTTCACACCAGAATTATGCTTGATGGAAAGGCAATAACTACTAAACTTGTCCCGGATCAATTGCAAACCTTTGTTCACCAGTATGGCCAAATCTTTGGAAGTGCTGTTCCTAGCACCAGCTATGAATCTACTTTTATACGGATTTTTGTGCAATTTAAAAAAATAAATTGTAAAAACTTATTATATATAAATTATTTATATATAAATTATATAAATTATAATTATTATATTACTTAAATAAAGTAATATTAATAAATTAGTGTGAAATGTGGCGTATCCTTCATAATAAATAACTACCGACTTTTTTAACCACAAGCATTCCGTCTACGATTTTAAGCTTTCTATGCTTACGGGTTGCTCTCCTCCCAAATTTGTCTAAAATCCGTAAAAATTAATCGTCACTAAACCCCAGATGCATGTAGTTGAGGATATTTCCTACATTAATAAAAATTCAGTATACAAATCTGACAAGCATCATTGAATTGGAGATGATAGCGTGAAGCACAACGATGTCAGCAGCTTGATCTGACATCCTCTGTTCGACACATTCTAAGCAGATGGTACTTGAGGTAACAAATTAATTTCGCAACAACGCGGAAAGTAATTATGACCAGGCCAATATCCTTTTGTAATACATATAACTTCAAAAAGTGTGGAGTGTGGTCAACTCTGGGGTTGCCTTCTTCATGACTTTTTTCATGAAGTTTGGCCCAAAATCCCTGTTAAAATTTGGAGTTTTTCTTGCAATTATTATATTAGGCTCCGTTTACATTCCTCAAATTTTTCAAAAAAATTCCTCAATTTTTCTAATAAGCTAATCAAAGGCCTGTTACTGTCATTTTTAGTGTTATTGAAGTCTCTTTAGCTAGGAAACAAGCTTGCTTCGAACATAATTTCCCCAGCTAATAAATTAAGGAGACGAGGAAAAGGAGAAAGTCCGAGAACATGACCAAGCAAGACGAAGCAAGAAAAAGGTGCGTGTCGATACATAGGCCTATTCTAATTCCTGATTCTTGTTACATTGAGTAATAGTTTTTGGAGCTGAAACAGGTGAGCCGTGGTAACATGGCCATCAGAAGAAAATTGCATGGGCTCTGTGTTGTAGCAGGATTTAGTGTGTTCTCACCTGAATTATGTTAGTCATCCTGTGTCCTAGCTCTAATTGGTTGAATTCCTTTTCAAATACCTTCATGAGATCGAATAAGTTGCGAATGTCATCTCGGTCAGTCACTTGTCTCTCGGTCAATCTGGATGCTTTCACAGGGAAATGACTTCCAGCCTGCATAGCAGTCGGCTAGTTGCTCGCATTTCCTATTTTCGGGTAAATTCGAAGTTGAGTGGGTGTTCCCGAATAGCCGGCGATGGATTATTACTATGTCCAAGATCAATTTGGTATCGAGATGAAAGCGGCAATGAAATACATGTGAGAGATGCGGCTGAACCTGGAGATTACGGGTATCTAGAAGAAGTCATTTCATGACATATCCTGGAATCTTGTGAAACATAGCATAGGCCTACTGTCCTGAAATCTATCATTTCAGTTCCCTTCCTTAAAATAGGCCCTACTACGTAATCTTCTACAGACGTGATTTTTCGGGTCAAAGTATGTGGCTCCCTAGTTCCGAAAAATTATCCGATAAGTTCGCTGAGATTTTAATCGTTACTTCGAAAAATTCAGTGTGTATAACTCGGGAAAAATCAGGGAATTTTAAAATTGGGAGCAGTAAAGATTAAATGTATCTATGACTGATGACAAAATAAACAAAATTGCCTACTGTACAACAAGAAAAAGTAGAAATTCCATGTTTTTGATATAAGCATCACTTTTTATATCGTTTGAAGATTTGATCAATAAGTGCAAATTCGCTAGAAAAGTATGGTCATTGGTCAAGCATTTATGATTTTAATTTTGAAACATTGTACGTCTGCTTCACTAATTTTCAGCAATTTGTATAGACAAGGCGGCCAGTTTTGCTTTTATGTGCTTTCTTAGTTTGCTGCTGCCCTTTTCTCCAAAGCTGCGACCAGATCCACTCTGATGGGTGGGGAAAGCTGCTTTGAAAATGTCCAGACGGAATGTGCGTACGCAGCCGAGGAAATCTGGATCCTTGGCATTAGGACGGATGCTTCGTTTTCTCATCCGACCCACGCCATTGATGTGAGCTTGATCAGATTGATCGGCCAATGGGCGAGTTGCCTCCGGAGATTATTCACCAGGTTCAGGACTCCCACGCCTTGCGCGTTCATAGATAGTAGTTGGCTGATTAGGACTCTGATGACAGTCTGAAATCTGAAATGCTACGAAACTCACGTAAATTCATCGCGGATAAATGGATGTTCATTGTTCACAGGTATTGAACTGAAGACAGGGCGATGACAAGATACCTGAATTCTAGATTTCTTGGTCATGCTGATACATCTGAGATGCACAAAGCTCTTGAGGGATTGGTCGATGGCCTGGACAATTCTAGACTCCTGCAGGTGGTAATGGATGGTCCAAATGTCGATATCGCAACTTCTGGTAAGGCATCCACCTGTCACCGCTACCTAGCACCAGCACATATGCTTCTTTTACCAACCTTTTCAATTCGCATTTTGATTAGTCTGCATAGATAAGTCTACGGTACTTAATAACCAAAATAATTATCACCTAAAAAGTCAAATCCTACCTGCCTAACGCTTTATTGCATTTCCAAATTCTACAGATGTTCCTTCTTCATCTGTGATTTCATGTACATCGCATATAAGAGTATGGCAGTATATTTGGCATCAGGAGTTCGATTCTCCGCTCAAAGTGTTAAAATGAGCCTGAGGGATGCTAATACTGACCATTCTAATATGTGCTTTTCATTGCTAATGTGTTCAAAGTAGTGAGATAATCCAACATACTCGAAACTAAAGAAACATCTCATTGTTGAAATGCTTTTCTGTGGTTTTATCGATGTAGAAAGTGTTTGGGACTATCATAGCTTCATCACATCATTCATCGGAAAATTTAGTTGAATTTTGATTCAAGTGGAGAACATCTTATAGCAGGATTTGGTAAGTGATGAACATTTATATCATGCGTCTTAATGAAAAGTACATTCAATGAAGGCTGAACTACGTTGCGTGACAGAAACATGCACTGATGTTTTAATAAAACTACAATTAAGACTGAACTGTGATGCGTGACAGAAAACACTTATCTAATCAATAGCCGTTGTTAAATATTTAAGTCGATCTTGATCTCAAACAGATTTCTACGTGTATGTGCCTTTTCTTGCATGAACATATGAAGATACCGTTCATCCTTTTGCACAGGATCAACGTTTGTTTAAGTTTGGACATCGTAGAATTGCAAATTTTGCTGTCGTTTTGATATAAGTCGTAGCTGCATGATGAAGCACCAAGAAAAAATCGTAAATTGTTGAAATGATTCGTTGTGGACGTAGCATGCGCAATGTTGTTAAAGAGTCAATGTTTGAATGCATCATGTAGGCTAGCTGATTGGAATTGGTGGGCGCGTTGGTGTGAAGAAGCAAAGTTGCAAGGATCTGGATGACCAAATTTCAGAAGACAAGTGATAGTCACAGATTGAATCTGATCATTCCAGCGAAGAGAAATCGGTTTCAGATAGTTTCGCGTCTAGCAAAAGACTGGAGATTTGCTGTTGGTATCAACTGTTGCTTTAGAGCTGCATCTCAACGTCTGAAAGAAGCGGGATTTAAATCCTACAGACTGTGCGCATACCTCTCAATAGCTTTTTGAATTTTAATGATTTTATGCGGACATTTTCTAGTCCGGGAGTTAGCGTGAGGATGAATGAACACATTTCAGGTCACACATCGGAGGATAGTCAGTTATCAACGATGAGGATCGATTTTCCTTCTCGTGTCCTTTCTTTGTCAAATTTTTGCATATAGTCATCGAAGACAGTGCTGATCATCCACGATCTTCTGTTCTTTGATGAAAAACCCTCCATTATTGCTCTTTTTTGATTACGTGGAGAGAGTCGATTTTGGAGTTTTCGATACCAAACGGCTATCCTCTTCTACATATAATCAAAGAAAGATCTCCTGTTCGCTTTGTAAGTGACAGGCAACTTTCTGATCCTAGAGAAACTTCGACATTTTTCGAATAGGCTGATATCAAAGAGCCGTCCATGTTTGCCATTACCATTATAGTCATCTGATGCTCACTGTCAATGTCATATGATTATAGTCACCAAATGCTCAGAGATCATGATTGGACTCATCTTGAAGGCATGACTGATGTGAACGCTTTATGGACTGCTTTCCTACAAGACACTAGGTCAATCATTCATTCATGTGTTCCGATGAAAAGAAAGCAAGAATGGTCTCCCAAGTTCAGAAGCTACGTGAGAACTGCATTCAGACATCGGCGACGATGCCTTGCTCAAGTCAAGAAAAATCCTACTTTTTCTAATAAATTACGCTTGAGAGCTGCCGATTCAAACCTCAGTTGCAAAATTGATCAAGCAAGAAATGATCACGAGGAGAAGATCTCTAGCCTATATGTAACCAACAAAAGGATGTTCTGGAAATATGTAAATGCAAAGTTGAAAGTCAACAGTGTTCCAAGTATATTTCATGACTTACAAGGCGATGTTTGCTTTGAACCTGATACCATAGCTGAAAAGTTCAATGATTTCTTTGCGTTATCATTTTCATCGTCATCACAAACTGTTGATTTTGAATGTGATCAAGTTACTAGTATCATGGACCCTCTAACGTTTGAGGTCAAAGACGTGTATGATGTGATTTGCTCATTGCCCAATTCTACGAGTATAGATAACGATGGTCTATCGTATACTCTGCTAAAGAAAGGTGCTCCAATATTTTCTGAGTTACTCTATAGAATATACAAATTGTCTTTCAACACCGCTTTACTTCCTGATGGTTGGAGGAACGTTCTGGTTACTCCAATATTCAAAGCTGGCTCGAGAAGCAATATATCAAATTACCGTCCTGTGACCATCTCAAGCACAGTGTGTCGCATTATGGAACGCATCATTCGCAGACATATCATAGATCATTGTACGTCTTTGAACATTATTTCACCGACTCTAGCAAAGCTTTTGAAAGCATACCACATGATCGCCTTTTGTCCAAATTACAATATCATGGATTTGGTTCAACTATGTTGCGTTGGCTGAAGAACTATTTTCATCAGCGAACTCAATCAGTTTTGTTCAAAGGCCATGTCTCATCCCCACGTGTAATAATGAGTGGGGTAATTCAGGGTTCTGTCATAGGCCCGATTCTGTTTACGTTATACACTAATGACCTTGATGAAGCAATAGTATGGGGCAAGATTGTGAAGTATGCCGATGATATTAAAATTGCATTTGAATGGTCTAGAGGCTCCAGTGAATCCGAGAATCATGCGCAACATCAGCAGGATCAAGATCGACTCGAAAGGTGGAATACTGACAACGGTTTGAACTTGAATGTAAGTAAAAGTTGTGTTGTTAATTTTGGTACTAGAACATCGGATATGCGACAATCATATATACTGTGCAACAGAACGATCCCTGCTACTAGAATTTTCAAAGATTTGGGAATAACTATCAATGATAGACTTTCATTTGATGAACATGTTTCCCTGACTGTTAATAAAGCACGTCGAATGCTTGGCATGATTTCCCGTTCATTCTCACAACGGGATATACATGCATCAATCAATCTATATAAGACATACGTCAGAAGTAAATTGGAGTTTGGTAACATACTTTGGCAGCCTTATACACAGAGAAATATCAAACTTGTTGAAAGTGTGCAAAGACGAATGACCAAAAGACTACCTGACTTTGGACATCTCCCTTATCGTGAGCGGCTATATAATTTGAAGATTCAGTCATTGCAGGCTCGTCGAATTCGATATCATCTCATTTTGTTGTATAAAGCTGTGCATGGGTACGTTGACCTCGATATTTTCAAGCTCTTTGATGTTGTAACAAACTCCTCAACTCGAGGTAATCACTTCCGACTTTACACAAGCCGCTGCCATCACAATTATCGCAATTATTTTTTCACTGGTCCAGCAGGAATTGCCCAATACTGGAATATGCTGTCAGATGCAGAAATAAATGTTGAATCCGTTTCAAAATTCAAAGTAGTTATTGAGAGGCTATTTCAAAGACTTGATATTTGGTAATTACTGGAAACAATGTACACTCTCTTATTAACACTTTTTCTTTCATTCCGTGACTCCACACCAATAGCTTGACAACTTGTGTATAACTCTTCTATCATGATATGCCTGGTTAGCCCTTTAGTTGGGCTCTGTATTTGTTTTCCTTGAATCAAATACAATTATTATTATTATTATTATTATCTGCTGTTTGCTTTGTTTTCTTCCAATGCATTTGTTGCCTTTTGATGCTAACATCGAATCTGAAAGCAATTGCGAAAGACAAAGGAGTTTCGACTTCGAAGGTGTTATAGACGTCTTGTAAATGTCATTCTTTTACAATAGTCTGTATGTCATCTTTCCACGTCGCAACAGAAGCCAATGGAGCGGATCGGCATTCTTCATTCACGGGTCGGCATTCGATGTCATGCAGTGACTTGAAGCGTTGGAATCATCCGTCGTTGCACTCGAAATTGATCACGCCGATTTTTGAAGCAAATTGATTGGTTTTCTCTCGATGGGTAGATGGGGATACTGCCTGGTTTTGGGAATGCTTCTGATCTCTTCTGTCGAAGCCATTGCAATAAGCTTGATTCCACGTAAAAACTCCGGAAAATGAATTCTTTTTTGCGACTGGTCCCAAAAGTCGATCTTTCAATATGCGCGTTTATCTGATCGACCTCTGTAGGCCATGAGTTGAATGCTTATCGTTTCACTCCATATTTCCTTTCAACATCACTTTTCTGCAAATCGTTCTTACAAAAATCTGGAATGATTTCTGCTTTATTACGAATATTCACCGGTGAAGATTGTAGTAGTTTCATTGCCTTGAGTAATTTAAACGTGAAATTGATCGATTGTAATCGTTCTTTGAGTCATCAAGCAGCAACTTTCCATTGTACATTTTCCTATCATGGCTTCAATCATAACAATGCTCAGATGTCGACAAAATGTTCACATGACAGCAAAGCCAAAGGACTCACCCTCAATATTTGAATACCACTCCACCCTCGCTCGCAGCTTCACACTTCTATCGAAGGCTCACAGATATCAACAATGGAAACAAGTGACCCGGGAAGTAAACAGTAATAGCGGAGGAGTACAAAAGATCCACTTACGATTCATTCATCAGGTGTCCTACGTATTTTAAATTTAGACCTTTGCTGTCATCCTCATTCAATCTACGTTAGCTCTTTTGAATAACACCTCTTCAGCAGTCACTTGAAAGCAGCATCAGTTTCCTTAGTCGGTTCGGTTTAGTGAAATGTTTGTGGGTAGGGCGGATCACAATCGCTTCTACTGGTGCGTAGTTGTGTCCGCAATATGTAGTGAAGACATCGGGAATGTCATCATTTGAGAATACGGAGCCAAAGAAATTATCTGACTTATCAACATGTTGTTCAGACTGACGATTTTTTTCAAAAAGGATTGTATTGAATTTTGGCTATGAATTACTAGTTAAGCGATTGTCTAATTGATTGAGATAGGAAACTGTCGGGAAATGAAGCAGCCGACTAGTTAAGTACATGTATATGACAAGTTAAAAGTGGGTTGCTGAAACTTAACAAAAAGGGAGAACTGCATATATTTATGAGCACTGTATTTGTCTCGTAGTAGACCAATGATTCAGTGTAGAGCACCACTTTTCTGATTTAGGTGCTGGTTTGTCACCTAAATTTGACAAAAATCAGACTAGCGTTCATTGCATCTTTCGTAATTCCTGGAATAGTGATTCTAAGTTTTTGTTCTGCTTAACTACCGATGGAAGGTTCTTGCTTTCTATTTTCCTTGGAACTACCTTCATGACAGTTCCATCTTCTGTATCATTTATAACCGCCTGTTATGCAACATTCACGGATATTTCGTCTGACTGTATTTCACATTTCAACCAACGATGGACTGAGCTTTGTGGAGATTGTGGAGGGCGCTTTCGACTTGCCAGCTTGCTTGCCTTCTTGAAGTAATATTTCTATGTTTGTTTGACTTCTTATGACTTCTATGTTGGTTGCACTGTAATGCTAATTCCTAGATTTTTGCTTATTTCTCTATGGCTCATCCTAGTGCTTATGTCTAAATTTCAAATGTCTAGTTGTTCCTCTTCGAAGTAGTTTGCTTCTTGACGCCTCCATAATAAGTTTGGTAAGTAATTGGAATTGTAATATGTTTTCAATGTTCAATCTGTAAATAGGTTTGATTCCCTTGCAGATACCGCCAAATAGTAAAGTTGTTTTCGACACAAGTCGCTTTTCGTGGCACGTTTATAGATTATAACATGATGATATTGACGATTTCAACGTGCCTGGAATAAAAATTCTAGGTCGCTTTCAGCAGCACAATCTGTGTGGAGTGGGTCATAGCTTCATGTGACTCCAGTTTCAAGTATTGTCAACAATAATAGATAGTGACACTACTCGAATGGCAGTGACACTTCTCATAGGTGCAGCAGTTTGCTGAAAATTCCCCTGCAATTGCGGTGACGTAAATGGCAAATATGGACTGCACACACTATCTTGTCGATTTAGTGCCGGACACTCGGCCATGAATGAAACTGTTCTCAGAGCACTGGAAAGATGCGGATTTTCGCCAATTATCGAACTAGTTTAGAATGGACAATGGCGATGGGAAGCGGCCAGATGGAGTCAGTGTCTGATGTGGAACGTAACATGCAGAGATATTCGCTCTCGAAAAGGACTGCATGAATCAGCCACCAGAGCTGGTTCCACAGCCTCATCAGGAGAGAAATCAATCTCGTTCACGTTTTCCCATATAGCTGATCCTTTTCTTTTTCAACCAATCGTGGTGAAAACCTCGTTCGATGGCCTCATTGACGATGCATTTCTCCAGATCACTTTGCAGATGTCAACCATGCAGAGGGAATCTGTGTTGGTAATGCAGAAATGCGCATAACTACCTTTAGTTTTTTGCAAGCATTTTTACATTGTTTTGTCCTTATTGGTCTAAATATATGTATATCATTGCTTAACTGTTCGAAAAAGCAGCGACCATTCTTTCATCGTCAATATGTCAAAAACGTTTTAAATCCGTAGGTGTTCTGGAAGGGAGGTTTGAAGTCGTTGCACCTACATGAATCAGGAAGTTGAAAGCTACAAAAGCATGTAGCTATCTCAAAATGCCAGTCATTCCGGTATGATATTCACACTCTACATCGGAATCACATTCCGAAGCTTAAACAGATGTCAAACCTACCTCATCGATTTGGGAAATTGGTGAAACAATTACATACCCGGTAGCAGCTAGTACAGGAACATGCGGCTATCACATTGCGGAAAGCTTAATTTTGTTCATAAGTGTTGCCCTATCCCGTTAATAGACAACAAAACTCTTTCTTCTTCCAGGAAAATATATTCTTTAGACCTCAACTTCATGTTTTGATACTCAACTTTCTATGTACTCATTCAATGGAATTCTTCATCGCACTACATTAATTTGAATTATTCACTGGACTTATTCATTGAACATGAAAAAATCGACGCTGTTGTTACAACCAACAATTCGCACCTTTCCGTTATTGGAAATAACTAATTACAAAATCATCATCGGCATTTTCATCAATATGAATGTAAATTCTGTCATGGTGTATAAACGAACTTTCAAAATTGAACAACTACAACACAACAATAACAACGCAAATCTGGGTATGTGAGCATATATGTATGTGCAAATTTGGTTTTATGCGACTACATACCATTTTTGTCGATTAATAATAATATTAATTTTGTCAAGAACCAAGTGCATGAAAATTGTAGTCACAACAAGTAGAAACTGACAAATGTCAAACCCATGACAGGCTAATGAACGAAACTTCAAAGAACAGTTTACTTAGAATGGATCAAGGTGCTCATGTTTACCATAGGTCCAAGCGCCTAAAATGTTAACCCTTGTCTTGACTTAAATTTGATAACCTAACCCGCTGACCCTTCGTATGCTGTAAGTTGATTCCAATGACGAACGGAGTCAACAGTGAAAAACATCGGTCTGTGTTGGTGATGTACTGGCATCAGGAATTTAAATGGATTCCCACCCTCGAATTTTGAAAAGATGACATATCTTGACAATCATTAACTTGGAGGTTTTTCATATGTGTGTCTTTTGGTATTGAACATGTTAGAATTAGACTTGTGCTTCTCAGGAATGGACCTCCTTTGATCGGTATTCGGAAGTGCACGGTAGTAGAAACATATAACGCTCGTGATTAGTTCGGATTGCAAACAAAAATTGGATTATCTACGTAAAGCAATTCCCCTAAGATTGTTTCTTTCATGTATCTAGTTACTTCTTATTAAAGTGCATCTCGACATTTTTATTGGTGGTAGGCAACAACAGCATGCGGGTTGTACCACATTGATTCACGACAGTATCTTTGTAATCAAAATCTGTCCCTAATTAATTCGCGTGAACATCTTTATTATCAATGTTGACTACGCAGAACATGTGTTACAAATCAACTGTTTCATCTGGTAATCTAGTTTCATCAGCTGCTAGGTTGTAGTAGGTACAATATGGGTTTTGCATGACCCAAAAGTAATAAATTATCAAAATCATAGTTCCTAAACATTCATTTAACATTATACATTTTGTCATTTTCCACATAAAATCGGCAGAATCGGATATTATGACAGAAAGACAAAGCAAGCATGCAAAGTCTCAGTCTAACCAAAAAGGTTGTTCATGCTATTGACAGGGTTGAGATATATTTAAGATTAACGCGTGTCTAATTGATCTATTGAAAATTCACAAATTGCTTCAAGTCTAGGCTAAATTAAGATCATCAAGTTGAATTTTTGCATGCCTATAGATGTCTAAGTAGAGATAATCAATCTGACTTTTGCAACCTGTCATATCCATTAACACCTTCCGCTAATTATTATTTCAGAACATAAATGGGTGAATTAAAGTCAAACTATCACTGAAAATATGTGAATTGCGGTGCTCTTGCTACAACTATTATTGATAATTGTAAATGTCACATCACATACTTTCATTTAGGCGGCTTGAGTTAGTAGTCATTGTAGCACTCATTCATGTAGCACTCAGATGCGGCGAAATACAAACCGGTGTGTGTCTATTTCAGCATAAAACAAGTCTAGTTGCTTATAAAAATTAATTATGTTTTCACTTCTACGGTTCAATGACAAAATAGAACGCTAACTCATGGAATTTACAGTCGCTAACCAATTTACCGCTGTAATTTTAACGGGCGCAACCATCTGCGAACATCTGTAAAACACGTGGGTTATCATTTTAAAAATGAATTAAAGCTGCTCGGAGTCCCGAACAATTCGTGCCCATGTCGGGAAAGGCGGTTTCAACACGATGACCCTTCTAGCCTTTATTTAGTATAGTATCTGATTTCTATGAGTAAAACTATGTAATTTTCTTTTTAGTCATCCACCATCATTTTTATGGATTGTGAGGGTGATCCTGTACAGGAGCTCAGTGCTATTGCCATTGACAATTGCTCATATCAGATTGCTAGTGTTTATCATCATCATGCCAAGTGACATCCCAAAGCTGATGGATGAGTGAGAAAACATATTCATGGACTTAATCAACAATATTTACAAGACTTTGGTCTTCCTAGTGAATGCGCTCTTCTTATTGACTTTAAAAGATGGCTAGCAGCCTTCAAAGTTGTACGTATCTTTTGTAATGATCCCTCCAAGGAGAGAAAACTTTTTCCTAATCTAGTCATTAATGATATTCTACTTCCACCTTGGGATAGTAGAGTGAATCAACACTATCATGAATTTACAAAACGTTTCAAGGAACTGAGTGTTCCCATTTCAAATGTTCGTTGTAGTAGTTACATTCATAATCAATGTTCTTTTCCTCCTTACCTCAACACTGCCAAAGTAAGGTTTGGTTTTCATTGCTCTCTGTATGATAGTTACCAACTGTATCTATTTTATTTGTTTCAAACCCGAAATGTGTAATACATGCTTGAAGAAGTCATTCAATTAAAGCTTTATGTAAAGACTTCCTGTTTTTCATGCAATTGGAGAGATAGATGCAGGATGACAATGTCTTTCTCAAATGATTGTGGAACATTGCGTTTTCATTGGCAAAGTTTAAAAGGGACTATTCAAGATTATGTGATAACATTTCATAAAGATGAGATTAACATCAAATCAGTTATTGGTGATACTAGCACACTATTTTTGAAGTTAATGGATACGTTTTCTGATAAAATTGTAATGGCGCCATTAGTTGCAAAAATTCATTTCAGTCATTTTGGGAAAGAGGAGGTAGAAGATCGTTTCTTCCACTTTGCTTCCTATTCAATGGAAGTTGTACATAATCCCGAAGAGTTTTTTGAAAGACATATGGGAAAAAGTGCTCAACGTCTTGATGCATTTAACCATCATGGTAGCAGTCTAGTGATTGAAGCGATTTCACATATTCGCATTCAACTTTCTATAAAAGAAACTTAAAGATGCAATGGTACTTGATCGTAGCACAATTGGTTTTCGAGTTATGTCTACTTACTCTCGAAGTATATTCCTTCTGTACATGCGTCCATTATTTAGTAAAGGCTAGCAAGTTCATGTCGTCAAAAAGACTTGCTTTAGAAGTTGTTAGTAAGAGTGAAAATATGTGTGATATATGTAAGCGAAAGGATGGAAGTGAAAAACGCATCTTTAAGAGATGTAAGCATAGTTTCTGCCAGCGCTGTTTCATACGATACTGTATTCAACTTTGTCAATGTAGCCACTATGATATAACTCATTTTGAGTGTCACTTCTGCCATAAAAGTTAGCACTTATGCAAATATGGAAAACTCAAGTTGTGACAATGGTAAAGAGAAAAATGGCGAGACGTAAAAGTCGAAAGTCTTCAAAGTTTTCTGAGGCCATTCGAGCTCTTCAACGAATGAAAGAAAATCAGCGATATAATGCTATACGACATGCTAATGATAAATTTATTCGAGAAATTGTTTCTCATGTGAGAAGTTTGAGGACAAAGAAATTATCACCACAACAACGAAAGTTACTTAAGCGATATACTACAAAATTACGATTCATCTCCAATCCTAAAATCACCCTTCAAAGAAAGGAAAACTCTAACACAAAAGAGCGGTTTACTTTCAGCACTACTTCCGATGTTAGCTCCTGTAGTGGGCAACGTATTGGGTAGTATCTTTGGCTCTAAGCGTTAATTATGCAAATGTTGAATCTCAAAGTACTAAAATGGATTTCAGACTTCAATGTGATAAGGTTCTGACTGTATCAGGTCCATCCCATGCAGGTAAAACTGTTTTCACTCTGAATTTGCTAGACAAAAGAAAAGAATTGTTTAGGGAACCCATCAATCGAGTGATTTGGTGTTATGGCATTTATCAGCCGTCACTCTTTCAGGAATTGCGACGTCGTAACTTTATTCGAAATGAAGGAATTATTCGAGCTGATAAGATGGAGTCCAACGATGTCGTTGTGTTGGATGATCTATTGAAGGAAAGCAAGAATTCTAAAGACGTTACAGATATGTTCACTCGCGTAGCACATCACAAAAGGTGCTTTATAATCTATATCACGCAAAATTTGTTTCCTGATGGGAAAGAAGCCCGCACACGAAACCTGAATACGCACTATTACGCTATCTTTAAGAATCCACGAGATAGAAGTCAATTTGAAATTTTAGCGCGACAAGTTTCACCAAGAGGTTCAAAAGCCTTAATTGAAATTTTCAAGCAGCAACTGAAAAACCACACGGTTACTTATTTATTGATTTTACACAAGAGTGTCCGGAAGAATTTAGATTTCGAAGTGATATTTTGAAAAAGCCTATGATTATCTACAAACTATGAGCTCCTATTCTCGCATGACTGTCATTCCTCAGGATGAAAAAAATGTGCAATTGACTGCTTCACAGCAAGTAAAGCAACCTCTAGCAAATCAAATTTATAAGAAAGAACTGGATTATCAGGAAAATGTACATATTAAAGATTCATATTGCACAGTTTTATTACAATCAGAAACTGTTGAAGAATTGAAAATTTTGAAGAATAAGATGCGTGACTCTGTTTTGACTGCTACACCTTTAGCATCTCGTGCGCATGCAATAGCTCTTTTGAACAGCATTGAACCATATCTCAATGTAAATGATAGAGGTGAAATCATTTCAGATGAAAATGAAATTATTAGCGCTTCGCGTTATGAAGACTTGATTCAGTATGCAACGCGTAGAAAACGTCGACAAGGTTATGTCCCACATGGTTGGCCATATTTTCTTCAACTATTGAAAAAGCATAATGTTCCAAAATTTACATTGAATAATGAAACATTGAAAGAACTTGATTCTACTTCAGAAGTTGGTACTACTTCAAATGTTAATTCTGTTCCTAAAATTAGGAGTGTTACAATGCCAAGAAATTGGTTTAAGAGTTCGCCTTCTACATCTCCTTCCACACTTACTAAGAAAACAAGAGGAAGAGAACGACGTAGATCTACACCCTCTAGGCAAACAAGAGAAAGAGATAGACGTAGAAGATCTCCACCAACGAAATACATGTTCTCAGACTATTAATATGAAGCAGATGTGTTGCATGCCATGTAATGAACCGCCGGAGGTGCATGTTGATGTAACATGTACTTGCTGTGCCAGCTCTTACAGTGAGACTCCTAAGCAATGTGAACATGAACGTAGATCTGCTAAATCTTGTGGCTGTTGTAAGTGTAAAAATACAAGAAAGCAAAAACATGAGAAGTAGGAGGAAGAGTCAGTCGTCATCACATGAACTTTCAAAGTCAATATACTATGATGTAAAACATCCAGCAGGATTTGCATCTATAAAGAAATTGTCAAAAGCGAGTGGTCTTCCACACTCACAAGTTAAACAATGGTTAAAGGGTCAGGCTACCTATACACTCCACAAACAAGCGAAAAAGAAGTACCATACCCGTCATTATATTGCTCATGACATTTATGAACAGTGGCAAGCAGGTTTGTGTGACGTTGCCTCTATTTCAAAACATAACTCGGGAAATAATTTTATTTTGACAGTAATTGATATTTTCTCGCGATATGCGTCGGCTCAACCTTTAAAAACTAAAGAAGGTAAACGAGTAGCAAAGGCATTTTAGTCAATTTTCCAAGAGGGTCGCATTCCAAAGATAATTCAGAGTGATCAAGGAAAAGAGTTCGAAAATCAGCATGTGGGAAGATTGTTTGAGAGATATGACATTGAGTTGTTTAGTGTAAAGAGTGCCTATAAGGCTGCATTAGTTGAGCGTTTTAACCGCACATTGAAAAATCGCTTGTGGCGACATTTCACTGCCAACTTAATACAAAATTGGACAAAGGTTCTACAAGATACGGTACATGCCTACAATCACTCTGTACATCACTCTATTGGACTCAGACCAGCAGATGTGAATGCTGACAATGTAGATGAAGTGCGTGAAACATTCCAACGTAATCGTAATAATGCAAAAAGTGATGTGAAAATAAGCGAAAAAGCTCACATATCAAAAGTGAAGAGTGTTTTTTCCAAGTTTTATCTCCCGAATTGGACAGAAGAAATTTTTACAGTTTCAGACATCAATAAAAAAGACTCTCCCACAACTTACAAGTTAAAAGATTACGATAATGAAGAAATAGATGGCAGCTTTTACCGTGATGACATTGAGGTAGTCACTGAAAGTGAAACATATTTAGTAGAGAAAATCATTCGTTGCAAAAAACGTCAAGGCGAAGAATGGTGTCTTGTTAAATGGGTCGGTTATCCTTCAAGTATGAAATCTTGGATGCGTCGTGCAGACATCTTTCATCTACGCGATCGTCAGTGATTTATGCAAAGATATAACTTGTAATGTCAAGGTCTACGTTATGAATCCGACTGCATCGTTTTATTCACTGCCCTCCTATGTAAGTGCCGCGCGTACAATTTACAGTGGTGCTCGCCGTCAACGTGGAGGTAGTATATTTGGCGCGCTGAAATCTGTTGTAGCACCTCTCTTATCTACTGTCGGAAAAACTTTAAAACGATCTGTTTTAAGTAATGCTGTTGGCTTTGCTGGTGATGTTGTCAATGATATTGCCAGTGGAAAAAATGTAAAGAGTAGTTTACTAAATCGTGGGAAGGAACGCGGTTTAAGAACATTACAACAAACTTTTAATGCTACACAACGAAAGAAAGCACCTGAACGAATGAATGTTAGAAGAAAAAGAAAACAGCGCGGAGCTGGTAAGAGGCGAACTTCACGCAAAACTAAGAAAAGGCATTCACGTAAACGCCGTGCACGCTCTAATCCTTCATCGCGTGCTAAACGACGACGCTGTCATGACTTCTAATCATGGAGTGTAAAACTTCAGGCTTTTGTTTGTTTGATCAACAAGCAATGCAGACAGGTATTCTTAGTTCAAGTATTGTAGATTATCATCCTCGAACAGCTGAGAATACTGGTCAAATTGAATTTGTCATTCCTGGTGGTAGCGATGACTACATTGATTTAAGTTATGCGATGGTTGATGTGCGGTTCAGAATTCAGCAAGCAGATGGTACTAACATCGATGATGCACATAAAGTTGGTCTGAACAATTTACCGCTGGAAACACTATTTCGTGATGCTTCTCTAACTATTGGAGAGCAACAGGTGGAAGGTGGACAAGGTGATTATCCTTATAAAGCATATTTCAATGCTCTATCACAGTTTCATCCAGCAGCTCAAAACAGTCATATAGAAGCAATGGGATGGTATAGAGATGAAGCAACACAATTTGATAGTGAGACAAACACTGGTTTTGTAAAGCGATCTGCTTTGATTAAAGATAGTAAAGTATGTCAGCTATATGGTCCACTTAACTTAGACTTCTTCAGACAGTCAAAGTTTTTACTCTGTAACACCAGCATGCGAGTCAAACTTACATTGAACAAGCCTGAATTCTTGTTGAATGCATATGCTAAAGTTGTCAATTTTAAAATCCATGTGAAAGATATTACGCTATACATTCGTCGAGTGGTAGCTAATCCAAGTGTAATTAGAGGACATGCTGAGGGTCTTAACCGTAGCAATGCTATTTATCCAATTCAACATACAAAGCTTCTCACATTTACTATTCCTAAAGATCAAAAGAGTTTTATGAAAGTTGGTTTATTTCGATCAGAAGCACCAAAACTGCTAATGGTAGCAATGGTTGAAAATGATGTATTCAATGGTAATATCAAGAAGAATCCTTTCAACTTCAAACACAACAGTTTGAGCGAAATTGCTTTACGTGTAAATGGTGTCAGTCATCCTGGACCGCCCTATAGACCAGACTTCTCATCTTATCAATTTTTGCGCAGCTATGTTGACTATATGAATGTCTTTCGCTTTAACAACACAGACGACACCAACGGGCTTAAAATGAAAGTGTTTAAGAATGGATATATTATTTATGCATTTGATTTGACTGCCGACAGTGATATTAGTGCACCTTATCGTCAAGCTAACGTTCCTCATAATATTCACTTGGATCTGGAGTTTAAAACAACACTTGATGCGACGATCAATGTATTGATTTATGCAGTCTTCGATTCAAATATTGAAATAACTAAGTATCGTGACGTGATTATTCACTATAACCGCTAATGAGTTGGTTAAATGCTGACGATATTAAAGCTAAAGTGCGGCGTAATGCAGATGAAGCTACGTTGAAAGCTTTTGATAATGTCTATTCGCTAGATACCCTAACAACTACAGTAAGACAGTATCCCGTCTTTATTGTATTGAACACTCAGTCAAAGAATTTAGAAGGTGAACATTGGGAAAGCTATCTTTATTGGAGAAGACCGACGTGGTGAACTATTTGACTCTCTTGCTCAACCTCCAAATATACCAACACAGCAGTGGTTGAGAAAGCATACTCGTCAATATCAACGAAATGAGCGCATACTACAACATCCACTTTCATCATCTTGTGGTGCTTTCGTATTGTACTTCATTTGAAAACGTTTGCATGTACGTCGATTTAAATCTGTTATTCAAAACTTTTCATGTAACCCATCTTCTAATGAAAAGATGATTTGAATGTTCTATAATGATTTGCAATAGAAAACATCATTTTGGAATAGAAATTGTTTTATTTTACGATCCGCTGGGTATGTACATATTCGATTAAGCGGTCTAGGATTGTATCTGCTTGCACTTCTGATTTCAGTCCAGTAATGATAACTTTACGGTTGTGAAAGATTGCAATATGTACAGGTCACCAGCAACTAATGAGAGCCGCAGGAAAAAGTTCTGGTTCATAACACAAATTGAAACTGCTGGTACGAATCTTCAAAAATGATACACTGTCACTCAGGTGAGTAGAGATCACCATATTGTCCACAGTCAGATTCGACATCACACACTTCTCCCTCTTCCATATCCGACGTAGTAGCTTCTGCAGTTCTAAGCGCATTAACCGCACCGATGAATGAGGAAGGGCGCCGAGAATTTGTACCGTCCCATTTGGAAAGAGTTGAAGGTTCCGTAAATTGCTCATCTTCACCACTAACATTTGCGGTCGACCTGGATAACACTTGCTGTTTGGAATTTGTTGATGTAATGTTGCAAGATCGATTTTGGTATAGAGTCTGATGTGTCGGAGAATGTTGACGATGGTGTAACGATGACGTCTCATGATGAAGAAATGAGTAAATAGAGCGATATATCTTCCTTTTATACTTTTCCCAACTACCTTGATGAAATGTGAAGCAGATAGAAAGTTGGGAATGATAGATTTGTATTCGTTGCTTTTTTGGCCGCAACCATATGCGATTTCCTATGCCTGAATGTCTTTTCATATAGAAGTATTTCAAGTCCTTCATGATATGATTTAGCCATTGAAAATGTCGATATGATAAGGCAAATTCTCTTCTCATATTTCCAGTATAGTCGTTGAAATAAACGTTTTGATCATAATCAATCTCAACATGTAGGGAATCTAATTTCCAAGTCTTCATGATGGAGCGTAACATTGTGTTGAAGGTGGTGTCTGATTAAGATTTGCATAGCAAAGCGATGAACTCTCGACTAGTAAATGACATAATGGAGCGATGTATCCATCTTTAATATTTCTCCCAATTGTATTTGCGAAATGAAAAATAGATTGAGGAATCAGAATTACAGATTTGAATTTCATTTCTGTAATGTTGAAGCCAAACTTGATTACCCAAAGAGATGAATTTTAGCGTTTCAAAATATTCCAAATCCCTCATGATGTCATTAAAATTTAAAAATTGTCGCCATGTTAATGTAATTCCTCTCGATGTATTTCCATGAGAATTTTTGAAATGAACGTTTCCATTGCAATCAACTTTGATGTATTGTTGAGAATCCAAAATCTAAGTCTTCATGATGTTATGCAAATTGGTAATATGTAGATCATCAGAACATGAAAATGTCATTTTACCATATTTTGCTTAGCAATGTAGCAACAAATAGATTTGCTAGTAATCGAGCCGCACTCTTTTCTACTCCCATTGATAATATACAACAGCTGAATGGAGAGTGGGAAGTAGGGGTCACACAACTTGTTCACAAT
This sequence comes from Prostheceraeus crozeri, assembly GCA_907163375.1. NCBI lineage: Eukaryota > Metazoa > Platyhelminthes > Polycladida > Euryleptidae > Prostheceraeus > Prostheceraeus crozeri. The sequence goes on from CAJQUW010012999.1 coordinate 74,835, forward strand.
AACTGTGTCTATACTTTTCATCATGAGGTGATGACTATAAATATGAGACGCACAGCTGCCTACCAATGTGAAAAGGGCTGCCGAGTATACATTCCACAATGGCCGAAGAAAAATCTTCAATCACGCGAGAAATTCGTTTATGATTTCCTGAATAAAGCGTGTAAACATATTGTCCAATTTACTCCGCACAATGATGATCATAATTATGTACATCATGTAGTTGAGAAAGATTGGATTGTTGGTTTCAGTCCAAGTTTAAGAAATGATTTAGGTTACCTCGCTAGCGCCTTAACAAGCTATGACAATTATAACGATAATTACCACCCAAGTGGTCATAAACAGTTAATATATCGAGAGGAAGCTTATTATGTAGATCTTATTCCGAAAAATGAAAAGACGTTGGTGAAGAAGATTGTGATTAAGCCAAGAAAGACAAACATGACTCCTGAAACATTATTGAAGAAATTTAATTATCTCCTTCGAGTTGATGGTAAACAAGTGGCAACATTGACTTATATCAAATCATCTAATCATATTGCAATAAGTAAATTAAATGATGATGATCTAGTATTAGTTTGTTCAAAAGATTTTCATCAGTTCTTACGACATCGTTCTGCAGCTGTTCATGGAAAATTTGATATGCAACATTTGCCATGCGAAAGGTCAAATCAATTTGATACAGAATGGTCCGTATCTTTATACAGAAATTGTATAGAGCCTTTAGGTGGTATCTTACATAAAACAAGAGTGTTGACACCTCACATTATCACTTCAGTGAAATTGGCTATAAATTATTTGAATGAAGTGATTAATGAACAGCATATTTCTTTTTCTGAAAAAGAAGGTGTTCTGTCTCTTAGTGTAAGTGGGAAAAATATTGAGCTGATTATGGACAATACCCTAATGGACATTTTGGAATTTGATCAAAATATCTTTAAAAGTGATACTGTAACCAAAGCCAGCGCAGACATGTCGCTATCGCGTCGTATTAACTATTTTCAGATATATTCAAATATTGGTAAAGATGTACGTGTGGGAGATGCTGAAGCTCCATTGCTAGCAATGATACCATACCAGCCAAAAAGCTGAAAGTGCATTATACAAAGCTGAAATCAAACTACATCCCACAAATTGATATTGCAATTTATGACGATGCTGGTGCGTTGATTCCTTTTCATAAAGATGCTGTAACAAGTATCACACTCCATTTCCGAATGAAGAGTTAAAGCAAAAGTATGCTAATATATTTTTCCAATGTGAATAATATGGAAAGTGAAAATAAGGACTCGTTTCTAATTTACTTACCCAGTAATGCTTCTATGAATAAATTTCCCAAAAATAAACCATCAGACTATCGAGTAGAATTAAATCGTCCATTACTTCTAGATGGTGAATGGGAAGTAGGTGTTTCCAGCATTTGCTATGATAGCAATATTCAGAATGTGAATGAATTGGAAGAAATGATATTGACTCCTCGCACCCATGATGGAATAACGATGAATAATACATTCCAGTTCCCATACAATTTAACGTCAGATGGAAAGTGGAACTATGAATGGATTCAGATAAAATCAGATTATTATGGTCGATTTGGGGATGAGAAAATTATTAAGGCATTCAATAGTGGTAATACTTCCATCATGAAGAATAAGGATCAGAAAGTGTATGAGTTTACTATCTATCATTGGAGTGGGAGACAGTTCCTTCGCTTTCATTCTTTTACTAAAGGTCTTACACTGAGGTTGGATAATGAATTCTATCCACATCTCGGTTTTGGCCATGGAATACATCTAACGTCAATTGCTACTGCAAATGTTAAAAAAGTTTATTCAAATCGAATCAACAAATTTCATTATAAATTAAGCGTGGTGTTCAACCTTTATCACTTATTGAGTTAGTAAAACGATGGAATGAGACTGTGGGTAAGAAGTATGGAGAGAAAGTCATAGCTCGGAAGGATAAGTCGGTTATTCAGAAATATAATGCCAAACTTACAGTTTATTTCTCTGCAACCTTGCGTCATTTTGTAAGCCATCCAACACCTATTATTGGAAGCGGTTTGGTTTATGCTTCTCATGAACTTCTTTTATCACACTAAAGCTGATTCAGTTGATGATGAATGGTGGGTGAATATCTATGGTGACCGCATCGAGAAAAGTTGTCAATCTTATCAAGAATCTAAATTTAGTATCAATACAATGCCGCGTCTATATAATACAGTTGAAAACTTTATTCATGTAATAAATCCATATATACAACACAAGTTGAAGCATGCGATGAAAAGTAAATATGTTGTAAAGACACACCACATTTCGTTTTCAATTGAAAATCAACGCGTTGTTCTGAAACTGGGTGATGACATTCAATGTCAATTGAGTAAAAATTTGAAAAAACTCTTTGGTTTTTCAATGCTACAAAATATGTTTACTGCTGCGCATACGATTGGTATAGAAACACCAATGACACTTGATAAACATGAACAACACCTTTACATTAAAAGTGATTTGATTCTACCTATTTCTGTTGGCGAGAAAAAAGAACACATTTTACGTGATTTCATTCATGATAAGGATGCTTTATATGGAATAGTCGAGAAGATGTTTCAACCTATTTTCTACCATCCTGTTATCAAACAAACTATACCATCGATTTCTATCAAAATTACAAATGGTCTACATGAGTGCATCCATGTCAAGGATACTAAATCCCTCGTAACTTTAGTGTTTCGGAAAACAAAGTAAAGTCATTGTAAAATTTTATTGAAATAAAAATGTGTATGAAAAAGTCTTTTCACAAATATGGGGGGAATGGGCTGACTGTAGGCATATATTCACAAGAAGGTGCAATCTAAAGCGATACATAAAACAACAATGAATGTCAACAAAAGCATCATCAAAATACTGATTTGAGAATGAATCTATTTACACATCTTCTGAATGTGGTAGTGTGAGTTTAATTCTTTTGGTTAGTAACATGTTTGTATCAGGATGACCATGTGGAAGAGATATGTTATGCCCTATCCAACACCTCTTATCTTTCCACGCTGAAAGTGCTCGCTTTCCAAATGTATGAGTTTTTACCTCATGCGTCTTTGATTTTAAGATGGTCATGTTGACAAACGTTACAGACTTATTTTTAAAGGCCTTCTTATAGACCCCATGTTTCATATTTACAACAATCGATTTAGATATGCCTTTTGCGAGCTTAATACTGTCACTAGAGTCTTCTGGTTTCATAGAATACATTTTAGGCCGAAGAAGAATCATTTCCTTAATTTCCTTTTCTGCCATTTCATCTCTAAAGCATCCTAATTTTGCTTTATTTAAAGTAGAGTGTAGTGGGTGATCTGTAGGATAATTTGACGTATCAAAATAATTTTCTAAAGATTTTCCTATTTCATTGAAGTCTAACTCTTTCTGAGCAGCGATACTTAAAAAGAAACTGTCTGTATCACCACCCAGCAAACGCACGTCTTTAATTAGAGGACATGGTTTTAATATTCTATAGAAGAGTTGATACATTTCAAGCTTGGAATAATCTAATACAGCTTGTCCAATGTAGATGGGCTTGCACAACTCTACTTCTGATTTTATCATTTTAACACCAACCAACTCATCATCTATAATATCTCTATCAATAAAGAGAGGTGATGCCGCTAACTTTTGAAATTTATCATTATGATTCACAAGTTTATAGTTTATACGTTTTCTAACATCCTACATGGTCTTTCCGAAAAGACTGTTATTCTTATATTTATAATAATCCTTTTCAAAATTATTTTGGGCTAGTGCACGTTTCTGGCTGTTACTATCAATATATGGCTTCAGGAAGGCTTTCTGTCTAAATTTGATAGTGCGGTGAACTGCCTTTAAAATCCTACCCATTTCTCAATAAAATTTTAAGATAGAAAAGTGGACTAAATAATTTTCTTTATCAAATTGAGTAAGCAAAGCAAAAGTTTGCGACAAGGCTTATACTTGGGCTGTCCAATCCCTTCTAAATCTTTATGAAATTGTTTCATAAAGTCCGAAAACATATCTTCAGTCACTTCACCTGATTCGGGCGCAAGTGGAAAATCCACAGTTTTATTTTTAATACTATTTGGATAGATAAGATCTAGCTCAAAATAATATCCACAATCACCATCATCTGGAATAGCTAGTATGATTGAAGGATTGGAGAAATCCTGAATTTCATTATCACCCAACCAGCTAAACTCAGAGTGAGGTAGAGGTTTGGACAGTGAACTACCATATAAATTATTCTGGTCATAGTACTTTAGATGAATCTGATCATCATCTACTATTTTTGATTTTATTTGATGTCTATTCACAAATGTGAGACCACCGCGAATTCCTCGTTCAAATAAATTATACATCTCTGGATCTTGCAAAAGATGGATGGTCTCTCCAGTCATTTTAAAAGCAGACTGGAATGACATGGCTGGAAGACTGACAAAGTGGATAGGGTCTAATTTATCTTCTTCTAATGCCACTCGTCGAAACTCCTGAAATACATCAGCCAGCAAAAATATATCTAACTTTAGATAGGCAATCATATAATCGCTAAACGTTTGACAGTCAAATTTTGTTCATGCAACTTGAGCATGATTGTAATCTTCTACCTTACATTCTATACCAGTCAAATCATTTTTAAATTTATCTATTGATGGAAGAGAAGTCTCACTAAGTTTAGAAATGTTATCAAAGTATGCATATGGAAACACTCCTTTGCGTGTGATGACTTCATCCGTCAAGTTAGGATATTGTTTCTTCAAATTTTGAGTTAGTGGAAGAGACTTAACCCATATTATACCACTGTCCCTAAAAAGGGACGCTTAATCTTTCGACTGTCAACGTAAAAATATAACATTAATGAACAAACTTAGAGATTAACGGGAAGCTATTTACCAAATATATTAATAATATACATGGATTTGTCTTGAATATTATCTGTACTACTACTCAGATGATAGAGTTCTGTATTTTTAAGATTTATTAGTAAAAAATAAAAAAATATTTTCCAATACTCATTTACATGACCCATTATACTTAACTTCTAGAAATGTGATAATCCTTAGTTGGTTGATGCATTGTTGTGATGCAGTCAAAATATGATTGGAAAATAATTTATCTGTTTGGAGAAATAATCGATTATGTAACGGTCCCGATTTAGGGACGTTGGGTACGAATGACCCCCGTGACATTGAAAAATGAAAACATTCAGAACGTCATTTGAATGAACTTCTGACTCATTTTATGTGTTGTGGTGCACATGTTCCTTTCATGTCTTCTAAATTTAGTTATGTTTTGTAAAATTATTTCAGTTAGTTTTTGTTTAAATCTCATGGAATTTGAATTCATGCAGTCTAATCTATGCGAAATCAAGAAATGGCGTCCAAAAAGACAAGAACCAAAAGTCGAAAACGGTAAGTTTTAATTTCATCTAAATAATTGTTCTCAGGGTATGCTATGATAATCGCAATTATCTGTATGTAGTAGAAGGTTAGTATCTACATTAAATGTGCCAGCCAATAGCAAGATTAATATTTTAACTATAGGTAGGGGTAGGCCTATAAATGTTGTATATAAACATATTGGCTACATATTAGTAATATCTCAATGGCGGTTAACCGACGATTGAATGAATAGCTATCCATTATCAAAATAGGCTGTAGGCTTGATAGTAGGACAGTTTACATCTGGTTTAATCAATTTACTTTCCAAAGTAGGCTACTGTTAATTTCTGTATCACTCTCATTAGTTTGAAGCTTATTAGTCTACACTAGCGCTTTAATGATATGTTACTATAATCATAATCTTTTCATTAGATATGGAATTATCTTAGTTTCTGTATGGTAAAACGTCAATCGAGTGCAAAATGATGACAAGCATCTTCACCTCGTGATGTTGATAATTTTCGAAAATGAATTGAACCCTCTACCGTCGACTCCATCGAGCAGGTATCGCGACCGGTTACGCACTCGACCACGGTGGCTTATGCTGAGGAGCTGATGTCTTAAACAAATGTATCTTTTACTTTTCAATAAGACATTACTTGGTGAAATCCATAGAAGGAGGGTTGATTCATAATTTCACTACAGAGAAACGCAGACCATGAATTTAACATCCGGATAAAAATGTACTTTTTCTTTCAGATATACCCTGGACGATGTTGTATCGATAATTGAGAATGATGACAATGTTTCAAAAGCTAACATCTATATACAACCACCTGACGATGGTAATGTATCTGACGGTGATAGTGGAGATGAAGATTATTGTAATCTAAATAATTTACCTGGATCACAATTGCTGCAGGAAGTGGAATCGTCAATCTTTATGAACAATGGTGAAATTATTGAGTTAACTGAATCCAACAAAACTGGTGAAGATTTAGTTGATACACATGTGAGTTTGCAAATCGGATATATTAGTAGCATATACAGGCACCTTTCTAGCACCTCTTCTCCTGTGTCATTTATACCGGTATAAATGCCTTTTATTTTTTAATGCCTAAAAATAGAACCCGGTATTCAATTTTCAATGTACATGTAATATCATAATTATTCTTAGGTACATAGCAAAAAAGCGTAAGCGGTTATTTTCTACATTTTATTTTCTTTATTCAGTGTGTTTAATCTTTAGAATTTTAATATAATTTATTTTACATTTCAGGAAGATGAGTTATCAATTCCGGATGCCTCAAATCAACCAAAATGACGATTTGCCAAATACCGAAATCGAGAGTACAGCAGAATTATATCATCTCGATTGAGAAAGGAAGATATTCCGACGAATTTATCTACTCAAAGAAGTTGGACAAACGATATGCCATCACTGATTAATGAATCCGATTCCCCTAGCACGATATTTGAAAATTATTTTGATGACAATGTTATTTCTATGATAATGGAAGAAACTACAAGGTATGCTGTTAGTAATGGAAAACATAATTTTCAAGTGGCATCAAATGAGATACGCTTAGTTTTGGCAATTCTTATCATTTCTGGATACGTTCCTCTTCCTAGAAGGAAAATGTATTGGGAGTTAAAGTCTGATGTTCACAACGAAGCTGTATCAAAGGCAATGTCCAGAAATCGTTATGATGAAATCATTCGATATCTACATTTGGCAGACAATGACCATTTATCTTCGGACGACCGGTTTTCGAAAGTTCGTCCTCTACTTGACAAAATGAATGAGAGATGCTTGAAATTCCAGCCAAATGAACAAGAATTATCAATTGACGAGTCGATGACTCCATATTTTGGACGTCATGGCACCAAACAATGTATAAGGAATAAGCCCATTCGATTTGGTTTCAAAACATGGGTGTTGGCTACCAGTGGAGGCTATGTAATACAATTCGATCCGTATCAAGGCAGTAAATCAACGTATGACAAAAATCTTGGATTAGGTTATAGCGTGGTCACCAATCTTCTTGATTCGCTTCCAAGCCACCTCCCCTTTTGTGTGACATTCGACAATTTTTTTACGTCATTACGTCTTGTTTCTGATTTAGCCGAAGAAGGATTCGGAGCAACAGGGACAATCAGAGGTAATCGGCTTCAAAAATGTTCGATTTCCACTTCCAAAGAATTAAGAAAATAACCGAGAGGAGCATTTGATTACCGCTACGATCGACAAAATGAAATCATAACTGTAAGTTGGAATGATAACAGCGTTGTTACACTGGTATCCAACATACACGGTGTCTTCCCTTTGAATAGCGCCAAAAGGTGGTCAATGAAAGAAAAGAAATTCATGCAGGTTGAGCAACCACGCATCGTACAAGCGTATAACAAAGCTATGGGAGAGGTCGATCGTATGGATCAAAATGTCTCTTGCTATCGAATAAACATCAGGACAAAGAAATGGTGGTGGCCTTTCTTTGTGCATTGCTTAGATATGGCATTGCAAAATGCCTGGCTATTACATAAAAAACAGTTCAGAAAAATTGGATCAACTGTCTTTCAGACGAGAGATTGTTGATGTCTACTTGCGACGGTATTCAGCTTCAAATGAAAATTCACCAGTAGCACGAAAGATTGCACGCTTGGATAATAAAGTCCCAGGTGAAATTAGACGTGATGGAAAAGGGCATTTCATCATCTCAGAAAGTACACAAAGAAGATGCGCCTATTGTGGGAAGAAAACTTACAGACGTTGCATGAAGTGCCAAGTGCCTCTCCACCTTGAATGTTTGCAAACCTTCCATCAATGACTTTTGATTTAAATGTTGTAAAAGTGAACAATCGATCACTGCATCAATCCTTGACTTGATGAAGAAGTGTAAATTTAATAAAAACGAAAAGAAAAAATCATTTGTTACATATGTCTTATGCGGAATACCAGTACCCATTCGTACCCAGTGTCCCTATAAAGGGACGTTTACTAAATCGTATATAATTACTTATAACCTTGATTATTTTCATAAATAATGTCGAATTGGTGATTAATCAAAATAGAAAAATGCAATTTTCAGAAAGAAAATAAAAAAATCAATTTTGGGTTAATATGGGTTAAGATTTTGAACGAGAGATGCTAGTGATGGAGTCATGAATTGATAGGAATCTAAAAATTTTATATCAAAGTAGACTGTCTTATTTTCTTTAGTCTCATCAACTGCTACTTTTGCTGTCGTGGACATAAATTTTTCCCTCGTTTGAGCTATAACATTCATCAACCATCCCTTCATTTTACTAACCCCCTTTTATTATCATATGGCTGTCATAGCCTTTGAAGTTATGAAAAATTACGGGTAGAGTACGCCGTTTCATTCTTAGAGAAAAATTGCATCTTGAACACAGTGCGTTTCTAAATTTACCAGTGATGTGATCATGGTCACGCACTTTCTTAATTTTACCCTCATCAAACGTTTTATTACATTTTGAGCAGACTTAACAACTTTCAATTTTTGCCTGATCATCTCCTGTCATATGCAATGATCTGTGATAGAGTTCAGTATCATATTTTTGTTGAAATTTACTAGCACTTTCCAGGAATTGCAAGATTTTGTGTATACAATCCTCATCTTGCCAGACGTGCATTGTATTATTTTTATTTTGGAAATAATTATGCCATACCTCATAACAGGATATGGCTGCTGGCTTGTGGATGTTATCATCAATATAGCATTCGATGTCAGCATAGATGACACGAAGAGGACTTAATTCACTACCATTCTCTCTATATGAAAAGATTTTATCTTTAGGCATGCGTTCCATTTGCAATTTACCTCGCTTACACCATGCTTAATGTTTTTGAAACTCATCTTTTGACCAGAAGGATCTCATACAACGGTCACATATGAAATGATCCCCCCTTTTGGATGTTAAGTGGGAATATAGTCGATGAATATTTGGAATACCGCAGTAATGCCATTGTTGACTGCTATCCTCATATACCAACAACAGGGTGACAACGCGATCATAAGTTGATGAACGTTTGTTGTAGCGTACACCTTTAAGTCCTTTTGCCAGATGTGAACAACTATTTTAATTTCATTTAATTTTTCAAATTTCTCTATATCTTTCAATTTCATATCTTCACTATTACAGTCATCAAATTTCAATTCATTCTCCCATTGATGATATTTTATTTTACGGAAACGGTTGTTCTGTACATCATGATAGTGGAGAATGGACAATACCGCATACTTAAAACAGTGCGATTCACAATCTATAGAAATGACTGCTTTCTTATCTTTTAAGGTTTTTGGAAGATTGAAGGAGCCTCGTCCACCGTAATTTTCTAATAGAGTAATTTTAAACATGGCAGATTCTACACCATCAAAAATCAGACAACTATCGCGCTCGTTAAATTTATCAATATTTGATTTAGCCCTTGAATGTGAAAATTTAACCATACTTCTTTATCTACTAACTCTGTAGCAGGAGAGGAGGGTATGTGAAACTCCAACCTCTGCACTATTTCGCCAATATGATGATAAACTTTAACATATTTTATTTTAAGATAGATGAGCGCTTTTATTCTAAAGTTGTCTAAATTTCTAAAGAGCACATCTATTAATATTGAATTTTGATGAAACAACTCCGGAAAATCAGCAATGGTTTCTGAGGATTCCATATCGTAGTTTCTCACTACATTATTGAGCGACACTTCAGTGAGACGGATAGAAGAGGTGCTGCTACTATAACTATCATTTGTATGCGTGTGGTGAAGTCTATGTGAAGATAATTCAAAACCTGTTTCAAAAGATTGAGTGCAAAAGTCGCAAGTAAAGGAGACATGTTGAATAGAATCATGCTCACCTCGGGAGATTGATGATGTCTTGGGTTGACATACACGTTGTCTGATGTGACGGGCGAGATCACGTTTCCTTGTAAAGATGCGACCACAATCAGCACATTCCCGCTCATTAGATTCCCGCGACTGTCCGCTTGAGCTGGTACTAACATCACCTGAAAGAGAAATCATTCTATCATCTCTATTAAAGTTATAGTTTATTGTTACAACCTACCTTCACTTAACAGCTCTAAAGTTTCCTCGAGAAAGGAGCGTTTTGGTGATGAAGTAGATGGCTGAAATTGAGAAAGATGCTATTAACCAAACTTTTGAGGGAGATGAGTGAGGAAATCTTTAACTTACCATTTCAACGAAATCAAGTTTAAGTATGATACTTCAATGTCAGAAAATTGTATAGTCTATCAAAATAGAGACTTCACTTATTCTCAACACGTCTCAAATATAGAATGAAAAATAAGCCTGTTTTCCCCCTTTTATATACTCTCATACTCGGCATTCATTGGCTATTCATTTGATTGGCTACTTACTTGTACTTAAGCACTAAGAAATCAAGTTTACAGCATACAATTTGAAGTCATGAATTCACCAACAGCAACTCTCTCCGAGGACACATCAACTTGCCCTCCCGCTCTAAAGAAGGTGAAGTTGGAAAAGAAGAAAACAGTCGAGGATATTCCAAGTTTGGAGTATCCGTCTCTGACTGAGAAAAAGGAGATGGAAATGGTGTATGTGAGGTGGAAGTACTTACTATACATCAAGGAGGATGTGTCGAAGGAGGAGGATATCAGTCTTCTCCATGACATACGGAGATGGTACAGCCCATCGTTTCAACCCAGGAACAAGATTGAATGGGACTATGTATTTGGTGTATTGGCTGAAGCCGAGGAAAGACTGCGACAGCTGAAATGTGACTGCAGTAACTGCGAATCGCTGTGGGACAATATTAGTACTGAAGAACTTCTAAATTATTTGTCATTTCTGAACATATGCTTCATTTGTTATATTTCTCTGTTTTCACTTATTTCTGGGTAATGTAGTCATCAACATCATAGTGAAAATCTAGTCATTTGACAGCTCAGTATAAATCATAGCAGCTGATGCTAGACACTATCATTTTTCCTAAATACTACTTCAATCACTGCTGAGATTGGTATATCTTGCAATCTTCAGACTCGAACAGTCTTTATCTAAATTAGTGATTCTGATTGGCTGTCGAGGAAAGTGTTGTTGAATATCCTATATAAATCAGAAGATTGCAGCACTTCTCATTCACATCATACGATCGAACAGGCTAGTATGGCAAATTCTTCGGCAGCCTTAAATATTTTCCACAAAATTTTCGAAGTTGTCGATGAATGGGACGAGGATATGAACAGTGGCAATAAACCCAAAATCGCCAATGACGAGGAGAAGAGCTGTAGCAAAAGTGAAATCACCCAAGTTGTATGGAGTGAGGGCGAGTTCACCCCGAAGACGACGCGACTTAGAAGAGTGCCGGATGCACCAAAGCGAGTGACATATTACAGGATTTACAATGACTTGAAACCAGTCCCACTGAACTTTGATAAATAAATCTGAAGAACTACATGTCTTTGTTTTGCAATGTATTGATCTAGAAATGAAAATAAAGGGAAGAATTTAGATATGGGGTTTATTGTATACATGGTTGCGAATGTCATCACATTTATTATCGGTCTACTTTTCTATCAAAAGAGATCGTATCATTAGTAAAGACAGAAGATGTATATGTTTGCGTGTGGCGCAAGAGTGCCCTCCCATTTCATCCCTTCATCATTTAGCCTCAATAATAGAGGCAGTTTTTTAAAGAACACATGATTCATTCTCAGATAACGTATGCAATGGAGAATTTAAAAAAGTAACCTGCGGCAGATAGCTAAGACTCTCAACCGATTGGCGTTCAAAGTGCTACGTTGAGCGAAGAGACCACGACGACCGTTGGAAAGTCAGATTAAGGTAAGTCTCAAGCCCTTGCCACACTCATCACTACGATATCATCCGCTGTCTCAAGAGAGATCGCCCACCAACAGAAAGAATTATACCGAAGTTCTCCGTGCCATAAAACGTTAAAGTTGACTGATAGCAGATACAACTTTATGATTATATTTTTTAAATTCCTGTGATGGATTCAGTCAGACCAAAGTCTGTCCAGGGCAAACCACGAGGAGGTACTATCACATTTTGCCCCATGTGGTCTCTGACATACCGATGGTTCGTTCTCGGATGCATGTCTAGATTTGACCGATTCCGCTGAGAGAGACTTTTAATCTCTCTATGTCAGCGGCATCGACCTCCTCTACTTCCATCCGACTGTTAGAGGGCGGAATATATCTCCACTCTGTTGAATCGGCATTATCGGTAACCGATGAGCCGATTCGAGCAAGATTGTTATAGACTCGCTCTCGCTCCTCCATCCGTAGAAACTCAGGAAATAAATTTCTCGGTCCAAGCCGAGGCTTGTCAGGAGAGCTAACTGTCGTCTTAGGTATGTTCATGATGAAGTATAGAATGAAAATGAAAGAGAGGTAATGGTTTATATACCCCTCTGATACAAAGACATGACTCAGTCTTTCTAATTATGTGATAGATTTAGTGAGGCCGAAGTTTGTCCAGGGCAAACCACGAGGAGGTACTATCACTTTTTGCCCCATGGTGGCCTCTTAAAGACAATTGGTTCGTTCACGTGGCATCTGAAAAATAGAAAGAAAATAGATGAAATTATATTCAAGTGATAGAGATGATATTAACTTACCATAAATTAACTTAATCGGTTCGTTGAACCTTCGATGGTGGTGGCTGAGGTAAGTATTTGGCCGGCAGTTTCCGCTTGCGGTGGCGCAATTCCTTGATGTCACCATCGTGCTTAATTGAGAGATGAAGGCAGCGCATGTCCGCCATCGCTCCATCATAGCACTCGAACGTGGTGTCTAAGTCCTCACTCTCAAGGATGACGCTGTCGACGATTCTGCTCTTGATGACGGGAATGTGGAGCGTTGTTTGTCTCTCCTCTTTCTTCTGGCTCTCAGTCAGGCTAGTCTTTAGTTGCTCGATTTTTAACTTTGACACCTCTTCCTGAGCTTTTAATGATTTTATATGCGTCGCCTCATCTTCAACTCGTTTTTCACTGGCAAGCGCCCTTTCGCGGAAAGGTTCTAAGTTAATTACTTGGGTTTTGAGGGCCCGAATCTCGGCTACCTGACCCTTCAGGTGGAAATTGTCGTCCCTAGGGGCCGAACATTCGTTTCTGTAACGAGAGAGCTCGTCTTTTAATTTTGTGAGTGCATATTCCTGGCTCACTTTCGCGATCTGGTCATCCTTATTCCAGCTGTTCGTCTGCTGCTTAATCCTCTTCTTTACTGGGGAAGGTGCGATCACTTTCTTTTTCGGGGAAGACTGATTTGCCGGTTTTCCTATATCTTCCGCGTTTTTAGTGATGACGACCTCCTCAGTATCGGAGTCGTCTGAGCTGTCAGATCCACTTAGTTGTTCTGTGGTCGGTGCAGTCGGACTCAAGATGGTGTCAATTGCATCTTGCAATTCTGCGTCTAAATCGACTGTTGCTTCGTTGAAGAAGGCTTTGATCACTTTGCCGATGTCTGATGTCGTATAATTGCTAGCCTTCTTGATCGGACATTCGGCGTGAGCGGCATAAAATGCTGTCTGATCCTTGCCTTTTCAAAATTTCAGGCAATGTATGCAGCCGGAAATAACGGCTCTTTCCTCGTGAAAGTGAGGAGTATTCCTGCATTTGTTGATGTGGCGTTTAAATTCGCCGCCTCTCTTAATCGCTCCACAAGAGCACTTCTTAAATAAAAGTTTGCTATTTCCTCCCATTTTCTGTAAAGGAAGGATGAAATAGAATTATTACTTATACCATTTATAACTTCAACGAATGAATACATTGACAATCATTTTAAAAATACAACTAATATGTCATTCAATACTTGAGGATAGACAACCTAGGCTTACTAGAGGGGCATTACTCAGAGGGGATCTTATCCCGACTCCAAGGCCTCGGCCCTCAAATCCAACCTCCCGCGGACAGAGCGTGCGTCATATCACTGTGTTGGTATTCGGACCCCGATTTTGACATGAAAACCGGTGGAGTTATTTACATCAGGAAGCAAGTCTCGAGCCGAATCTCGCCTCTGACAACTTTATAACGGTCGTTATTGAAATCAGAAGGTTTGAAAACCCCGAAAATCACCAAAAATAGCGAATTTATATTTTTTCAACTTTTTAGCACTACTTTTGAAATTTTGCGAAATTTCACTTAGGGCAGGTCAATAGCGACCGAACCTTTTTGAAAAAAGTCAAACGGACTTGTAGAAGCAAAGTTACAAGCCTTTAAAGTTTTGGAGTCTTTTATGGCCTGGAGACTAAGCGACTAAGGCTAAGAGACTAAGGCCATCTCCTGGCTAACCTTTAAGTCTGACGGCTTAGCTGATATCAACAATGAAATTTTCTAAGTCGGTTTCTTGCAGAAACCCGAAATTTGGAATCTCCTATGCTAGCTTCAGAGCTCAGAGAGACGACCTACCGTTGACAATCTCTCGTCTTAATGACAAGTCTCTGTCGGTTTCCAGCTTATATAGTTTGTGGCGATCAGCTGATGACGTTAGATCCATCATCAAAAAACTTAAAACGCTTCTATCACCGAATCTAGAGGTCCGATTGAGCTGGAAATACACCATTTCAATGTAGACTTTGACGCTGAATCCGAATCTGTCCTCCGTTTTTCCATCCGATGCTTCGTTTTGGCTCTCCACCCAAATTCGCCGTTAACTGTCGTTTTTCAAAAAAAATTTGAAAATTTTTTCTCTCCGATGGCTTTCAAATTTACCATGCTGATGTAGAATTTGACGCTGATTCCAAATCTGGTCTCAGATCTACCATTGGAGCAGCCGTTTAGACGCTAGAGCCCAAAACATCCCACATTCGCCGTTAACTCTGTCGTTTTTCGCCAATCTCCCAAATCTTAAACGGCGTCTCACATCTAAACGAAGACAGATATGAACAAGCCGTTTCTTTCAGTGAATTTGTCTCACTCTTAGCTTTCAAACGAGCTATTGCACGACTTTTTACGATCTCCAGAACCAAAGTTGGAAGCAACGCTGCCGAGGGGGAGGGTCGTCCCAAAAATTTTTTCTCTCCGATGGAGCTGGAAATCACCTTACCGATGCAGAATTTAACGCTGAATCCGAATCTGGCCTCCGTTTTCCCATGCGATGCTTCGTTTCGGCTCTACAGCCCAAAACCAACCCAAATTCGCCGTTAACTCTTGTCGTTTTTCCGAAAAATGTTGAAAATTTTTTCTCGACGATTGAGCTGGAAATCACCCCACAGATGTAGAATTTGACGCTGATTCCAAATCTGGCCTCAGATCTACCATTGGAACAGCCGTTTAGACGCTAGAACCCAAAACATCCCACAGTCGACGCTAACTCTGGCCAACCTGGTCGGCCGCCCAAGTCAACACGGACACTCTCAACCGAGGGGGGGCGCTGTGTTTAAAGTGGAGGTTTGCTTACTACTGAACTTGAACAATATACTTGTATGTATATTAGAATATTAGAATCACAAACTTTCGGCCGAAGCCGTCATCAGGTGAAATTCATGTGTAATTCAGACGCAGTTGGAAGTGTCAGTGGTCTTGGAGTGGCAATCACAAAAGTCACATGATTTAGTGAAGCAGACGCTTAATGGGTAGGTACATTGAAACCTCAGCAAGAAGATATGGAACACTTAGTGAACCAATTAACGTAACACAGCCAGTATTTTTGAGTGGATCGAAATTCCGCTTTCGCTCGCTCATCGCTCATTTGCTCATAATCGCCCTGTCGCTCGCTCACCGCTCATTTCCTCAAAATAATCCTTTCGCTCGCTCACCGCTTAAAATCATGAAAAAATGCCGCTCACTCGCTCATTTCTTGATAATACCCTCCTTAATTCTACAAACTTTTTTATGCTCAGAGCTAATTCCATGCTTTAAATCAAATAGATACCTTTTATAGTAGTTGAAAGGAAATTCATCATTTCATTTTAGTTGAAATTTGAAACACACGATCAAACAATGTAAACCATCATACCAATGTATTAAATTAGCTATTGCACAAAATTATTTGAAACAATATATTTGATGAACATAGCCACAGAATTCTTTTGACATGTGTAGAGATGGGCAATAATCTAAACTTGATCCTACAGTGCCCGACATAATTATAGAACATTCTGCCTTTTTAACTATAACTTTCTGCTTCAAGATCTGCACTTGACGTATTTATCTTGAATGAACTCTCAATAGTATTTCAATCGCCAGTTAAATACATATATTTGGGTATAATTAGGATTTTTCATATTTCTATATTTGTTTTTAATATTATGTGGTAACCCAAAAGTTTCTTTCCGTTTTCTCAAATCAACTGATGCATGCAGACTATGACGTTCTTATTCGATGTCGATGAATATTGTTGCAGTCATACTGTAGCATTGATCATCAGAAAAATTTGAAAACTGATGCTATTGTTCGCTATCTATGCCACTTAGTTACTCGATTCCTTTGCATTTAAAGTTGATAGCGTGTCAGAAAACTTCATTTGCATTGAAATCTATCAAAGTTAAGACTAGTATTTTCGTGATGCCTAAGACAGATGAAATTCCAGAGTCCAAGAGGGCACAAATCGTGGCTTTAATGCTGCATACAAACCAAACGCATGCGTCAATAGCAAAGAAAACCTTGGAATATCCCGCCCAACGGTAACAAGGGTGATAAATCGGTTCAAGAAGACTGGATCTCATTTTGTCGGAAGGCACACCGGGCGAAGGAGAAAGACATACTAAGAGAGACGACTCTGTTATTTGTCGCCAAGCATCAATCGATCCATTTGTGACTGATGCTCCTCAAATATTTTTGCTTTACTTTATGTCTGAACAAGAACCATTCAACGTCGACTACGTGAGAAGTATGGACCAGCAAGAAAGCCATCCAAGAAACCTCTGCAGACTGCCGTTATGAGACAGAAACGTCTGCAATTCTGCTACAAATATCGTCATTGGACTGCGATGGATTGGCGTCGTGTAATGTTTAGTGATGAATCGACTTTTCAAATGTTGAATTCAACCAATACTGTTGTTCGACGATTGCCTGGTGCTTCACCTTCAAATCCCAGATACTCAGTGAAAACCATGAAACATACAAACAACGCGGAGCTCTTATATTTCTACCTGTTGGTCATCGCTTGAACGCGGCTGGATATGTGGAGATCTTACAGGAGAAGTTGCCACCATTTATAAATATCTGTGAGACCCCGATTTTCCAACATGACAAAGCCCCTTGTCATATGGCTCGGAAGGGTGACAGACTGGATGACGCTCAATGGGATTCAAATCTTGGAGTGGCCCGGGAATTCTCCAGACTTGAATCCCATTGAGAACCTATGGCAATTTGTGAAACGTCGTCTTGGTGAGGTTTCTTACACGAACACGTCGGATTTCAAAGAGGCGATCAAAAAAGCTTGGTGTTTGGAGATCCCAAGTGATTATTACCACAGACTGATTGACAGTATGCCCCGAAGGATCGCAAGTGTTATTAAAAAAAATGGATATCCTACAATATATTGATAGTAACAGAATTTTGATATGTAAGCTTTGTTGATCTTTATAACTAGAGGTAGTCAGATTTTTTTACAAATTGTTATTCTTTGAAAGAAAGTTCTTTTTTACATCAAAACTTTACGGAACCACCATGGTCCTATATCTATGTAAATTTTGTATCAGGGTAATATAACAGAAGTAAAATAATCCCAAAACATTATTTGTCGATCAAAAATAACCCCGATCAACTTCTGAGAACAAAAATCACGATAGTTAGACTTGCAGTCATCCACATGAAAAATGACTTGATATAAGAAAATGTTCTATAATTATGTCGGGCACTGTACATGCTGATCACATGAATCAGTGCATACAATTCTTGGCGCAATACTTGGACAAAATTCGCAAGGTGTGTTAAGAAACTATGTAATGCGTTGACAATTGAAAATGAACTTATTTGAAAAAAATGTAAATAATGTAGATAATTCCTAAAAGGAGCTAAAGATGACATTACGTGACTTATGAGTGACTGAGTAGCCTAATCAATAAATGCAAGAAATCTGCTATAAATGAAATCGCTTGATAAACGAAATCGCTAGTTTATGTGAAACAGCAAATGCTGCACCCAAAAGAACCTGAGACATCGGCGCCAGCCGTCGCTTAGACTTCGGCCCACTAAGCTCAGTATCTGTCAAGATGGTCGGTCCGCAGCACCTCGTTGCGCCCAGGTCCTACTTCCTTCTACCCTTGCACTCTTCTTCATGGTGATCTTTACACTTAAACACCGTTCCGGTGCGTGTAGTGTAATTCCTCTCTTCGAAACCAAATTATAGCCAGAGAGGACACGGCGAAGATTGGCATGTCACACAGATGACACTGAGGGTCGGTCCGGATTCCTCAACGTGTCAGATTAGCAGAGGTATACCTGGCATTTGAACGAACGGTCTGAACGGTACTTTTTTTATTTTTCTGATGAACGAATTATCGAACGGCAAGTCTGAGAAGCCGATGAACGGTGATCGGAGCGAACGGCATTTTTGCTTGATTGAACGTGATTGAGCGGTAATTTAGCTTCGGAAACCCAGCAAAAGAAATTATGGTAGAAAATCCTTGATACATTCCAAAATTGCTTATTTACACATTCTGACTTCAATAAAGTAGTATTCTGAAATTTGAAAATATTTAATTGCCAATTTGTGCATGGATACTAACCCATTGGGCTTTTGTGAAGTAGTGAAACCTCGAAAATTTCGATAAAAGAAAACTCTATTGATGCTCTCCGAAATTGCTTGTTTGAGCATTAAAACTTCAGTTAAATGACAAAACAATGACAAGAGACTTTCTATTACACAATGATTCCATCTCTTGTTATTTATTTAGTGTTCCGAAAATACATTTACTTATTCTACTACTCATCAGCTACTAAAACATCTGCGCTTATCACCATCAATGCGGTTTATCAGTGGTGAAGACTGAAGAAGCCGAACTGAAAAAGTTTCACGTTCTTCCATGAAGCAACGAAATTTGTCATGATGCGCACTGATGTATCATTTAATTCATCACTTGGTCACAAAGCATTGAACAGTTTGAATTCAAAAGCTGTGATGAGGTAAGTCTACTTGCACCGTGGGTGCCAATCTTACCATTACTTTTTAAAGATGGCAGGTATTATGTTGCTTTTGCATCAAGTAAAGTCATAAGCTGGGGTCGGGCCCGATGCGGGCATCTCGATTTTTGCGGGAAGCGGGCATTCGCAAGCAAGCACGGGCATTTACAATAATGGCTTAATCTGAGAATTCATATCCGGTCAGTGGATATGCAGGTAGGGATTCATGGCGGCGTACATGACATGGGCGTAATATATGTAGCCTAAGCTCATTATGCAATTGAATCTAGTCACTATCGAATTTAGTCACATCGTATTCTTAAATCACTATTTCTGAAGACTAGACCTAGGCCTATGCTATCTAGCAGGTTTCAAGCACTGTGTAAGCGAAGTGTCAATTGGTTGAACATCTACCCATCGTCACCTATAGCAAATTCGTGCAGCGTGATGCTGCTAAAGCGTGTTATAGGCTAATCATCAAGACAGAAGGAGTATGGCTTTCTTCATCGATTTTGATATTCTCTAGTTTGATTGGTTTTGATACAAAGGGCGCGTGTGACATGTAACGTTTGACGTCAACTCATGTTTCGCATTGTCATTGTAGGACAATACTGACAACGAATCTTCTGATATAGCAGCTTGTATTATTTCGCGATGTCAGATGGGAGAACATCCTGCATCGCCAGCTTCTACATTTCTCTGAAAAAACCAATGTTAGCTAGAAACGAAATCACTATATAATAAGGTTCGACAGTAGGTTCGTATGTAGGGTCCATCCAAATTGAATATTGTTTTGACTTAGAAGGAACGATTGAACGGGTGTTTTATGCCATGAACGAACGAAACGGGGTGATAGTTCATTTGAGCGGTGAACGAACGAACGGGTCTGAAAGGCTAATGAGCGGAAGATCAAACGAATTGGGAAAAATATGACCGTTCTAATGCTGGGTATGAAACATAATAATCGAAAGACATTCCTGATCGTCTTTTTACTTCGAGGAGTCAGGACGATTGCAGGAAATTGCTTATCTGGGGAGCCATCTGGGAGTGATGGTCGCAGTTCACTGCATGTTATGAGGGAAAACATGAACTCCGAACGCTACATTCGAATGATCGAAGAACATGTTTATCCTTTAGCATGCAGTTTAGGTGATTTTTCATCTGATTGGATTCTCATGGATGACAATGCTCCATGCCATGGTGCCAGTGCAACTCCATTTTATAGAAGACAGGCAGGAAAACGAACCCTAGACTGGCCAGCAAGGTCTACTCCCTTTTAACGACTAGGCACTAACTAGGCAAACATATAACAAAGAAAAATATTTAATGTGATATAGGATGCAACTTTATTCAATTATAGTTAGAAAACGTGCTGTTTACTTTAAAATGTCTAGTTCTAGCTAATTTCTAACTATTTATGAAACGGACTGTATGCGTATGTTTGACATGTAGGCTATTCCATGTATGGCCTACACATCAATCTTGTCGTTCTCAGATAAGTAACTTCCTATTACACTCAACTCGTTTAGCATCGTAGATAGCAATAATTGAGGAGACAGAATAGAAAAATGTCCTCAGACATGATGTTTGAGGACATCTCTCCATTACTTGTCCAGGCGAGCGGGCACTCTGCAATCTTTATCATTGAGGAGATTTTTCTCTTAAGTTCGGTGGAATTTCAAATTTGAAAAATCTGACAAAATTGGTGATTTGACATCTTGAATTGATTTTTACAACATGGGGGATGAATGAATTGAGCAAATGAACATCACGATAAGAAAGCTCAGAACCTAAATATGTTGTACCGTGAATTTCATGTGATTTGGAACATTGGTTTGGATGTTAAAGGGGACGCAGATTCAGTCCTACGCACTTCAGAGTCCGGTATGGAAAAGGACTAAAGTGAATCAATGTCCGTGGTCTTAAAATCAATGCATCGCAAAATGGAAGCCATATATGCCTACACTAGGATTGTCCTTTGTTCATCAATCATGCTATATACATGGATGTACTATAAAAAGACTTTCATAGAATAAACTCTTTTTCATTTTTAAGAGACTTTTCAAATATTTCGCTTTTTTGATTATTTGATCTTTTTAATTTTTGTTTTTTCTAAAGATTTTTTGTTTTTTTCAACCGCTCACTCACGACAAAAAATCACCGCTCGCTCGCTCAATTTTCGCTCACGGAATATTTTTTCGCTCGCTCATCCGCTCATCAAAAAATTGAAAAAATGCCGCTCGCTCAAAAACACTGAACACATCTAAAACCAGAGAATAACATGCAACAACAGGCAATGGATAAAACAACATATTTACAAATAGAATAATTACAGTATAAGACAAAAATAGGGAAGTACAACGAAATAGCACGTGCTAAATTTAGATTATGACATTATACTTGAGTGAACGACAAAAATGTTTTCATTACGCATCCAGTACTCTACCTATACATCCATTTTATATTAGCTGTTTTGTTCTGATGTGTAAGGCTTCTACAGAACGCCGGACATTTGGTTGCTCTACATTTTTATCCAAAAATTTCCATTTCAATGGCAAATCAGTAGACTTAGGGTTAACATCATGACTGGCCACATGACGGAAAATCGCAGAATTCTTATCATATAAATGTTCTTTGAAACGCGTTGCAAAAGTCCTGCACGTTTCACCGACATGCAACTGATCACACATGGTACAAGTAACTTCATAAACAACAAATTTAGTATAACACAATTTTGGCTAGCTGGCATATGTACATGGTATACAATCTGGAGAACATACATGATGACCCCTTAACGTTTGCAAAGACTGAGACAACGGTAAATAATTTTAAAAACAATTTGCACGTTAGACTCAAGACCACTCGATTTTACTATTTTGTGAACCTAGGATACAACCCGCTCCCCTAAGTAAGGTAGAAATAGTTTGATTCTTTTATTATGGTTTGTATTACATTTCTTATTAATGGGACGAAGCAAATACTGATGGACAACTCCTTTCGGATACCCAATGTCCAGAAACCGATGTGACAAAATGTTCATAGTTTCATCATACATTTGTTTGTCAGAACAAATATTTGCTACTCGATTTCGCTCACCAATGATAACACCTATTTTCTGGGATCTTGGCACAAAAGATGACCATGGTATGATACAACCACTATGACAGTCCTCTATATACAGGCCTGTACGAACAATTGGGCGAGCACAACTCTTTACGTCAAGAAAATTTATGCAACCATCATCAGTATGACCTTCAAATGTGAATTTCATGTGTGGAGAGATTCTGTTGGTGACTTCTAATAGTTGATCCACAGATCCAGGTGACATAATAATAATAATAATAATGTCATAATCTAAATTTAGCAATTTCTATTTGTAAATATGCTGTTTTATCCATTGTCTGTTGTTGCATTCTATTCTCTGGTTTTAGCTGTGTTACGTTAATTGGTTCATTAAGTGTTCCATATCTTCTTGCTGAGATTTTAATGTACCTACCCATGAAGCGTCTGCTTCACTAAATCATGTGACTTTTGTGATTGCCACTCCAAGACCACTGACACTTCCAACTGCGTCTGAATTGCACATGAATTTCACCTGATGATGGCTTCGGCCGAAAGTTTGCGATTGTAATACTGTACGTGGATCGTTCCGAAAGTAATGCCTTCCAATTTTTATTAAAAAAGTATAAGAGATCCAGAGATGAGAGCAACACCATCAAAACAAGCGCGGCTTCTTATACTAGAATTAATTTTTTCAGAGAGTCAGCATCAACATAAGCCAACACAGAGACAAATGAAAACAGTCAACATAAAAAGAGACGACGAAAAATTTCGCACAGAAAATTCACTTTTCGACATAGTCACCACCACTTTCAAGACATTTCCGCCAACGATGAACAAGGGCCTGCATGCCTTGCTCGTAAAAAGCAGCTCCTGCTGAGGCGGTCCATTGCTTTACTGGTCTGATGACGGCGTCCTTGTCTTCAAAATGCCAACCTCGCAATCCATCCTTTAGAGGCCCGAACAAGTGAAAGTCTGATGGAGCCAAATCCGGGAACTGTCCAGCCATACTTCGACACGCACTCTCTTGTTCTCAAACTGTGTGGGGTCTGGCATTGTCGTGTTGCAAACAGAAAGCCTTAGTAGTAATAAAACGGCGAACACTCGACCGGCGCGCCCCCCCTGGAACGACAGAGTGTCGTGGTCGGCCGCCGTGGTGCTTCGAGTCTGACTCCCCCCCCCCTCTGGAACGACAGAGTGTCGTGGTGGACTTGGGCGACCGCCAGGATTTGTCTTGAGGCTATAGTGTGTGATGTTTTTCGTGCAATCTGCTGAATGTTGGGTTGTAAAACGGACTGTTTCGAGTGGAAGGAGTGCTCGGATGTGAAAACGGAGGCCAGATTCGGATTCAGCGTGAAATTCTGCATCGGTATGGTGAATTTGAACGCAATCGGAGAGAAAACATTTTCGCTGACGTCCCCCCCCTCGGCACCGACCTTCCAACTTTGCTTCTAGTGGACGGATTTTGTCGTGCCATAGCTCGTTTGAAAGCTAAGAGTGAGACAAATTCACTGAAAGAATCGGCTTGTTCATATCTGTCTTCGTTTAGATGTGACACACCATTTAAGATTTTGGGACATTTTTCGAAAAAACGACAGAGTTAGAATTTGGGACGTTTTGGGCTGTAGCGCCAAAACGAAGCATCGCATTGGAAAACGGATTTCAGATTTGGAATCAGCGTGAAATTCTGCATCTGTATGGTGAGTTTGAAAGCAATCGGAGAGAAAAAAAGTTTCGCTGACGTCCCCCCCCTCGGCAAAGACCTTCCAACTTTGCTTCCAGTGGACGGATTTTGTCGTGCCATAGCTCGTTTGAAAGCTAAGAGTGAGACAAATTCACTGAAAGAATCGGCTTGTTCATATCTGTCTTCGTTTAGATGTGAGACACCATTTAAGATTTTGGGACATTGGCGAAAAACGACAGAGTTAGAATTTGGGACGTTTTGGGCTGTAGCTTCAAAACGAAGCATCGGATTGGAAAACGGATTTCAGATTTGGAATCAGCTTGATGTTATTGTCCAATGAGGATCATCATCCAATGAGAATCAAGCATTTCTATATAAATAGCGAGCCTTCCACAGTGAGAATCATTCCATCGTTGAATCACACGAGTGACGGACGCACATTTTCTCTCTCTCTCTCTATTATCCAACTAAAATGGTAAGTCGCTACTTTCCTCCCTCTCCTCCCTTGAACGTAAACTTAATACAATCTTTTTCATTTTCAGGCATCTACTCCATCTGCTGCACTAGTAGGACAAAATGGCGGTCAAACGTTACAAGGTTCGCTACGGTCAGATCATCTACAAGTGAGGCCAGTGGAAGAAACAACCAAGGTACATAATCCTACACCGCTACAGCGTAAATTTAAACAAGTCTTGCGTTATGACGATCATAGCGTAGTACTCCAAACGGGAATGCTCCCTTCCACGGATGTCAAGATAATGCGCAATCAGTATGGGGATTACCTACTGATCCCCGTGACTCCGTACATTCGCCACCAACTTGATATTATTGAGGAGTACGTGACATTAAATATGGACATTCCTACTCCTCTTGCTCAAGAGTGGAAGGCTAGAGATGACAAGGATACTCCCTATAGAAAGATTTGGGATGGTAATCACATTTGCCTACCGGTATCACATTGGTGTACTTACTATAAGAAGGATGGAGATCATTCAATACCCATCAGATGTGATGAGCTCGGAGAAGGTACTTGGGATATCCTTTTCAAAGTGAATGGGCTATATTATGGTCGACACAAGGATAATAAAATAGTCTCTCTCTCCATGCATATGGAATCCATCCTATATATTCCAAAACCACCCAACGTAGATGACATAATTGATCAAATCCTTAACAGCAGTGGCACGAAGCGCAAGTCGCAGAAGAATGCTGCATCAAAACGCAAATCAAAGAAGGAGAATTACTAGTCCTTTCCTAACTCTACCCTATGACAATTCGCTTATGTGCTTTGAGTGTCGTGGACGTGGTCTTATTAGATACATTTTACTTCTGCGTTGCCATCATATCATTTGTGTATTTTGTCGTGAAAAGCATCGATGTAATTCTTCATTTTGTAATATGTTATAGAACGTTTCCCTAGATGTGTAATTTCCGTTTTAGGCTTCTATCATCATTTTTATGGATTGTGAGGGTGAACCTGTACAGGAGCTCAGTGCTATTGCTATGAACAATTGGACATATCAGATTGTCAGTGTCTATCATCAACATGCCAACTGCGATCCCAATGTTGGTCAATGGGCGAGAAAACACATTCATGGACTTAATCTGAAATATTTGCAAGACTATGGCTTTTCTTGTGCGAGTGCTCTTCTTATTGACTTTAAACGATGGTTAGCTGCTTTCAATGTTATACGCATCTTTTGTAATAATCCTGGTAAGGAGAGGAAAGTATTTCCCAATCTAATCATTGATGATATTTTGCTACCGCCTTGGGATCGTAGAGTGAATCAACATTATCATGAAGTCACGAAACGTTTTAAGGATTTGTGTGTTCCTATTTTGTCTATTCGTTGTAGTAGCTACGTTCATAACCAATGCTTCTTTCCTCCTTACCTCAACACTGCCAAAGTCCTGTATGGTTATCATTGCTCGCTGTATGATAGTTACCAGCTGTATCTATTTTATCTCTTTCAAACCATTGATTTATAATGCATGCTTGTTACTATTATTCAATAAATGTTACTATGAGAAGAGTTGTTGTTTTCATGCAATGGATGGGTTAGATAAAGGGCGATCATGTCTTTCTCAAACGACTGCGGAACATTACATTTTCATAGGCAAAGTTTAAAAGGAGCTGTTCAAGATTATGTGATAAATTTTCATAAAGATGAGACCGACATCGAAGCAGTGGTCGATGATGCTAGCACTCTTTTTCTAGAGTTAATGAATACATTCTCGGATAGCATTATCATGGCGCGATTAGTTGCGAAAATTAAGTTTAGTCATTTTGGAAAGGAAGAGGTGGAAAGTCGCTCTTTCCATTTTGCTTCTTATTCAATGGAAGTGGTAGATCACCCCGAAGAATTTTTTAAAAGACATATGATAAAAATTGCTGAACGTCTTAACGCATTTAACCATCATGGTAGCAGTCTAGTGATTGAAGCGATTTCAGATATTCACATTCAACTTTCCATAAAGAAAAATTGAAAATGCAGTGGTACTTGATTGTAGCACAACTGGTTTTCGAGCTATGTCTGCTCACTCTCGAAGTATATTCCTTCTGTACATGTGTCTATTATTTCGAAAAGGCTAGCAAATTCATATCTTCAAAAAGACTTGCTATAGACATCAGTAACGGTGAAACTATGTGTTGTGATGTATGTAAGCGAAAGGATGGAAATGAAAAGCGCATCTTCAAGAGATGTAAGCATGCTTTTTGTCAACGCTGTTTCATACGTAATTGCATTCAACTTTGCAAATGTAACCACTGTGATATTGCTCATTTCGAGTGTCACTTATGTCGCAATAGTTAGTACCTATGCAAATGTGGTAAAGATAGGTTTTAGCAAAGACTAACACGGAAAATGGCGAAACGTAAAAGTCAAAACTCTTCAAAGTTTTCTTCATCCATTCAAGCTCTCCGACGAATGAAAGCAAATCAGCGATACAATGCTATACGACATGCTAACGATAAATTCATTTGTGAAATTATTTCTCATGTGAGGAAGTTGATGACGAAGAAATTAGCGCCAAAACAACGAAAGTTACTTAAGCGATATGCTACGAAATTGCGTTTCATCTCCAATCCTAAAGTCACCCTTCAAAGAAAGAGGAAAACTCTAACACAAAAGAGCGGTTTCCATTCAGCAATACTTCCAATGATAGCTCCTGCCGTGGGCAACCTATTGGGTAATATCTTTGGCTCTAAGCGTTAATTATACAAATGTTGAATCTCAAAGTAATAAAATGGATTTCAGACTTCAATGTGATAAAGTTCTGACTGTGTCAGGTCCATCTCATGCAGGTAAAACTGTTTTCACGCTGAATTTATTAGATAAAAGAAGGGAGTTGTTTAAGGAACCTATCAATCGAGTGATTTGGTGTTATGGTATTTATCAACCGTCGCTGTTTCAGGAATTGCAAAGTCGCAACTTTATTCGTCATGAAGGAATTATTGCAGTGGATAAACTTCAGTCTAATGATGTTGTTGTATTGGATGATTTATAAAAAGAAAGTAAGAATTCAAAAGATGTTACAGATATGTTCACTCGCGCAGCACATCATAAAAGGTGTTTTATCATCTATATCACACAAAATTTGTTTCCTGATGGAAAAGAAGCTCGTACACGAAACCTGAATACACACTATTATGCTATTTTCAAGAATCCGCGAGATAAAAGTCAATTTGAAATTTTAGCGCGACAAGTTGCACCCAGAGGATCAAAAGCCTCAATTGAAATTTTTCAAGCAGCTACTGAAAAACCATACGGTTACTTATTCATTGACTTTACGCAAGAGTGTCCGGAAGAATTTAGATTTCGAAGTGATATTTTGAAAACTCCCATGATTATCTACAAACTATGAGTTCTTATTCTCGCATGATTGTTATTCCTCAGGATGAATATGTACAATTGACTGCTTCACAGCAAGTAAAGCAACCTCTTGCAAATCAAATGTGTAGAAAAGAAATAGATTATCAGCAAAATGTTCACATCAAAGATCCACATCGTGCTGTATTATTACAATCGGAAACTGTTGAGCAATTGAAAAACTTGAAGAATAAGATGCGTGACTCTGTATTGACTGCTACACCTTTAGTATCTCGCGCACATGCCATATCTCTTTTCAACAGTATTGAACCCCATCTAAATGTAAATGATAGAGGAGAAATCATTACAGATGAAAATAAAGTGATTGATGCTTCACGTTATGAAGACTTGATTCAGTATGCGACACGTAGAAAGCGCCGTCAGGGCTATGTTCCACCTGGTTGGTCATACTTTCTTAAACTATTGAAAAAGCATAATGTACCAAAATTTGCTTTGAATAATGAGACATTGAAAGAACTTGATTCAACAGTGGCTACTGCTCCAATGCTTCAGACGATGAAAATGCCAACAAATTGGTTTAAGACGTCACCTGCTACATCCCCGCCCACACTCACTAAGCAAACAAGAGGAAGAACTCGACGTAGATCTACATCGCCACTAAAACTAGTAAAAGGAAAACGTAAAACAGCTCCTCCCAGGAAATACATGCTCTCAGACTATTAATATGAAGCAGATGTGTTGCTTGCCATGTAATGAGCCGCCAGAGGTGAATGTCGTTGTCACTTGCACTTGCTGTGCCAGCTCTCACAATGAAACCCCTAAGCAATGTGAACACGATCGTAAAACCGCTAAAGCTAAATGCTGCAGTTGTTGTAAATGTAGAAAGGCAAGAAAACAAAAGGATGAGAAGGAGAAAAAAAAGTCAGTCGTCATCGACTGAACGTTTGAAGTCAATCTATTATGATGTAAAACATCCGGCAGGATTTTCATCTATCAAGAAATTATCAAAAGCGAGTAGTCTTCCACAATCACAAGTGAGACGATGGTTAAAGGGTCAGGCTACCTATACACTCCACAAACAAGCGAAAAAGAAGTACCGCACTCGCCATTATATTGTTCATGACATCGATGAACAGTGGCAAGCAGATTTGTGTGATGTTGCCTCCATTTCAAAACATAACTCGGGCAATGATTTTATTTTAACCGTCACTGATATTTTCTCGCGTTATGCGTGGGCTCAACCTTTAAAAACTAAAGAAGGGAAAGGAGTAGCAAAAGCATTCCAAACAATTTTTCGAGAAGGTCGCATTCCAAAAAGAATTCAGAGTGATCAAGGAAAAGAGTTTGAAAATCAGCATGTGAGAAGATTATTTGAGAGGCATGACATTGAGTTGTTTAGTGTAAAGAGTGCTTATAAAGCTGCACTCGTTGAACGCTTTAATCGCACATTAAAAAATCGCTTGTGGCGACATTTTACTGCCAACTTGACACAAAATTGGACAAAGGTTCTACAAGATACACTCCATGCCTACAATCACTCTATCCATCGTTCTATTGGACTCAGACCAGTAGATGTAAATGCTGACAATGTAGATAAAGTGCGCGAATCATTCCAACGTAAACGCACTCATGTGAAAAGTGATGTGAAAATTGGTGATAAAGTTCGTATCTCAAAAGTGAAAAGTGTTTTTGCTAAAGGGTACCTTCCGAATTGGACAGAGGAGGTATTTACAGTATCAAGGATTAATCAAAAAGACTCTCCGACCACCTACAAGTTGAAAGACTACGATAATGAAGAAATTGAGGGTAGGTTTTACCGCGATGAGATTGAGGTGGTCACTGAAAGTGAAACATATTTGGTAGAGAAAATCATTCGATGTAAAAAACGGCAAGGTGAAGAATGGTGTCTTGTTAAATGGACTGGTTATCCTTCAAGTATGAACTCTTGGATGCGTCGTGCCGACATCTTTCATCTGAGTGATCGACAGTGATTCATGCAAAGTTGTAACTAACAATGTTTAGGGTTTGAGCTATGAATCCAACTGTCTCATTTTATTCACGTCCCTCCTATGTAAGTGGTGGAGGACAAATTTACATCGGCGCTCGCCGCCAACGTGGAGGTAGCATACTTGGTGCACTGAAATCTGTTGTAGCACCTCTCATATCCAATCTGTTGTAGCACCTCTCATATCCAATGTCGGTAGATCTTTAAAACGAAATGTTTTAAGTAATGCCGTTGGCTTTGCCGGTGATGTTGCTAGTGATCTTTCCAGAGGTAGAAGTTTTAAAAGCAGTTTGTTGAATCGTGGGAAGGAACGCGGTTTAAAAACATTGAAGCAGACCTTTGCTGGTGTTACTCAAGGGAAGAAATCGCCTAAACGAATGAATAAAGGAAGGAGGAAACATCGCGGAGCTGGTAAGGTGCGATCTTCAGTCAAAAGGCATTCACGCAAACGTCGCAGAGGCTCTAATCATTCATCAGGCGCTAAACGACGACGCTGCTATAACTTATAATCATGGAGTGTAAAACTTCCGGTTTTTGTTTGTTTGATCAACAAGCCATACAGACAGATATTCTTAGTTCAAGTATTGTAGATTATCATCCTCGAACAGCTGAGAATGCTGGTCCCATTGAATTTGTTATTCCTAGTGGTAGTGATGACTACATAGATTTGAGTTATGCGATGCTTGATTTGAGGTTTAGAATTCAGCAAGCAGATGGAACTGCTATTGACGATACACATAAAGTTGGACTGAACAATTTACCATCGACTACATTACTTCGCGATGTTTCTCTAACGATTGGAGAGCAGCAGGTGGAAAGTCGTCAGAGCGATTATCCCTATAAATCATATTTCAATCATGTATCACAGTTTCATCCAGCAGCACAAAAAAGTCATATGGAAGCCATGGGATGGTATAGAGATGAAGCAGGAAAATTTGATGTTGAAACAAACAGTGGCTTTGTAAAGCGATCTGCTATGATTAAAGATAGTAAAGTATGTCAGCTATATGGTCCGCTGAATTTAGACTTCTTTAGACAGTCAAAGTTTTTACTCTGTAATACCAGCATGCGACTCAAGCTGACATTGAATAAGCCTGAATTTGCGCTGAATGCATTTGCTAAAGTTGACAATTTTAGAATTCACGTGGAAGATATTGCACTTTACATTCGTCGAGTAGTACCGAATCCAAGTGTCATTAGAGGGCATGCTGAAGGCCTTAACCGCCAACATGCCATTTACCCCGTTCAGCATACAAAGCTTCTCACCTTTACAATTCCGAAAGATCAAAAGAGTTTCATGAAAGATGGCCTCTTTCCATCGGAAGCACCGAAGCTCCTCATGGTGGCAATGGTTGAAAATGATGCATTTAATGGTAATATAAAGAAGAATCCTTTCAATTTTAAACACAATCAGTTAAGTGAAATTGCTTTACGTGTAAATGGTGTGAGTCATCCTGGTCCACCCTACAAACCAGATTCTGCTGCGGATCAATTTATGCGCAGTTATGTTGATTTTATGGATGTCTTTGGCTTTTACAATACGGATGACACCAACGGACTCACTATGAAAGAGTTTAAAAGTGGATATACTATTTTTGCATTTGATTTGACTGCTGACAGCGATATTAGTGCACCCTATCGTCAAGCGAACGTGCCTCATAATATTCGTTTGGATTTGACGTTCAAAAGAACACTACCTGAGACGATCAATGTATTAATTTATGCAGTCTTCGATTCAAATATTGAAATTACAAAGTATCGTGACGTGATTCTTCAGTATAATCGTTAATGAGTTGGTTGACTGCTGACGATATTAAGACTAAAGTGCAGCGTAATGCAGACGAAGCGACGTTGAAAGCTTTCGATGATGTCTATTCGCTCGATACCTTACCACCTGCAGTAAATCACTATCCCATCTTTATTGTGCTAAACACTCATTCGCAGAATTTAGGCGGCGAGCATTGGAAAGCAATCTTTATTGGAGAAGACCGACGTGGTGAACTATTTGACTCTCTTGCTCAACCTCCAAATATACCAACACAGCTGTGGTTGAGAAAACATACGCGTCAATATCAGCGAAATGAACGCATACTACAACATCCACTTTCATCAACGTGTGGTGCTTTTGTACTGTGCTTCATCTTAAAACGTTTACATGTATCTCGATTTGTATCTGTTATTCAAAACTTTTCATGTAATCCATCCTCTAATGAAAAAATGATTTGTAAGTTCTATCATGATTTGAAACAAAAACATCATGTTGGAAAAATTGTTTTTTATTTTACAATCCGCTGGGTACGTACATACTCGATGAGATAGTCTAGGATCACATTTGCTTGGACATGAGATTTTAGTCCAGCAATGATCACTTTACTATTATGAAAGATTGCCAGATGCACAGGTAACCAACAACTAATGAGAGCTGCAGGAAAAAGTTCGGGTTCATAACACAAATTGTAACTGCTGGTACGAATCTTCAAAAATGATACACTTTCACTCAATTGAGTAGAGATCACCATATTGTCCACAGTCAGATTCGACATCACACACCTCTCCCTCTTCCATATCCGACGTAGTAGTCTTTGTAGCTCTAAGCGCATTGACTGCACCGATGAATGAGAAAGGGCGCCGAGAATCTGTACAGTCCCATTTGGGAAGAGTTGAAGATTCCGTGAATTGTTCATCTTCACCACTAACATTTGAGGTCGGCCCGGGTAATACTTGCTGTTTGGAAGGTGTTGGTGTAATGTTGTGAGATCGATTTTGGTGTAGAGTCTGAAGCGACGGAGAATGTTGACGATGGTGTAGCGATGGCGCTTCATGATGAAAAAATGAGTAAATTGAGCGATGTACCTTCCTTTTATACTTTCCCAACTACCTTGATGAAATGTGAAGTTAGTATGGAGTTGGGAATGATAGAGTTGAATTCGCCGATTGTTGACGCGCAACCAGATGCGATTTCCAATACGTGAATGTCTTTTCATATAGAAGTATTTCAAATCCTTCATGATATGATGTAGAGATTGAAAATGACGATAATATAAAGCAAACTCTCTTCTCACATTTCCAGTTGAATCTTTGAAATAGACGTTTCGATCATGATCCGTTTCAATACGTTGTAGGGAATCTAATTTCCAACACATGGTGCGTGGTAGTCATGTCTGATTAAGATTTGCATAGTAGGGCGATGAACTCACGACGAATAAATGTCATGATGGAGCGATGTATGTATCTTCTATACTTCTCCCAATTGTATTTGCGAAATGAGAAACAGTTTGCGGAATGAGAATGGCAGATTTGAATTTCATTTCTGTAATGTTGAAGCCAAACTTGATCACCCAAGGAGATGAATCTTAATTTTTCAAAATATTCCAAATCCCTCATGATATCATTGAGGTTGACAAATTGTCGCCATGTTAATGTAATACCTCTTGATGTATGACCATGAGAATTTTTGAAATGCACGTTTCCATCACGATCAACTCTGATATATTGTAGAGAGTCCAAAATCCAAGTCTTCATGATGTTATGCAAAGCCACAGATCAGCAATATAAAAATGTCGTTTTATCATATTTTGCTTAGCAATGCGGCTACAAAGAGATTTGCTAGTAATCGAGCCGCACTCTTTTCTACTCCCATTGATCATACACAACAGCTAAATGGAAAATGGGAAGTGGGTGTCACTCAACTTGTTTATAGCAACTGTGTCTATACTTTTGATCATGAGGTGATGACTATTAATATGAGACGTACAGCTGCTTACCAATGTGAAAAGGGCTGCCGAGTATACATTCCACAGTGGCCAAAGAAAGATCTCTTATCATGTAAAAAGTTTATATATGATTTCCTGAATAAAGAGGGTAGACACATCATCCAATTTACTCCGCACAATGATGATCATAATTATGTACATCATGTAGTTGAGAAAGATTGGATTGTTGGTTTAAGTGCAAGTTTAAGAAATGATTTAGGTTACCTCGCTAGCGCCTTAACAAGCTATGATAATTATAACGTTAATTACCACCCAAGTGGTTGTAAAGATTTGATTTACAAAGAGAAAGCTTTTATGTGGATCTTATTCCGAAAAATGAAAAGACATTGCTGAAGAAGATTGTGATTAAGCCAAGAAAGATAAACATGACTCCTGAAACATTAGTGAAGAAATTTAATTTTCTCCTTCGAGTTGATGGTAAACAAGTGGCAACATTGACTTATACGAAATCAACGGATCAAATCGTCATTAGTAAATTAGATGATGATGATCTAGTAGTATTAGTTTGTTCAGAAGATTTTCATCAGTTCTTGCGACATCGCTCTGCGGCCGTTCATGGAAAATTTGATATGCGCCATTTAAAATGTGATGGATCAAATCAAGTTGATACATAATGGTCGGTATCTTTATACAGAAAGTGTGTAGAGCCTTTGAGTGGAATCTCACATAGAATAAGAGTGTTGACACCTCGCATGATCACTTCAGTTAAGATGGCAATAGATTATTTGAATGAAATGATTCAAGATGAACATATTTCGTTTTCTGAAAAAGAAGGTGTGCCATCTCTTCGCGTTAGCGGGAAAAATATTGAGCTGATCATGGACAATACCCTAAAGGACATTTTGGGCTTTGATCAAAATACGTTTAAAAGTGGTACTGTGACAAAAGCTAGCGCGCATCTATCATTATCGCGTCGTATTAACTATTTTCAGTTATATTCCAATATTGGTGAAGATGTGCGTGTGGGAGATGCTGAAGCTCCACTTTTAGCAATGATACCATACCAACCAAAAAGCTGCTGTATTTTATCTGAGCATACTTTTAAGAAAGTGCATTATACAGACTTGAAATCAAACTATATACCACAGATTGATATTGCCATATATGACGATGCTGGTGCGTTGATTCCTTTTCATAAAGACGCTGTGACAAGTATCACACTCCATTTCCGAATGAAGAGTTAATGCAAACGCATTCATATTTTTCTCCAATGTGAATAATATGGAAAGTGAAAATAAGGACTCGTTTCTAATCTACTTGCCCAGTAATGCTTCTATGAATAAATTTCCCAAAAATAAACCATCAGACTATCGAGTAGAATTAAATCGCCCACTACATTTAGAAGGTGAATGGGAGGTTGGCGTTTCTAGCATTTGCTATGATAGCAATATTCAGAATGTGAATGATTTGGAAGAAATGATATTGACTCCTCGCACCCATGATGGAATAACGATGAATAATGCATTCCAGTTCCCATACAACTTAACGTCAGATGGAAAGTGGAACTATGAATGGATTCAGATAAAATCAGATTATTATGAACCATTTGGGAATGAGAAAATTATTAAGGCATTCAATAGTGGTAATACTTCCATCATGAAGAATAAGGATCAGAAAGTGTATGAGTTTACTATCTATCATTGGAGTGGGAGACAGTTCCTTCGCTTTTATTCTTTTACTAAAGGTCTTACACTGAGGTTGGATAATGAATTCTATCCGCATCTCGGTTTTGGCCATGGACTACATCTAACGTCAATTGCTACTGCAAATGTTAGAAAAGTTTATTCAAATCTAATCAATAAATTTCATTATAAATTTAAAATATTTGATGAAGATGTTGTAGAATGTGAAGAACGCATCATTTTGAAAAAGCGTGGTGTTCAACCTTTATCACTTATTGAGTTAGTAAAACGATGGAATGAGACTGTGGGTAAGAAGTATGGAGAGAAAATTATGGCGGACAAAAATAAGTTGGTCATTCAGAAATATAATGACAAACTTACAGTTTATTTCTCTGCAACCTTGCGTCATTTTGTAAGACATTATACACCTATTATTGGAAGCGGTGTGGTGTATGCTTCTCATGAATATCACACTAAAGCTGATTCAGTTAATGATGAATGGTGGGTGGACATCTATGGCGATCGCATCAAGAAAATTTACCAGTCTTATGAAGAATCTACAGTTGCTATCAATATAATGCCGCGTCTATATCATACAGTTGAAAGCTTCAGTCATGTAGTAAATCCTTATATACATCAGAAGTTGAAGCATGTGATGAAAAGTAAATATGATGTAAAGACACACCACATTTCGTTTTCAATTAAAAATCAACGCGTTGTTCTGAAACTGGGTGATGACATTCAATGTCAATTGAGTAAAAATTTGAAAAAACTCTTTGGTTTTTCAATGCTACAAACTGTGTTTACTGCTGCGCATACGATTGGTATAGAAACACCAATGACACTTGATAAACATGAAAAGCACCTTTACATTCAAAGTGATTTGATTCTACCTATTTCTGTTGGTGAGAGAAAAGAATACATTTTACGTGATTTCATTCATGATAAAGACGCTTTATATGGAATAGTCGAGAACATGTTTGAATCTATTTTCTATCATCCCGTCGTCAAACAAACTATACCCTCTATTGCTATCAAAATTACCAATGGTTTACAAGAGTGCATCCATGTGAAAGATACCAAATCCCTCGTAACTTTAGTGTTTCGGAAAACAAAGTGAAGTCATTCTGATATGTTTATTGAAATAAAAATGTGTATGAAAAAGTCTTTTCACAGATACAGGGGAATGGGCTGACTGTAGGCATATATTCACAAGGAAGAAACGAACTCATGCGATACATAAAACAGCAATGTTTATCTACAGAAATCAACATGAAAATACTAAGTTAAGGATGATTATGCTAAGACGTCTCCTGAATGTGGTAGTGTGAGTTTAATTCTTTTGGGTGGTGGTATGTTTAAGTCAGTATGTCCATGTGGAAGAGATATGTTATGTTCTAACCAGCACCTCTTATCCTCCCATGCTGAAAGCGCCCGTTTCCTAAAAGTATGAGTTTTGATCTCATGCGACTTAGAT
Source organism: Prostheceraeus crozeri (assembly GCA_907163375.1). Taxonomy (NCBI): domain Eukaryota; kingdom Metazoa; phylum Platyhelminthes; order Polycladida; family Euryleptidae; genus Prostheceraeus; species Prostheceraeus crozeri. Next base: position 111,774 of record CAJQUW010012999.1, read on the forward strand.
TTTAAGATTGTCATATTGACAAACGTTATATTTTTACTTCTATAGGCTTTCCTGAAATTTTTATGTTTCATGTTAGAGACCAATGACATTGATATGCCTTTAGCACGCTTAATACTATCGTCGCGATCCATTAATTTCATACTGTACATTTTTGGTCGGAGGAGAATCATTTCATCTATTTCCTTCCCTGCTGTCTCATCCTTAAAGCAGCCAAGTTTTGCCTTATTTTTGATGGAGTAGAGTGGGTGATCAGTAGGATAATTTGATGTATCAAAATATCTTTCTAAAGATTTTCCTACTTCATTGAAATTTAAATCTTTTTGAGTGGTAATACCTAAGAGGAAACTGTCTGTATCACCACCCAACAAACGAACCTCTTTTACGAGAGGACATGGTTTTAGTATTTTATAAAAGAGTTGGTACATTTCAAGCTTAGAGTAATCTAGTACAGCTTGGCCAATATAGATGGGCTTGCACAACTCAACTTCAGATTTTATCATTTTAACACCTATAAGGTCCTCATCGATAATGTCTCTATCGATGAATAGAGGTGATGAGACCAATTTCTTAAATTTTGTAACATCATTGACTAGTTTATAGTTTACACGTTTTCTAACATCCTCCATCGTCTTACCAAATAGACTATTATTCTTATACTTATAAAAATCTTTTTCAAAATTATTTTGGGCTAGTGCACGTTTCTGGCTGTTGCTATCAATATATGGTTTGAGGAAGGCTTTCTGTCTAAATTTAATAATGCGGTGAACTCTTTTTAAAATCATGCCCATTTCTAAATAAAATTTTAAGATGCTAAAGTGAACTAGATAGTTTTCCTTATCATACTGGGTGAGTAAAAGTTTTGCGGCAAGGCTTATAGTCGGGTTGACCGCATGATTCTAAATCTTTATGAAATTGTTTCATAAAGTCGGAAAACATATCTTTGGTCACTTCACCTGATTCGGGTGCGAGTGGAAAATCTACGGTTTTATGTTTAATATTATTTGGATAGATTAGATCTATCTCAAAATAATATCCCCAATCACCTTCATCTGGAATTGCTAGTATGTTAGAAGGGTTGGAGAGATGCTGAATTTCACTATCATCTAACCAGCTAAACTCAGGGTGAGGGAGTGGTTTGGATAGTGAACTACCATATAAATTATTTTGATCATAATACTTAAGATGAGTCTGATCATCGCCTACTAATTTTGATTTTAACCTATGTTTATTTACAAATGTGAGACCACCGCGAATTCCTCGCTCAAATAAATTATACATCTCTGGATCTTGTAAGAGATGAATGGTCTCACCAGTCATTTTAAAAGCAGACTTAAAGGACATGGCTGGCAGACTGACAAAGTGGACGGGATCTAACTTATCTTCTTCCAATGCCACTCGTCGAAACTCCTGAAATACATCAGCCAGCAAAAATACATCTAACTTAAGATAGGCAATCATATATTCGCCAAATGTATGGCAGTCAAATTTTATCCATGCATCTTGTGCATGATCATAATCTTCGGTCTTACATTCTGCGCCACTCAAATCATTTTTAAATTTATCTATGGGCGGAAGAAAAGTCTCGCCGAGTTTACTAATCGCATCAAAATATGCATATGGAAAGACTCCTTTCCGTGTGATGACTTCATCGGTTAGATTTGGATATTGTTTCTTAAGATTTTGTGTTGGTGGAAGAGACTTTAGATTTTGTACGAGAGAGGCCAGTGATGCAGTCATAAATTGGTAGGAATCTAAAAATTTTATATCAAAATAGACCGTCTTATTTTCTTTAGTTTTATCGACAGGCACTTTTGCTGTCATGGCCATAAACGTCTCTCTCGTTTGTGCTATTACATCAAGCTTCCACTCTTTCATTTGACCTAAACCTCCTTTTATTATCATATGGCTGTCGTAGCCCTTGAAATTATGGAAAATGACGGGTAATGTACGCCGTTTCATCCTAAGTGAAAAATTGCATTTTGAACATAGTGCGTTTCTAAATTTACCAGTGATGTGATCATGGTCCCGCACTTTCTTAATCTTATCATCATCAAATGTTTTACTACATTAAGGGCAAACGTTGCAACTATCAAATTTTGCTTGATCATCTGCTGTCATATGCAATGATCTGCGATAGAGTTCACCATCATACTTTTGTTGAAATTTTACAGCCTGTTCGAGGAATTGTAGGAATTGGTAAATACAATCCTCACCTTGCCAGACGTGCATTTTATTTTTTCTATTTTGGAAATGGTCATGCCATACTTCATAGCAGGATATGGCTGCTGGCTTGTGGATGATATCATCGATATAGCATTCGATGTCAGCATAGATGACACGAAGAGGACTTACTTCATCGCCATTCTCTCTATATGAAAACTCCTTATCTTTGGGCATGCGCTCCATTTGTAGTTTACCTCGCTTACACCATTCGTAATGAGTTTCAAATCTATTTTTACTCCTAAAGTTGCGAATGCATCTGTCACAGTAATAAATCTCTGATGAGCTAGAATTTCTTAAGTGGTTGTATAAGCGAGAAATTTTGTGAATACCGCAGTAGTGCCATTCCTCACTATCATCCTGTCTTACTAATAAAAGGTTGACATCGTGGTCATAACAACTCGAACGCGAGTTGTAGCGGACACCCTTCAATCACTTTTCCCAAACATGGAGAACTATTTTGATGTTGTTCAATTTTCCAAATTTTTCTATATCTTTAATTTTCATGTCTTCACTATTGCAGTCATCAAACTTTAATTCATTCTCCCACTGTTGATACTTACTCTTACGTTATCGGCTATACTGTACATCATTATAGTGGAGAATGGAGAGGACGGCATACTTAAAACATTGCGATTCGCAATCTACAGAAATGACTGCTGCTTTATTTCTTAAATTTTTCGGAAGTTTAAAGGAGCCTCGTCCAGAGTAGCTCTCTAATAAAGTGATTTTAATCATGGCGGTCTCAATACCATCAAAAACGAGTCCACTATCACGCTCGTTAAATTTATCTATGTTTAATTTTAACCCTTGGATATGAAAATTTATCCAAGACTCGCAGTCTACAACTTCGGTTGCAGGAGAGGAGGGTATGTGAAACTCCAACCTCTCTACTATTTGACCGGTATGGTGGTCGATTTTTACATATTTTATTTTGAGATAGATGAGCGCCTTCATTCTAAAATTGACTAAATTATTGAAGAGCGCACCAATCAAAGATGAATTTTGATGAAACCATTCTTCAAAGTCAGTAATGGTTTCTGAGGAGTCCATCTGGTTGTTCCTCACTAAATTATTTATCGACACTTCAGAGAGTCGGATAGAGGAGGTGCTGTTAGTATAACTATCGTCACTGTGTGTATGTCGAAGTCTATGTGAAGATAGTTCAAAATGTGACTCAAAAGACTGAATGCATAAATTGCAAGAAAAGGAGACATCGTTAACAGAATCATCCCCACCTTCGGAGATTGATGCTGACTTAGGTCTACAAACACCTCGCTTGATGTGTCGGACGAGATCACGCTTCCTCGTGAAGATGTGCCCACAGTCAGCACATTCCCGACCGTTGCATTCCCACGACAATGTTAACATGGAGTCGCTGTTGTTATCCAACTCGCTCGCGATAGGACTGGTATCACCTGAAAGAGAAATCATTCTTTCATCTCTGTTCAAGTCTCAGTGTATTGTTACAACCTACCTTGACTCAACAACTCTAAACTTTCCTCGAGAAGGGAGGGCGTTGGTGATGAAGTTGATGCCTGAAATTGAGGAAGATGCTATTAGCCACACGTTTGAGGGAGATGAGAGAGGAAATCTTCAACTTACCATTTCAACGAAATTATGTTTAAGCTTGATACTTCAACAAGATAGAGACTTCACTCAAATTTGGAATTCACGAGAGAGCAGTTCACTTGTACGCCTCAAATATAGAATTCGCCAGAGAACACTCCACTTATATGTCACAAAGACAGAGTGAAATGACACGAATGTCACTTTACATATATACTTTCATATTCATCATTCATTGGCTGTTCATTCTGATTGGCTGCTTGTTAATACTTAAGAATTAGAAAACATTTCAAAGTCATTATTCACAGTCAACATGACAAGCCCTCCGACAACACCAAACACAAAATTCTCTTCTCCATGCTCAACACCAAAGGCGCTCGTTGCACCAAACGCTCCAACGAAGGGGAAGGTAGAGAAGGTGTACCGACTGGACAATATCAGAAAGTTGTCGTTACCAGCGGACGACGAAGAGGAGAGTGTATGTGAGAAGGAGTGTCCCGACTTAACAGGCGTGAGGTGGAAGTATCTACAGTACGATACTGACGATGTGATGGAGATCACCAGCACCAAATTCCTCCACCAATTATGGGAGTGGTACACCCCTAACTCCCAGCCACGAACTATGGCGGAGTGGGAGTATATCGACAAAGTGAGGCTCGCAGTGGAAGAACGATTGAAACAAGTGAACTGTTTTGTGATCTATGTGAAGTCAGACTCTTGGACGATATTGACGATGAAGACCTTTTGAAATACATGCCATAATAAATTTTTATTTCATATTATCTTTGCTTTCATACTGACTTACTTGAATGGGGCTTCAGTGGATGATTTAACCATGTATACTTTTTCATTTGGAAATAGTAGCACGCTTAGTCTAACTTGTAAATCTTATAACATTTTATAAGGGCGATGATGGTAGATGAAATAGTGTTAAATAAAATTAAGATAGCTTACACTTCTGATACAGGGATAGCAATCGACTGCGATCCATGTGTAAAGAGCTTGTTAGACTACGGAAGAGAGAAGTGTGTTATGTTGCGTGTGGCGCGTGAGTGTCCTCCCATTTCATTCCATTCATCAATTCGTCTCATTGATAGAGACAGGTAGAACTCATGGTTCTCATAACATATGCAATGGAAAGTTTTAGGCAACCTTCGACAGTTGGCTAAATGTCGCCCTGGCGAGAATGCATACTACGTTGAGACAGAGGCAATCACTTGCAAACATGACGCAGAGAGGTTTAACAAGATTGACCATTGCCGAATGTCCCTTGCGGTATACATAGCTACGGGTTTCACCGCCGCCCTTTACAGGAACGCCCGTCGAAAGGAAGTATTACACCGAACTTCATTTGCAACGTTCAAGTTGACTGATAGCAGATTCAACTTAATGATAGTATTCGCCAGTCCGAAGACTGCGCAGGGCAAACCGCGTGGAGGTTCTATCATGTCTTGCCCCATGGTGGCCCTTAAGAGAGCCGGTGGTTCGTTCTCGTCGTATCTGAAAATAGAAAGAAAAATAGATGAAATTATATTCAAGTGATAGAGATGATATTAACTTCCCATAAATCAATTCAACCGGTTCGTTGAACCTTCGATGGTGGTGGCTGAGGCAGGTACTTGGCCGGCAACTTTCGCTTACGATGGCGAATTTCCTTAATGTCACCATTGTGTTTCATGCTTATTTGGAGACAGCGAATATCTGGCGTTGCTCCTTCATAGCACTCGCTCGTTTTATCCAAATCCTCCGTCTCCATTATTACATCGTCGATAATTTTGCTGCCGACTACGGGGAGGTGGAGCGTTGTTCTTCTCTCCTTGACAGCGTTATTCTTCGCCTCAAGAAGAGCCATCTTCTCCTGCTCATGTTGGAGTTTGAGCGTCGCCTCCTTCGCCTTCATGTTCTTAATGCATGTGGCCTGATCCTCTACGCGACTCTCACTCGCTAGAGCTCTCTTTTGGAAACCTTCCAACTTCAATACTTGAGCCTTAAGACTCCTAATTTCCGCCACCTGCTTTTTGAGTTCAAAATTCTCATCCCTTAATGCGGAGCATTCGTGTTTATAACGGCTCATTTCATCCTTGAGCTTCTTAATGGCAACTCTTGGCTAACCCTCGCCACACCATCATCCTTAGCCCACTGCTTGGCTTGGGCTTTGATACCTCTCCCTTTTTTAGGTGAGGAGTGCATTTTTGGCGCTGGCACTGCCCGACTCTTCACAATCGTCTTATCGGGTTTAGGAGCTATGATCGCCTCCTCGGGTTTGCTAGTGACGACCACCTCTTCCGTTTCCGATTCAGATTCGGAGATTTCCGACTCAGAGCTAGAAGAGCTGAGGTGAGATGTCGTTGGCTGCTCATTCTTGCAGTCTTGTATGGCTTGAACTGCCATCTGCAGCTCTGTCTCCGCATCTAGATCAACTTGAGGTCTTTCAACAGGTGGGATGATGACCTTCCCAACCTCTGAGGCATGCGTCTCTGTCTCCTCATCTTGATTAGCTATTTCAAAAAGTGGGGTGATGGCTATCCCAACCTCTGAGGTGGTATAATTCTTCACCTTCTTAATAAGACATGTTGAATGCGTCTTATAGAAAGACTCGTTCAGGTTTCCCCTGACGAATTTCATGCACGATGTGCATCCGCTCACCACGGCGACCTCTTTATGCTCTTCGGGAGTGTCGGGAAATTTATTTAAATGGCGCTTGAACTCGCCACCTCGCTTGACTTCGCCACATAGGCACTTTTTAAAATGAAACTTTGTATTTCCTCCCATATTCTGTAGAAGGAAAGATAAAATAGAATTACTGACAAGTAACATTGACAATCATTTTAAAAATACAACTAATATGTCATTCAATACTTGAGGATAGACAAGCTAGGCTTACTAGAGGGGCATTACTCAGAGGAGATCTTATCCCGACTCCAAGGCCTCGGCCCTTAAATCCAACCTCCCGCGGACAGAGCGTGCGTCATATCACTGTGTTGGTATTCGGACCCCGATTTTGACATGAAAACCGGTGGAGTTATTTACATCAGGAAGCAAGTCTCGAGCCGAATCTCGCCTCTGACAACTTTATAAAGGTCTTTATTGAAATCAGAAGGTTTGAAAACCCCGAAAATCACCAAAAATAGCGAATTTATATTTTTTCAACTTTTTAGCACTACTTTTGAAATTTTACAAAATTTCACTTAGGGCAGGTCAATAGCGACCGAACCTTTTTTGAATCAAGTCAAACGGACTTGTAGAAGCAAAGTTACAAGCCTTTAAAGTTTTGGAGTCCTTTATGACCTGGAGACGAAGGCCATCTCCTGGCTAACCTCTAAGTCTGACGCCTTAGCTGATATCAGCAATGAAATTTTCTAAGTCGGTTTCTTACAGAAACCCGGGATTTGGAATGTCCGAAGCTATCATCGGAGCTCAGAGAGACGACTTACCGTTGGCAATCTCTCGTCTGAATGACAAGTCTCTGTCGGTTCCCAGCTTATATAGTGTGTGGCGATCAGCTGATGACGTAATACCCATCATCCAAACACTAAAAACCCGTCTATCTCCGGTTCTAGTGCTCCGATTGAGCTGAAAATACACCATTTCCATGTAGAATTTGACGCTGAATCCGAATCTGGCCTCCGTTTTCCCATCCGATGGTTCGTTTGGGCGCTACACACCAAAACGTCCCAAATTCTAACTCTGTCGTTTTTTCGAAAAATGTTGAAAATTTTTTCTCTCCGATTGACTTGAAACTCACCATACAGATGCAGAATTTCACGCTGATTCCAAATCTGAAATCCGTTTTCCAATCCGATGCTTCGTTTTGGCGCTACAGCCCAAAACGTCCCAAATTCTAACTCTGTCGTTTTTCGCCAATGTCCCAAAATCTTAACTGGCGGCTCAAATCTAAACGAAGACAGATATGAACAAGCCGATACTTTCACTGAATTTTTCTGACTCTTAGCTTTCAAACGAGCTATGGCACGACAAAATCCGTCCACTGGAAGCCAAGATCGAAGGTAGCTCTCCCGAGGGGGGGGACGTCAGCGAAAATTTTTTCTCTCCGATTGACTTGAAACTCACCATACAGATGCAGAATTTCACGCTGATTCCAAATCTGAAATCCGTTTTCCAATCCGATGCTTCGTTTTGGCGCTACAGCCCAAAACGTCCCAAATTCTAACTCTGTTATTTTTTCGCCAATGTCCTAAAATCTTAAATGGCGTCTCACATCTAAACGAAGACAGATATGAACAAGCCGATACTTTCACTGAATTTGTCTCACTCTTAGCTTTCAAACCAGCTATGGCACGACAAAATCCGTCCACTGGAAGCAAAGTCGGAAGGTCGGTGCCGAGGGGGGGGGACGTCAGCGAAAATTTTTTCTCTCCGATTGCTTTCAAATTCACCATACCGATGCAGAATTTCACGCTGAATCCGAATCTGGCCTCCGTTTTCCCATCCGATGGTTCGTTTGGGCGCTACACACCAAAACGTCCCAAATTCTAACTCTGTCGTTTTTTCGAAAAATGTTGAAAATTTTTTCTCTCCGATTGACTTGAAACTCACCATACAGATGCAGAATTTCACGCTGATTCCAAATCTGAAATCCGTTTTCCAATCCGATGCTTCGTTTTGGCGCTACAGCCCAAAACGTCCCAAATTCTAACTCTGTCGTTTTTCGCCAATGTCCTAAAATCTTAAATGGCGTCTCACATCTAAACGAAGACAGATATGAACAAGCCGATACTTTCACTGAATTTGTCTCACTCTTAGCTTTCAAACGAGCTATGACACGACAAAATCCGTCCACTGGAAGCCAAGATCGAAGGTAGCTCTCCCGAGGGGGGGGGGACGTCAGCGAAAATTTTTTCTCTCCGATTGCTTTCAAATTCACCATACCGATGCAGAATTTCACGCTGAATCCGAATCTGGCCTCCGTTTTCCCATCCGATGGTTCGTTTGGGCGCTACACACCAAAACGTCCCAAATTCTAACTCTGTCGTTTTTTCGAAAAATGTTGAAAATTTTTTCTCTCCGATTGACTTGAAACTCACCATACAGATGCAGAATTTCACGCTGATTCCAAATCTGAAAACCGTTTTCCAATCTGATGCTTCGTTTTGGCGCTACAGCCCAAAACGTCCAAAATTCTAACTCTGTCGTTTTTCGCCAATGTCCCAAAATCTTAAATGGTGTCTCACATCTAAACGAAGACAGATATGAACAAGCCGATTCTTTCAGTGAATTTGTCTCACTCTTAGCTTTCAAACGAGCTATGACACGACTAAATCCGTCCACTGGAAGCAAAGTCGGAAGGTCGGTGCCGAGGGGGGGGGGACGTCAGCGAAAATTTTTTCTCTCCGATTGCGTTCAAATTCACCATACCGATGCAGAATTTCACGCTGAATCCGAATCTGGCCTCCGTTTTCCCATCCGATGGTTCGTTTGGGCGCTACACACCAAAACGTCCCAAATTCTAACTCTGTCGTTTTTTCGAAAAATGTTGAAAATTTTTTCTCTCCGATTGACTTGAAACTCACCATACAGATGCAGAATTTCACGCTGATTCCAAATCTGAAATCCGTTTTCCAATCCGATGCTTCGTTTTGGCGCTACAGCCCAAAACGTCCCAAATTCTAACTCTGTCGTTTTTCGCCAATGTCCCAAAATCTTAAATGGCGTCTCACATCTAAACGAAGACAGATAGGAACAAGCCGATTCTTTCACTGAATTTTTCTCACTCTTAGCTTTCAAACGAGCTATGGCACGACAAAATCCGTCCACTGGAAGCCAAGATCGAAGGTAGCTCTCCCGAGGGGGGGGGACGGCAGCGAAAATTTTTTCTCTCCGATTGCTTTCAAATTCACCATACCGATGCAGAATTTCACGCTGAATCCGAATCTGGCCTCCGTTTTCCCATCCGATGGTTCGTTTGGGCGCTACACACCAAAACGTCCCAAATTCTAACTCTGTCGTTTTTTCGAAAAATGTTGAAAATTTTTTCTCTCCGATTGACTTGAAACTCACCATACAGATGCAGAATTTCACGCTGATTCCAAATCTGAAATCCGTTTTCCAATCCGATGCTTCGTTTTGGCGCTACAGCCCAAAACGTCCCAAATTCTAACTCTGTCGTTTTTCGCCAATGTCCCAAAATCTTAAATGGCGTCTCACATCTAAACGAAGACAGATATGAACAAGCCGATACTTTCACTGAATTTGTCTCACTCTTAGCTTTCAAACGAGCTATGGCACGACTAAATCCGTCCACTGGAAGCAAAGTCGGAAGGTCGGTGCCGAGGGGGGGGGACGTCAGCGAAAATTTTTTCTCTCCGATTGCTTTCAAATTCACCATACCGATGCAGAATTTCACGCTGAATCCGAATCTGGCCTCCGTTTTCCCATCCGATGGTTCGTTTGGGCGCTACACACCAAAACGTCCCAAATTCTAACTCTGTCGTTTTTTCGAAAAATGTTGAAAATTTTTTCTCTCCGATTGACTTGAAACTCACCATACAGATGCAGAATTTCACGCTGATTCCAAATCTGAAATCCGTTTTCCAATCCGATGCTTCGTTTTGGCGCTACAGCCCAAAACGTCCCAAATTCTAACTCTGTCGTTTTTCGCCAATGTCCTAAAATCTTAAATGGCGTCTCACATCTAAACGAAGACAGATATGAACAAGCCGATACTTTCACTGAATTTGTCTCACTCTTAGCTTTCAAACCAGCTATGGCACGACAAAATCCGTCCACTGGAAGCAAAGTCGGAAGGTCGGTGCCGAGGGGGGGGGACGTCAGCGAAAATTTTTTCTCTCCGATTGCTTTCAAATTCACCATACCGATGCAGAATTTCACGCTGAATCCGAATCTGGCCTCCGTTTTCCCATCCGATGGTTCGTTTGGGCGCTACACACCAAAACGTCCCAAATTCTAACTCTGTCGTTTTTTCGAAAAATGTTGAAAATTTTTTCTCTCCGATTGACTTGAAACTCACCATACAGATGCAGAATTTCACGCTGATTCCAAATCTGAAATCCGTTTTCCAATCCGATGCTTCGTTTTGGCGCTACAGCCCAAAACGTCCCAAATTCTAACTCTGTCGTTTTTCGCCAATGTCCCAAAATCTTAAATGGTGTCTCACATCTAAACGAAGACAGATATGAACAAGCCGATTCTTTCAGTGAATTTGTCTCACTCTTAGCTTTCAAACGAGCTATGGCACGACTAAATCCGTCCACTGGAAGCAAAGTCGGAAGGTCGGTGCCGAGGGGTGGGGACGTCAGCGAAAATTTTTTCTCTCCGATTGCTTTCAAATTCACCATACCGATGCAGAATTTCACGCTGAATCCGAATCTGGCCTCCGTTTTCCCATCCGATGGTTCGTTTGGGCGCTACACACCAAAACGTCCCAAATTCTAACTCTGTCGTTTTTTCGAAAAATGTTGAAAATTTTTTCTCTCCGATTGACTTGAAACTCACCATACAGATGCAGAATTTCACGCTGATTCCAAATCTGAAATCCGTTTTCCAATCCGATGCTTCGTTTTGGCGCTACAGCCCAAAACGTCCCAAATTCTAACTCTGTCGTTTTTCGCCAATGTCCCAAAATCTTAAATTGTGTCTCACATCTAAACGAAGACAGATATGAACAAGCCGATACTTTCACTGAATTTTTCTGACTCTTAGCTTTCAAACGAGCTATGGCACGACAAAATCCGTCCACTGGAAGCCAAGATCGAAGGTAGCTCTCCCGAGGGGGGGGACGTCAGCGAAAATTTTTTCTCTCCGATTGCTTTCAAATTCACCATACCGATGCAGAATTTCACGCTGAATCCGAATCTGGCCTCCGTTTTCCCATCCGATGGTTCGTTTGGGCGCTACACACCAAAACGTCCCAAATTCTAACTCTGTCGTTTTTTCGAAAAATGTTGAAAATTTTTTCTCTCCGATTGACTTGAAACTCACCATACAGATGCAGAATTTCACGCTGATTCCAAATCTGAAATCCGTTTTCCAATCCGATGCTTCGTTTTGGCGCTACAGCCCAAAACGTCCCAAATTCTAACTCTGTCGTTTTTCGCCAATGTCCCAAAATCTTAAATGGCGTCTCACATCTAAACGAAGACAGATATGAACAAGCCGATACTTTCAGTGAATTTGTCTCACTCTTAGCTTTCAAACGAGCTATGGCACGACAAAATCCGTCCACTGGAAGCAAAGTTGGAAGGTCGGTCCCGAGGGGGGGGACGTCAGCGAAAATTTTTTCTCTCCGATTGCTTTCAAATTCACCATACCGATGCAGAATTTCACGCTGAATCCGAATCTGGCCTCCGTTTTCCCATCCGATGGTTCGTTTGGGCGCTACACACCAAAACGTCCCAAATTCTAACTCTGTCGTTTTTTCGAAAAATGTTGAAAATTTTTTCTCTCCGATTGACTTGAAACTCACCATACAGATGCAGAATTTCACGCTGATTCCAAATCTGAAATCCGTTTTCCAATCCGATGCTTCGTTTTGGCGCTACAGCCCAAAACGTCCCAAATTCTAACTCTGTCGTTTTTCGCCAATGTCCCAAAATCTTAAATGGCGTCTCACATCTAAACGAAGACAGATATGAACAAGCCGATACTTTCACTGAATTTGTCTCACTCTTAGCTTTCAAACGAGCTATGGCACGACTAAATCCGTCCACTGGAAGCAAAGTCGGAAGGTCGGTGCCGAGGGGGGGGGACGTCAGCGAAAATTTTTTCTCTCCGATTGCTTTCAAATTCACCATACCGATGCAGAATTTCACGCTGAATCCGAATCTGGCCTCCGTTTTCCCATCCGATGGTTCGTTTGGGCGCTACACACCAAAACGTCCCAAATTCTAACTCTGTCGTTTTTTCGAAAAATGTTGAAAATTTTTTCTCTCCGATTGACTTGAAACTCACCATACAGATGCAGAATTTCACGCTGATTCCAAATCTGAAATCCGTTTTCCAATCCGATGCTTCGTTTTGGCGCTACAGCCCAAAACGTCCCAAATTCTAACTCTGTTATTTTTTCGCCAATGTCCTAAAATCTTAAATGGCGTCTCACATCTAAACGAAGACAGATATGAACAAGCCGATACTTTCACTGAATTTGTCTCACTCTTAGCTTTCAAACGAGCTATGGCACGACAAAATCCGTCCACTGGAAGCAAAGTCGGAAGGTCGGTGCCGAGGGGGGGGGACGTCAGCGAAAATTTTTTCTCTCCGATTGCTTTCAAATTCACCATACCGATGCAGAATTTCACGCTGAATCCGAATCTGGCCTCCGTTTTCCCATCCGATGGTTCGTTTGGGCGCTACACACCAAAACGTCCCAAATTCTAACTCTGTCGTTTTTTCGAAAAATGTTGAAAATTTTTTCTCTCCGATTGACTTGAAACTCACCATACAGATGCAGAATTTCACGCTGATTCCAAATCTGAAATCCGTTTTCCAATCCGATGCTTCGTTTTGGCGCTACAGCCCAAAACGTCCCAAATTCTAACTCTGTCGTTTTTCGCCAATGTCCCAAAATCTTAAATGGTGTCTCACATCTAAACGAAGACAGATATGAACAAGCCGATTCTTTCAGTGAATTTGTCTCACTCTTAGCTTTCAAACGAGCTATGACACGACTAAATCCGTCCACTGGAAGCAAAGTCGGAAGGTCGGTGCCGAGGGGGGGGGACGTCAGCGAAAATTTTTTCTCTCCGATTGCTTTCAAATTCACCATACCGATGCAGAATTTCACGCTGAATCCGAATCTGGCCTCCGTTTTCCCATCCGATGGTTCGTTTGGGCGCTACACACCAAAACGTCCCAAATTCTAACTCTGTCGTTTTTTCGAAAAATGTTGAAAATTTTTTCTCTCCGATTGACTTGAAACTCACCATACAGATGCAGAATTTCACGCTGATTCCAAATCTGAAATCCGTTTTCCAATCCGATGCTTCGTTTTGGCGCTACAGCCCAAAACGTCCCAAATTCTAACTCTGTCGTTTTTCGCCAATGTCCCAAAATCTTAAATGGCGTCTCACATCTAAACGAAGACAGATATGAACAAGCCGATACTTTCACTGAATTTGTCTCACTCTTAGCTTTCAAACGAGCTATGGCACGACAAAATCCGTCCACTGGAAGCAAAGTCGGAAGGTCGGTGCCGAGGGGGGGGACGTCAGCGAAAATTTTTTCTCTCCGATTGCTTTCAAATTCACCATACCGATGCAGAATTTCACGCTGAATCCGAATCTGGCCTCCGTTTTCCCATCCGATGGTTCGTTTGGGCGCTACACACCAAAACGTCCCAAATTCTAACTCTGTCGTTTTTTCGAAAAATGTTGAAAATTTTTTCTCTCCGATTGACTTGAAACTCACCATACAGATGCAGAATTTCACGCTGATTCCAAATCTGAAATCCGTTTTCCAATCCGATGCTTCGTTTTGGCGCTACAGCCCAAAACGTCCCAAATTCTAACTCTGTCGTTTTTCGCCAATGTCCCAAAATCTTAAATGGCGTCTCACATCTAAACGAAGACAGATATGAACAAGCCGATACTTTCACTGAATTTGTCTCACTCTTAGCTTTCAAACGAGCTATGGCACGACTAAATCCGTCCACTGGAAGCAAAGTCGGAAGGTCGGTGCCGAGGGGGGGGACGTCAGCGAAAATTTTTTCTCTCCGATTGCTTTCAAATTCACCATACCGATGCAGAATTTCACGCTGAATCCGAATCTGGCCTCCGTTTTCCCATCCGATGGTTCGTTTGGGCGCTACACACCAAAACGTCCCAAATTCTAACTCTGTCGTTTTTTCGAAAAATGTTGAAAATTTTTTCTCTCCGATTGACTTGAAACTCACCATACAGATGCAGAATTTCACGCTGATTCCAAATCTGAAATCCGTTTTCCAATCCGATGCTTCGTTTTGGCGCTACAGCCCAAAACGTCCCAAATTCTAACTCTGTCGTTTTTCGCCAATGTCCCAAAATCTTAACTGGCGGCTCAAACCTAAACGAAGACAGATATGAACAAGCCGATACTTTCACTGAATTTGTCTCACTCTTAGCTTTCAAACGAGCTATGACACGACAAAATCCGTCCACTGGAAGCCAAGATCGAAGGTAGCTCTCCCGAGGGGGGGGGACGTCAGCGAAAATTTTTTCTCTCCGATTGCTTTCAAATTCACCATACCGATGCAGAATTTCACGCTGAATCCGAATCTGGCCTCCGTTTTCCCATCCGATGGTTCGTTTGGGCGCTACACACCAAAACGTCCCAAATTCTAACTCTGTCGTTTTTTCGAAAAATGTTGAAAATTTTTTCTCTCCGATTGACTTGAAACTCACCATACAGATGCAGAATTTCACGCTGATTCCAAATCTGAAATCCGTTTTCCAATCCGATGCTTCGTTTTGGCGCTACAGCCCAAAACGTCCCAAATTCTAACTCTGTCGTTTTTCGCCAATGTCCCAAAATCTTAAATGGCGTCTCACATCTAAACGAAGACAGATATGAACAAGCCGATACTTTCACTGAATTTGTCTCACTCTTAGCTTTCAAACGAGCTATGGCACGACTAAATCCGTCCACTGGAAGCAAAGTCGGAAGGTCGGTGCCGAGGGGGGGGGACGTCAGCGAAAATTTTTTCTCTCCGATTGCTTTCAAATTCACCATACCGATGCAGAATTTCACGCTGAATCCGAATCTGGCCTCCGTTTTCCCATCCGATGGTTCGTTTGGGCGCTACACACCAAAACGTCCCAAATTCTAACTCTGTCGTTTTTTCGAAAAATGTTGAAAATTTTTTCTCTCCGATTGACTTGAAACTCACCATACAGATGCAGAATTTCACGCTGATTCCAAATCTGAAATCCGTTTTCCAATCCGATGCTTCGTTTTGGCGCTACAGCCCAAAACGTCCCAAATTCTAACTCTGTCGTTTTTCGCCAATGTCCTAAAATCTTAAATGGCGTCTCACATCTAAACGAAGACAGATATGAACAAGCCGATACTTTCACTGAATTTGTCTCACTCTTAGCTTTCAAACGAGCTATGGCACGACAAAATCCGTCCACTGGAAGCAAAGTCGGAAGGTCGGTGCCGAGGGGGGGGGACGTCAGCGAAAATTTTTTCTCTCCGATTGCTTTCAAATTCACCATACCGATGCAGAATTTCACGCTGAATCCGAATCTGGCCTCCGTTTTCCCATCCGATGGTTCGTTTGGGCGCTACACACCAAAACGTCCCAAATTCTAACTCTGTCGTTTTTTCGAAAAATGTTGAAAATTTTTTCTCTCCGATTGACTTGAAACTCACCATACAGATGCAGAATTTCACGCTGATTCCAAATCTGAAATCCGTTTTCCAATCCGATGCTTCGTTTTGGCGCTACAGCCCAAAACGTCCCAAATTCTAACTCTGTCGTTTTTCGCCAATGTCCCAAAATCTTAAATGGTGTCTCACATCTAAACGAAGACAGATATGAACAAGCCGATTCTTTCAGTGAATTTGTCTCACTCTTAGCTTTCAAACGAGCTATGGCACGACTAAATCCGTCCACTGGAAGCAAAGTCGGAAGGTCGGTGCCGAGGGGTGGGGACGTCAGCGAAAATTTTTTCTCTCCGATTGCTTTCAAATTCACCATACCGATGCAGAATTTCACGCTGAATCCGAATCTGGCCTCCGTTTTCCCATCCGATGGTTCGTTTGGGCGCTACACACCAAAACGTCCCAAATTCTAACTCTGTCGTTTTTTCGAAAAATGTTGAAAATTTTTTCTCTCCGATTGACTTGAAACTCACCATACAGATGCAGAATTTCACGCTGATTCCAAATCTGAAATCCGTTTTCCAATCCGATGCTTCGTTTTGGCGCTACAGCCCAAAACGTCCCAAATTCTAACTCTGTCGTTTTTCGCCAATGTCCCAAAATCTTAAATTGTGTCTCACATCTAAACGAAGACAGATATGAACAAGCCGATACTTTCACTGAATTTGTCTCACTCTTAGCTTTCAAACGAGCTATGGCACGACAAAATCCGTCCACTGGAAGCCAAGATCGAAGGTAGCTCTCCCGAGGGGGGGGACGTCAGCGAAAATTTTTTCTCTCCGATTGCTTTCAAATTCACCATACCGATGCAGAATTTCACGCTGAATCCGAATCTGGCCTCCGTTTTCCCATCCGATGGTTCGTTTGGGCGCTACACACCAAAACGTCCCAAATTCTAACTCTGTCGTTTTTTCGAAAAATGTTGAAAATTTTTTCTCTCCGATTGACTTGAAACTCACCATACAGATGCAGAATTTCACGCTGATTCCAAATCTGAAATCCGTTTTCCAATCCGATGCTTCGTTTTGGCGCTACAGCCCAAAACGTCCCAAATTCTAACTCTGTCGTTTTTCGCCAATGTCCTAAAATCTTAAATGGCGTCTCACATCTAAACGAAGACAGATATGAACAAGCCGATACTTTCACTGAATTTGTCTCACTCTTAGCTTTCAAACGAGCTATGGCACGACTAAATCCGTCCACTGGAAGCAAAGTCGGAAGGTCGGTGCCGAGGGGGGGGGACGTCAGCGAAAATTTTTTCTCTCCGATTGCTTTCAAATTCACCATACCGATGCAGAATTTCACGCTGAATCCGAATCTGGCCTCCGTTTTCCCATCCGATGGTTCGTTTGGGCGCTACACACCAAAACGTCCCAAATTCTAACTCTGTCGTTTTTTCGAAAAATGTTGAAAATTTTTTCTCTCCGATTGACTTGAAACTCACCATACAGATGCAGAATTTCACGCTGATTCCAAATCTGAAATCCGTTTTCCAATCCGATGCTTCGTTTTGGCGCTACAGCCCAAAACGTCCCAAATTCTAACTCTGTCGTTTTTCGCCAATGTCCCAAAATCTTAAATGGCGTCTCACATCTAAACGAAGACAGATATGAACAAGCCGATACTTTCACTGAATTTGTCTCACTCTTAGCTTTCAAACGAGCTATGGCACGACTAAATCCGTCCACTGGAAGCAAAGTCGGAAGGTCGGTGCCGAGGGGGGGGACGTCAGCGAAAATTTTTTCTCTCCGATTGCTTTCAAATTCACCATACCGATGCAGAATTTCACGCTGAATCCGAATCTGGCCTCCGTTTTCCCATCCGATGGTTCGTTTGGGCGCTACACACCAAAACGTCCCAAATTCTAACTCTGTCGTTTTTTCGAAAAATGTTGAAAATTTTTTCTCTCCGATTGACTTGAAACTCACCATACAGATGCAGAATTTCACGCTGATTCCAAATCTGAAATCCGTTTTCCAATCTGATGCTTCGTTTTGGCGCTACAGCCCAAAACGTCCCAAATTCTAACTCTGTCGTTTTTCGCCAATGTCCCAAAATCTTAAATGGTGTCTCACATCTAAACGAAGACAGATATGAACAAGCCGATTCTTTCACTGAATTTGTCTCACTCTTAGCTTTCAAACGAGCTATGGCACGACTAAATCCGTCCACTGGAAGCAAAGTCGGAAGGTCGGTGCCGAGGGGGGGGGACGTCAGCGAAAATTTTTTCTCTCCGATTGCTTTCAAATTCACCATACCGATGCAGAATTTCACGCTGAATCCGAATCTGGCCTCCGTTTTCCCATCCGATGGTTCGTTTGGGCGCTACACACCAAAACGTCCCAAATTCTAACTCTGTCGTTTTTTCGAAAAATGTTGAAAATTTTTTCTCTCCGATTGACTTGAAACTCACCATACAGATGCAGAATTTCACGCTGATTCCAAATCTGAAATCCGTTTTCCAATCCGATGCTTCGTTTTGGCGCTACAGCCCAAAACGTCCCAAATTCTAACTCTGTCGTTTTTCGCCAATGTCCCAAAATCTTAAATTGTGTCTCACATCTAAACGAAGACAGATATGAACAAGCCGATACTTTCACTGAATTTGTCTCACTCTTAGCTTTCAAACGAGCTATGGCACGACAAAATCCGTCCACTGGAAGCGAAGATCGAAGGTAGCTCTCCCGAGGGGGGGGACGTCAGCGAAAATTTTTTCTCTCCGATTGCTTTCAAATTCACCATACCGATGCAGAATTTCACGCTGAATCCGAATCTGGCCTCCGTTTTCCCATCCGATGGTTCGTTTGGGCGCTACACACCAAAACGTCCCAAATTCTAACTCTGTCGTTTTTTCGAAAAATGTTGAAAATTTTTTCTCTCCGATTGACTTGAAACTCACCATACAGATGCAGAATTTCACGCTGATTCCAAATCTGAAATCCGTTTTCCAATCCGATGCTTCGTTTTGGCGCTACAGCCCAAAACGTCCCAAATTCTAACTCTGTCGTTTTTCGCCAATGTCCTAAAATCTTAAATGGCGTCTCACATCTAAACGAAGACAGATATGAACAAGCCGATACTTTCACTGAATTTGTCTCACTCTTAGCTTTCAAACGAGCTATGGCACGACTAAATCCGTCCACTGGAAGCAAAGTCGGAAGGTCGGTGCCGAGGGGGGGGACGTCAGCGAAAATTTTTTCTCTCCGATTGCTTTCAAATTCACCATACCGATGCAGAATTTCACGCTGAATCCGAATCTGGCCTCCGTTTTCCCATCCGATGGTTCGTTTGGGCGCTACACACCAAAACGTCCCAAATTCTAACTCTGTCGTTTTTTCGAAAAATGTTGAAAATTTTTTCTCTCCGATTGACTTGAAACTCACCATACAGATGCAGAATTTCACGCTGATTCCAAATCTGAAATCCGTTTTCCAATCCGATGCTTCGTTTTGGCGCTACAGCCCAAAACGTCCCAAATTCTAACTCTGTCGTTTTTCGCCAATGTCCCAAAATCTTAAATGGCGTCTCACATCTAAACGAAGACAGATATGAACAAGCCGATACTTTCACTGAATTTGTCTCACTCTTAGCTTTCAAACGAGCTATGGCACGACAAAATCCGTCCACTGGAAGCCAAGATCGAAGGTAGCTCTCCCGAGGGGGGGGACGTCAGCGAAAATTTTTTCTCTCCGATTGCTTTCAAATTCACCATACCGATGCAGAATTTCACGCTGAATCCGAATCTGGCCTCCGTTTTCCCATCCGATGGTTCGTTTGGGCGCTACACACCAAAACGTCCCAAATTCTAACTCTGTCGTTTTTTCGAAAAATGTTGAAAATTTTTTCTCTCCGATTGACTTGAAACTCACCATACAGATGCAGAATTTCACGCTGATTCCAAATCTGAAATCCGTTTTCCAATCCGATGCTTCGTTTTGGCGCTACAGCCCAAAACGTCCCAAATTCTAACTCTGTCGTTTTTCGCCAATGTCCCAAAATCTTAAATGGCGTCTCACATCTAAACGAAGACAGATATGAACAAGCCGATACTTTCACTGAATTTGTCTCACTCTTAGCTTTCAAACGAGCTATGGCACGACTAAATCCGTCCACTGGAAGCAAAGTCGGAAGGTCGGTGCCGAGGGGGGGGGACGTCAGCGAAAATTTTTTCTCTCCGATTGCTTTCAAATTCACCATACCGATGCAGAATTTCACGCTGAATCCGAATCTGGCCTCCGTTTTCCCATCCGATGGTTCGTTTGGGCGCTACACACCAAAACGTCCCAAATTCTAACTCTGTCGTTTTTTCGAAAAATGTTGAAAATTTTTTCTCTCCGATTGACTTGAAACTCACCATACAGATGCAGAATTTCACGCTGATTCCAAATCTGAAATCCGTTTTCCAATCCGATGCTTCGTTTTGGCGCTACAGCCCAAAACGTCCCAAATTCTAACTCTGTCGTTTTTCGCCAATGTCCCAAAATCTTAAATGGCGTCTCACATCTAAACGAAGACAGATATGAACAAGCCGATACTTTCACTGAATTTGTCTCACTCTTAGCTTTCAAACCAGCTATGGCACGACTAAATCCGTCCACTGGAAGCAAAGTCGGAAGGTCGGTGCCGAGGGGGGGGACGTCAGCGAAAATTTTTTCTCTCCGATTGCTTTCAAATTCACCATACCGATGCAGAATTTCACGCTGAATCCGAATCTGGCCTCCGTTTTCCCATCCGATGGTTCGTTTGGGCGCTACACACCAAAACGTCCCAAATTCTAACTCTGTCGTTTTTTCGAAAAATGTTGAAAATTTTTTCTCTCCGATTGACTTGAAACTCACCATACAGATGCAGAATTTCACGCTGATTCCAAATCTGAAATCCGTTTTCCAATCCGATGCTTCGTTTTGGCGCTACAGCCCAAAACGTCCCAAATTCTAACTCTGTCGTTTTTCGCCAATGTCCCAAAATCTTAAATGGTGTCTCACATCTAAACGAAGACAGATATGAACAAGCCGATTCTTTCACTGAATTTGTCTCACTCTTAGCTTTCAAACGAGCTATGGCACGACAAAATCCGTCCACTGGAAGCAAAGATCGAAGGTAGCTCTCCCGAGGGGGGGGACGTCAGCGAAAATTTTTTCTCTCCGATTGCTTTCAAATTCACCATACCGATGCAGAATTTCACGCTGAATCCGAATCTGGCCTCCGTTTTCCCATCCGATGGTTCGTTTGGGCGCTACACACCAAAACGTCCCAAATTCTAACTCTGTCGTTTTTTCGAAAAATGTTGAAAATTTTTTCTCTCCGATTGACTTGAAACTCACCATACAGATGCAGAATTTCACGCTGATTCCAAATCTGAAATCCGTTTTCCAATCCGATGCTTCGTTTTGGCGCTACAGCCCAAAACGTCCCAAATTCTAACTCTGTCGTTTTTCGCCAATGTCCTAAAATCTTAAATGGCGTCTCACATCTAAACGAAGACAGATATGAACAAGCCGATACTTTCACTGAATTTGTCTCACTCTTAGCTTTCAAACCAGCTATGGCACGACTAAATCCGTCCACTGGAAGCAAAGTCGGAAGGTCGGTGCCGAGGGGGGGGGACGTCAGCGAAAATTTTTTCTCTCCGATTGCTTTCAAATTCACCATACCGATGCAGAATTTCACGCTGAATCCGAATCTGGCCTCCGTTTTCCCATCCGATGGTTCGTTTGGGCGCTACACACCAAAACGTCCCAAATTCTAACTCTGTCGTTTTTTCGAAAAATGTTGAAAATTTTTTCTCTCCGATTGACTTGAAACTCACCATACAGATGCAGAATTTCACGCTGATTCCAAATCTGAAATCCGTTTTCCAATCCGATGCTTCGTTTTGGCGCTACAGCCCAAAACGTCCCAAATTCTAACTCTGTCGTTTTTCGCCAATGTCCCAAAATCTTAAATGGCGTCTCACATCTAAACGAAGACAGATATGAACAAGCCGATACTTTCACTGAATTTGTCTCACTCTTAGCTTTCAAACGAGCTATGGCACGACAAAATCCGTCCACTGGAAGCGAAGATCGAAGGTAGCTCTCCCGAGGGGGGGGAAGTCAGCGAAAATTTTTTCTCTCCGATTGCTTTCAAATTCACCATACCGATGCAGAATTTCACGCTGAATCCGAATCTGGCCTCCGTTTTCCCATCCGATGGTTCGTTTGGGCGCTACACACCAAAACGTCCCAAATTCTAACTCTGTCGTTTTTTCGAAAAATGTTGAAAATTTTTTCTCTCCGATTGACTTGAAACTCACCATACAGATGCAGAATTTCACGCTGATTCCAAATCTGAAATCCGTTTTCCAATCCGATGCTTCGTTTTGGCGCTACAGCCCAAAACGTCCCAAATTCTAACTCTGTCGTTTTTCGCCAATGTCCCAAAATCTTAAATGGCGTCTCACATCTAAACGAAGACAGATATGAACAAGCCGATACTTTCACTGAATTTGTCTCACTCTTAGCTTTCAAACCAGCTATGGCACGACTAAATCCGTCCACTGGAAGCAAAGTCGGAAGGTCGGTGCCGAGGGGGGGGGACGTCAGCGAAAATTTTTTCTCTCCGATTGCTTTCAAATTCACCATACCGATGCAGAATTTCACGCTGAATCCGAATCTGGCCTCCGTTTTCCCATCCGATGGTTCGTTTGGGCGCTACACACCAAAACGTCCCAAATTCTAACTCTGTCGTTTTTTCGAAAAATGTTGAAAATTTTTTCTCTCCGATTGACTTGAAACTCACCATACAGATGCAGAATTTCACGCTGATTCCAAATCTGAAATCCGTTTTCCAATCCGATGCTTCGTTTTGGCGCTACAGCCCAAAACGTCCCAAATTCTAACTCTGTCGTTTTTCGCCAATGTCCCAAAATCTTAAATGGCGTCTCACATCTAAACGAAGACAGATATGAACAAGCCGATACTTTCACTGAATTTGTCTCACTCTTAGCTTTCAAACCAGCTATGGCACGACTAAATCCGTCCACTGGAAGCAAAGTCGGAAGGTCGGTGCCGAGGGGGGGGGACGTCAGCGAAAATTTTTTCTCTCCGATTGCTTTCAAATTCACCATACCGATGCAGAATTTCACGCTGAATCCGAATCTGGCCTCCGTTTTCCCATCCGATGGTTCGTTTGGGCGCTACACACCAAAACGTCCCAAATTCTAACTCTGTCGTTTTTTCGAAAAATGTTGAAAATTTTTTCTCTCCGATTGACTTGAAACTCACCATACAGATGCAGAATTTCACGCTGATTCCAAATCTGAAATCCGTTTTCCAATCCGATGCTTCGTTTTGGCGCTACAGCCCAAAACGTCCCAAATTCTAACTCTGTCGTTTTTCGCCAATGTCCCAAAATCTTAAATGGTGTCTCACATCTAAACGAAGACAGATATGAACAAGCCGATTCTTTCAGTGAATTTGTCTCACTCTTAGCTTTCAAACGAGCTATTGCACGACAAAATCCGTCCACTGGAAGCAAAGTCGGAAGGTCGGTGCCGAGGGGGGGGACGTCAGCGAAAATTTTTTCTCTCCGATTGCTTTCAAATTCACCATACCGATGCAGAATTTCACGCTGAATCCGAATCTGGCCTCCGTTTTCCCATCCGATGGTTCGTTTGGGCGCTACACACCAAAACGTCCCAAATTCTAACTCTGTCGTTTTTTCGAAAAATGTTGAAAATTTTTTCTCTCCGATTGACTTGAAACTCACCATACAGATGCAGAATTTCACGCTGATTCCAAATCTGAAATCCGTTTTCCAATCCGATGCTTCGTTTTGGCGCTACAGCCCAAAACGTCCCAAATTCTAACTCTGTCGTTTTTCGCCAATGTCCTAAAATCTTAAATGGCGTCTCACATCTAAACGAAGACAGATATGAACAAGCCGATACTTTCACTGAATTTGTCTCACTCTTAGCTTTCAAACCAGCTATGGCACGACTAAATCCGTCCACTGGAAGCAAAGTCGGAAGGTCGGTGCCGAGGGGGGGGGACGTCAGCGAAAATTTTTTCTCTCCGATTGCTTTCAAATTCACCATACCGATGCAGAATTTCACGCTGAATCCGAATCTGGCCTCCGTTTTCCCATCCGATGGTTCGTTTGGGCGCTACACACCAAAACGTCCCAAATTCTAACTCTGTCGTTTTTTCGAAAAATGTTGAAAATTTTTTCTCTCCGATTGACTTGAAACTCACCATACAGATGCAGAATTTCACGCTGATTCCAAATCTGAAATCCGTTTTCCAATCCGATGCTTCGTTTTGGCGCTACAGCCCAAAACGTCCCAAATTCTAACTCTGTCGTTTTTCGCCAATGTCCCAAAATCTTAAATGGTGTCTCACATCTAAACGAAGACAGATATGAACAAGCCGATTCTTTCACTGAATTTGTCTCACTCTTAGCTTTCAAACGAGCTATGGCACGACTAAATCCGTCCACTGGAAGCAAAGTCGGAAGGTCGGTGCCGAGGGGGGGGGACGTCAGCGAAAATTTTTTCTCTCCGATTGCTTTCAAATTCACCATACCGATGCAGAATTTCACGCTGAATCCGAATCTGGCCTCCGTTTTCCCATCCGATGGTTCGTTTGGGCGCTACACACCAAAACGTCCCAAATTCTAACTCTGTCGTTTTTTCGAAAAATGTTGAAAATTTTTTCTCTCCGATTGACTTGAAACTCACCATACAGATGCAGAATTTCACGCTGATTCCAAATCTGAAATCCGTTTTCCAATCCGATGCTTCGTTTTGGCGCTACAGCCCAAAACGTCCCAAATTCTAACTCTGTCGTTTTTCGCCAATGTCCCAAAATCTTAAATGGCGTCTCACATCTAAACGAAGACAGATATGAACAAGCCGATACTTTCAGTGACTTTGTCTCACTCTTAGCTTTCAAACGAGCTATGGCACGACAAAATCCGTCCACTGGAAGCAAAGTCGGAAGGTCGGTGCCGAGGGGGGGGACGTCAGCGAAAATTTTTTCTCTCCGATTGCTTTCAAATTCACCATACCGATGCAGAATTTCACGCTGAATCCGAATCTGGCCTCCGTTTTCCCATCCGATGGTTCGTTTGGGCGCTACACACCAAAACGTCCCAAATTCTAACTCTGTCGTTTTTTCGAAAAATGTTGAAAATTTTTTCTCTCCGATTGACTTGAAACTCACCATACAGATGCAGAATTTCACGCTGATTCCAAATCTGAAATCCGTTTTCCAATCCGATGCTTCGTTTTGGCGCTACAGCCCAAAACGTCCCAAATTCTAACTCTGTCGTTTTTCGCCAATGTCCTAAAATCTTAAATGGCGTCTCACATCTAAACGAAGACAGATATGAACAAGCCGATACTTTCACTGAATTTGTCTCACTCTTAGCTTTCAAACGAGCTATGGCACGACTAAATCCGTCCACTGGAAGCAAAGTCGGAAGGTCGGTGCCGAGGGGGGGGACGTCAGCGAAAATTTTTTCTCTCCGATTGCTTTCAAATTCACCATACCGATGCAGAATTTCACGCTGAATCCGAATCTGGCCTCCGTTTTCCCATCCGATGGTTCGTTTGGGCGCTACACACCAAAACGTCCCAAATTCTAACTCTGTCGTTTTTTCGAAAAATGTTGAAAATTTTTTCTCTCCGATTGACTTGAAACTCACCATACAGATGCAGAATTTCACGCTGATTCCAAATCTGAAATCCGTTTTCCAATCCGATGCTTCGTTTTGGCGCTACAGCCCAAAACGTCCCAAATTCTAACTCTGTCGTTTTTCGCCAATGTCCTAAAATCTTAAATGGCGTCTCACATCTAAACGAAGACAGATGTGAACAAGCCGATACTTTCACTGAATTTGTCTCACTCTTAGCTTTCAAACCAGCTATGGCACGACAAAATCCGTCCACTGGAAGCGAAGATCGAAGGTAGCTCTCCCGAGGGGGGGGAAGTCAGCGAAAATTTTTTCTCTCCGATTGCTTTCAAATTCACCATACCGATGCAGAATTTCACGCTGAATCCGAATCTGGCCTCCGTTTTCCCATCCGATGGTTCGTTTGGGCGCTACACACCAAAACGTCCCAAATTCTAACTCTGTCGTTTTTTCGAAAAATGTTGAAAATTTTTTCTCTCCGATTGACTTGAAACTCACCATACAGATGCAGAATTTCACGCTGATTCCAAATCTGAAATCCGTTTTCCAATCCGATGCTTCGTTTTGGCGCTACAGCCCAAAACGTCCCAAATTCTAACTCTGTCGTTTTTCGCCAATGTCCCAAAATCTTAAATGGCGTCTCACATCTAAACGAAGACAGATATGAACAAGCCGATACTTTCACTGAATTTGTCTCACTCTTAGCTTTCAAACCAGCTATGGCACGACTAAATCCGTCCACTGGAAGCAAAGTCGGAAGGTCGGTGCCGAGGGGGGGGGACGTCAGCGAAAATTTTTTCTCTCCGATTGCTTTCAAATTCACCATACCGATGCAGAATTTCACGCTGAATCCGAATCTGGCCTCCGTTTTCCCATCCGATGGTTCGTTTGGGCGCTACACACCAAAACGTCCCAAATTCTAACTCTGTCGTTTTTTCGAAAAATGTTGAAAATTTTTTCTCTCCGATTGACTTGAAACTCACCATACAGATGCAGAATTTCACGCTGATTCCAAATCTGAAATCCGTTTTCCAATCCGATGCTTCGTTTTGGCGCTACAGCCCAAAACGTCCCAAATTCTAACTCTGTCGTTTTTCGCCAATGTCCTAAAATCTTAAATGGCGTCTCACATCTAAACGAAGACAGATATGAACAAGCCGATACTTTCACTGAATTTGTCTCACTCTTAGCTTTCAAACCAGCTATGGCACGACTAAATCCGTCCACTGGAAGCAAAGTCGGAAGGTCGGTGCCGAGGGGGGGGGACGTCAGCGAAAATTTTTTCTCTCCGATTGCTTTCAAATTCACCATACCGATGCAGAATTTCACGCTGAATCCGAATCTGGCCTCCGTTTTCCCATCCGATGGTTCGTTTGGGCGCTACACACCAAAACGTCCCAAATTCTAACTCTGTCGTTTTTTCGAAAAATGTTGAAAATTTTTTCTCTCCGATTGACTTGAAACTCACCATACAGATGCAGAATTTCACGCTGATTCCAAATCTGAAATCCGTTTTCCAATCCGATGCTTCGTTTTGGCGCTACAGCCCAAAACGTCCCAAATTCTAACTCTGTCGTTTTTCGCCAATGTCCCAAAATCTTAAATTGTGTCTCACATCTAAACGAAGACAGATATGAACAAGCCGATTCTTTCAGTGAATTTGTCTCACTCTTAGCTTTCAAACGAGCTATTGCACGACAAAATCCGTCCACTGGAAGCAAAGTCGGAAGGTCGGTGCCGAGGGGGGCGGGACGTCAGCGAAAATTTTTTCTCTCCGATTGCTTTCAAATTCACCATACCGATGCAGAATTTCACGCTGAATCCGAATCTGGCCTCCGTTTTCCCATCCGATGGTTCGTTTGGGCGCTACACACCAAAACGTCCCAAATTCTAACTCTGTCGTTTTTTCGAAAAATGTTGAAAATTTTTTCTCTCCGATTGACTTGAAACTCACCATACAGATGCAGAATTTCACGCTGATTCCAAATCTGAAATCCGTTTTCCAATCCGATGCTTCGTTTTGGCGCTACAGCCCAAAACGTCCCAAATTCTAACTCTGTCGTTTTTCGCCAATGTCCTAAAATCTTAAATGGCGTCTCACATCTAAACGAAGACAGATATGAACAAGCCGATTCTTTCACTGAATTTGTCTCACTCTTAGCTTTCAAACGAGCTATGGCACGACTAAATCCGTCCACTGGAAGCAAAGTCGGAAGGTCGGTGCCGAGGGGGGGGGACGTCAGCGAAAATTTTTTCTCTCCGATTGCTTTCAAATTCACCATACCGATGCAGAATTTCACGCTGAATCCGAATCTGGCCTCCGTTTTCCCATCCGATGGTTCGTTTGGGCGCTACACACCAAAACGTCCCAAATTCTAACTCTGTCGTTTTTTCGAAAAATGTTGAAAATTTTTTCTCTCCGATTGACTTGAAACTCACCATACAGATGCAGAATTTCACGCTGATTCCAAATCTGAAATCCGTTTTCCAATCCGATGCTTCGTTTTGGCGCTACAGCCCAAAACGTCCCAAATTCTAACTCTGTCGTTTTTCGCCAATGTCCTAAAATCTTAAATGGCGTCTCACATCTAAACGAAGACAGATATGAACAAGCCGATTCTTTCACTGAATTTGTCTCACTCTTAGCTTTCAAACGAGCTATTGCACGACAAAATCCGTCCACTGGAAGCAAAGTCGGAAGGTCGGTGCCGAGGGGGGCGGGAAGTCAGCGAAAATTTTTTCTCTCCGATTGCTTTCAAATTCACCATACCGATGCAGAATTTCACGCTGAATCCGAATCTGGCCTCCGTTTTCCCATCCGATGGTTCGTTTGGGCGCTACACACCAAAACGTCCCAAATTCTAACTCTGTCGTTTTTTCGAAAAATGTTGAAAATTTTTTCTCTCCGATTGACTTGAAACTCACCATACAGATGCAGAATTTCACGCTGATTCCAAATCTGAAATCCGTTTTCCAATCCGATGCTTCGTTTTGGCGCTACAGCCCAAAACGTCCAAAATTCTAACTCTGTCGTTTTTCGCCAATGTCCTAAAATCTTAAATGGTGTCTCACATCTAAACGAAGACAGATATGAACAAGCCGATTCGTTCACTGAATTTTTCTCACTCTTAGCTTTCAAACCAGCTATGGCACGACTAAATCCGTCCACTGGAAGCAAAGTCGGAAGGTCGGTGCCGAGGGGGGGGACGTCAGCGAAAATTTTTTCTCTCCGATTGCTTTCAAATTCACCATACCGATGCAGAATTTCACGCTGAATCCGAATCTGGCCTCCGTTTTCCCATCCGATGGTTCGTTTGGGCGCTACACACCAAAACGTCCCAAATTCTAACTCTGTCGTTTTTTCGAAAAATGTTGAAAATTTTTTCTCTCCGATTGACTTGAAACTCACCATACAGATGCAGAATTTCACGCTGATTCCAAATCTGAAATCCGTTTTCCAATCCGATGCTTCGTTTTGGCGCTACAGCCCAAAACGTCCCAAATTCTAACTCTGTCGTTTTTTCGCCAATGTCCTAAAATCTTAAATGGCGTCTCACATCTAAACGAAGACAGATATGAACAAGCCGATTCTTTCACTGAATTTGTCTCACTCTTAGCTTTCAAACGAGCTATGGCACGACTAAATCCGTCCACTGGAAGCAAAGTCGGAAGGTCGGTGCCGAGGGGGGGGGACGTCAGCGAAAATTTTTTCTCTCCGATTGCTTTCAAATTCACCATACCGATGCAGAATTTCACGCTGAATCCGAATCTGGCCTCCGTTTTCCCATCCGATGGTTCGTTTGGGCGCTACACACCAAAACGTCCCAAATTCTAACTCTGTCGTTTTTTCGAAAAATGTTGAAAATTTTTTCTCTCCGATTGACTTGAAACTCACCATACAGATGCAGAATTTCACGCTGATTCCAAATCTGAAATCCGTTTTCCAATCCGATGCTTCGTTTTGGCGCTACAGCCCAAAACGTCCCAAATTCTAACTCTGTCGTTTTTCGCCAATGTCCTAAAATCTTAAATGGCGTCTCACATCTAAACGAAGACAGATATGAACAAGCCGATACTTTCACTGAATTTGTCTCACTCTTAGCTTTCAAACCAGCTATGGCACGACTAAATCCGTCCACTGGAAGCAAAGTCGGAAGGTCGGTGCCGAGGGGGGGGACGTCAGCGAAAATTTTTTCTCTCCGATTGCTTTCAAATTCACCATACCGATGCAGAATTTCACGCTGAATCCGAATCTGGCCTCCGTTTTCCCATCCGATGGTTCGTTTGGGCGCTACACACCAAAACGTCCCAAATTCTAACTCTGTCGTTTTTTCGAAAAATGTTGAAAATTTTTTCTCTCCGATTGACTTGAAACTCACCATACAGATGCAGAATTTCACGCTGATTCCAAATCTGAAATCCGTTTTCCAATCCGATGCTTCGTTTTGGCGCTACAGCCCAAAACGTCCCAAATTCTAACTCTGTCGTTTTTCGCCAATGTCCCAAAATCTTAAATTGTGTCTCACATCTAAACGAAGACAGATATGAACAAGCCGATTCTTTCAGTGAATTTGTCTCACTCTTAGCTTTCAAACGAGCTATGGCACGACAAAATCCGTCCACTGGAAGCAAAGTCGGAAGGTCGGTGACGAGGGGGGCGGGACGTCAGCGAAAATTTTTTCTCTCCGATTGCTTTCAAATTCACCATACCGATGCAGAATTTCACGCTGAATCCGAATCTGGCCTCCGTTTTCCCATCCGATGGTTCGTTTGGGCGCTACACACCAAAACGTCCCAAATTCTAACTCTGTCGTTTTTTTCGAAAAATGTTGAAAATTTTTTCTCTCCGATTGACTTGAAACTCACCATACAGATGCAGAATTTCACGCTGATTCCAAATCTGAAATCCGTTTTCCAATCCGATGCTTCGTTTTGGCGCTACAGCCCAAAACGTCCCAAATTCTAACTCTGTCGTTTTTCGCCAATGTCCTAAAATCTTAAATGGTGTCTCACATCTAAACGAAGACAGATATGAACAAGCCGATTCGTTCACTGAATTTGTCTCACTCTTAGCTTTCAAACGAGCTATTGCACGACAAAATCCGTCCACTGGAAGTGAAGATCGAATGTAGCTCTCCCGAGGGGGGGGGACGTCAGCGAAAATTTTTTCTCTCCGATTGCTTTCAAATTCACCATACCGATGCAGAATTTCACGCTGAATCCGAATCTGGCCTCCGTTTTCCCATCCGATGGTTCGTTTGGGCGCTACACACCAAAACGTCCCAAATTCTAACTCTGTCGTTTTTTCGAAAAATGTTGAAAATTTTTTCTCTCCGATTGACTTGAAACTCACCATACAGATGCAGAATTTCACGCTGATTCCAAATCTGAAATCCGTTTTCCAATCCGATGCTTCGTTTTGGCGCTACAGCCCAAAACGTCCCAAATTCTAACTCTGTTATTTTTTCGCCAATGTCCTAAAATCTTAAATGGCGTCTCACATCTAAACGAAGACAGATATGAACAAGCCGATACTTTCACTGAATTTGTCTCACTCTTAGCTTTCAAACCAGCTATGGCACGACTAAATCCGTCCACTGGAAGCAAAGTCGGAAGGTCGGTGCCGAGGGGGGGGGACGTCAGCGAAAATTTTTTCTCTCCGATTGCTTTCAAATTCACCATACCGATGCAGAATTTCACGCTGAATCCGAATCTGGCCTCCGTTTTCCCATCCGATGGTTCGTTTGGGCGCTACACACCAAAACGTCCCAAATTCTAACTCTGTCGTTTTTTCGAAAAATGTTGAAAATTTTTTCTCTCCGATTGACTTGAAACTCACCATACAGATGCAGAATTTCACGCTGATTCCAAATCTGAAATCCGTTTTCCAATCCGATGCTTCGTTTTGGCGCTACAGCCCAAAACGTCCCAAATTCTAACTCTGTCGTTTTTCGCCAATGTCCCAAAATCTTAAATTGTGTCTCACATCTAAACGAAGACAGATATGAACAAGCCGATTCTTTCACTGAATTTGTCTCACTCTTAGCTTTCAAACGAGCTATTGCACGACAAAATCCGTCCACTGGAAGCGAAGATCGAAGGTAGCTCTCCCGAGGGGGGGGGACGTCAGCGAAAATTTTTTCTCTCCGATTGCTTTCAAATTCACCATACCGATGCAGAATTTCACGCTGAATCCGAATCTGGCCTCCGTTTTCCCATCCGATGGTTCGTTTGGGCGCTACACACCAAAACGTCCCAAATTCTAACTCTGTCGTTTTTTCGAAAAATGTTGAAAATTTTTTCTCTCCGATTGACTTGAAACTCACCATACAGATGCAGAATTTCACGCTGATTCCAAATCTGAAATCCGTTTTCCAATCCGATGCTTCGTTTTGGCGCTACAGCCCAAAACGTCCCAAATTCTAACTCTGTCGTTTTTCGCCAATGTCCTAAAATCTTAAAAGGCGTCTCACATCTAAACGAAGACAGATATGAACAAGCCGATACTTTCACTGAATTTGTCTCACTCTTAGCTTTCAAACCAGCTATGGCACGACTAAATCCGTCCACTGGAAGCCAAAATCGAAGCGAGCTGTCCAGAGGGGGGGGGACGTCAGCGAAAATTTTTTCTCTCCGATTGCTTTCAAATTCACCATACCGATGCAGAATTTCACGCTGAATCCGAATCTGGCCTCCGTTTTCCCATCCGATGGTTCGTTTGGGCGCTACACACCAAAACGTCCCAAATTCTAACTCTGTCGTTTTTTCGAAAAATGTTGAAAATTTTTTCTCTCCGATTGACTTGAAACTCACCATACAGATGCAGAATTTCACGCTGATTCCAAATCTGAAATCCGTTTTCCAATCCGATGCTTCGTTTTGGCGCTACAGCCCAAAACGTCCCAAATTCTAACTCTGTCGTTTTTCGCCAATGTCCCAAAATCTTAAATTGTGTCTCACATCTAAACGAAGACAGATATGAACAAGCCGATTCTTTCAGTGAATTTGTCTCACTCTTAGCTTTCAAACGAGCTATTGCACGACTAAATCCGTCCACTGGAAGCAAAGTCGGAAGGTCGGTGCCGAGGGGGGGGGACGTCAGCGAAAATTTTTTCTCTCCGATTGCTTTCAAATTCACCATACCGATGCAGAATTTCACGCTGAATCCGAATCTGGCCTCCGTTTTCCCATCCGATGGTTCGTTTGGGCGCTACACACCAAAACGTCCCAAATTCTAACTCTGTCGTTTTTTCGAAAAATGTTGAAAATTTTTTCTCTCCGATTGACTTGAAACTCACCATACAGATGCAGAATTTCACGCTGATTCCAAATCTGAAATCCGTTTTCCAATCCGATGCTTCGTTTTGGCGCTACAGCCCAAAACGTCCCAAATTCTAACTCTGTCGTTTTTCGCCAATGTCCTAAAATCTTAAATGGCGTCTCACATCTAAACGAAGACAGATATGAACAAGCCGATTCTTTCAGTGAATTTGTCTCACTCTTAGCTTTCAAACGAGCTATTGCACGACAAAATCCGTCCACTGGAAGCGAAGATCGAAGGTAGCTCTCCCGAGGGGGGGGGGACGTCAGCGAAAATTTTTTCTCTCCGATTGCTTTCAAATTCACCATACCGATGCAGAATTTCACGCTGAATCCGAATCTGGCCTCCGTTTTCCCATCCGATGGTTCGTTTGGGCGCTACACACCAAAACGTCCCAAATTCTAACTCTGTCGTTTTTTCGAAAAATGTTGAAAATTTTTTCTCTCCGATTGACTTGAAACTCACCATACAGATGCAGAATTTCACGCTGATTCCAAATCTGAAATCCGTTTTCCAATCCGATGCTTCGTTTTGGCGCTACAGCCCAAAACGTCCCAAATTCTAACTCTGTCGTTTTTCGCCAATGTCCCAAAATCTTAAATGGTGTCTCACATCTAAACGAAGACAGATATGAACAAGCCGATTCTTTCACTGAATTTGTCTCACTCTTAGCTTTCAAACGAGCTATTGCACGACAAAGTCCGTCCACTGGAAGCGAAGATCGAAGGTAGCTGCCGAGGGGGGGGACGTCAGCGAAAATTTTTTCTCTCCGATTGCTTTCAAATTCACCATACCGATGCAGAATTTCACGCTGAATCCGAATCTGGCCTCCGTTTTCCCATCCGATGGTTCGTTTGGGCGCTACACACCAAAACGTCCCAAATTCTAACTCTGTCGTTTTTTCGAAAAATGTTGAAAATTTTTTCTCTCCGATTGACTTGAAACTCACCATACAGATGCAGAATTTCACGCTGATTCCAAATCTGAAATCCGTTTTCCAATCCGATGCTTCGTTTTGGCGCTACAGCCCAAAACGTCCCAAATTCTAACTCTGTCGTTTTTCGCCAATGTCCCAAAATCTTAAATGGCGTCTCACATCTAAACGAAGACAGATATGAACAAGCCGATTCTTTCACTGAATTTGTCTCACTCTTAGCTTTCAAACGAGCTATGGCACGACAAAATCCGTCCACTGGAAGCGAAGATCGAAGGTAGCTCTCCCGAGGGGGGGGGAAGTCAGCGAAAATTTTTTCTCTCCGATTGCTTTCAAATTCACCATACCGATGCAGAATTTCACGCTGAATCCGAATCTGGCCTCCGTTTTCCCATCCGATGGTTCGTTTGGGCGCTACACACCAAAACGTCCCAAATTCTAACTCTGTCGTTTTTTCGAAAAATGTTGAAAATTTTTTCTCTCCGATTGACTTGAAACTCACCATACAGATGCAGAATTTCACGCTGATTCCAAATCTGAAATCCGTTTTCCAATCCGATGCTTCGTTTTGGCGCTACAGCCCAAAACGTCCCAAATTCTAACTCTGTCGTTTTTCGCCAATGTCCCAAAATCTTAAATTGTGTCTCACATCTAAACGAAGACAGATATGAACAAGCCGATTCTTTCACTGAATTTGTCTCACTCTTAGCTTTCAAACGAGCTATTGCACGACAAAATCCGTCCACTGGAAGCAAAGTCGGAAGGTCGGTGCCGAGGGGGGGGACGTCAGCGAAAATTTTTCTCTCCGATTGCTTTCAAATTCACCATACCGATGCAGAATTTCACGCTGAATCCGAATCTGGCCTCCGTTTTCCCATCCGATGGTTCGT
Source organism: Prostheceraeus crozeri (assembly GCA_907163375.1). Classification (NCBI taxonomy): domain Eukaryota; kingdom Metazoa; phylum Platyhelminthes; order Polycladida; family Euryleptidae; genus Prostheceraeus; species Prostheceraeus crozeri. The sequence continues at coordinate 146,719 of CAJQUW010012999.1, forward strand.
TTGGGCGCTACACACCAAAACGTCCCAAATTCTAACTCTGTCGTTTTTTCGAAAAATGTTGAAAATTTTTTCTCTCCGATTGACTTGAAACTCACCATACAGATGCAGAATTTCACGCTGATTCCAAATCTGAAATCCGTTTTCCAATCCGATGCTTCGTTTTGGCGCTACAGCCCAAAACGTCCCAAATTCTAACTCTGTCGTTTTTCGCCAATGTCCTAAAATCTTAAATGGCGTCTCACATCTAAACGAAGACAGATATGAACAAGCCGATACTTTCACTGAATTTGTCTCACTCTTAGCTTTCAAACCAGCTATGGCACGACTAAATCCGTCCACTGGAAGCAAAGTCGGAAGGTCGGTGCCGAGGGGGGGGGACGTCAGCGAAAATTTTTTCTCTCCGATTGCTTTCAAATTCACCATACCGATGCAGAATTTCACGCTGAATCCGAATCTGGCCTCCGTTTTCCCATCCGATGGTTCGTTTGGGCGCTACACACCAAAACGTCCCAAATTCTAACTCTGTCGTTTTTTCGAAAAATGTTGAAAATTTTTTCTCTCCGATTGACTTGAAACTCACCATACAGATGCAGAATTTCACGCTGATTCCAAATCTGAAATCCGTTTTCCAATCCGATGCTTCGTTTTGGCGCTACAGCCCAAAACGTCCCAAATTCTAACTCTGTCGTTTTTCGCCAATGTCCCAAAATCTTAAATTGTGTCTCACATCTAAACGAAGACAGATATGAACAAGCCGATTCTTTCACTGAATTTGTCTCACTCTTAGCTTTCAAACGAGCTATTGCACGACAAAATCCGTCCACTGGAAGCGAAGATCGAAGGTAGCTCTCCCGAGAGGGGGGACGTCAGCGAAAATTTTTTCTCTCCGATTGCTTTCAAATTCACCATACCGATGCAGAATTTCACGCTGAATCCGAATCTGGCCTCCGTTTTCCCATCCGATGGTTCGTTTGGGCGCTACACACCAAAACGTCCCAAATTCTAACTCTGTCGTTTTTTCGAAAAATGTTGAAAATTTTTTCTCTCCGATTGACTTGAAACTCACCATACAGATGCAGAATTTCACGCTGATTCCAAATCTGAAATCCGTTTTCCAATCCGATGCTTCGTTTTGGCGCTACAGCCCAAAACGTCCCAAATTCTAACTCTGTCGTTTTTCGCCAATGTCCTAAAATCTTAAATGGCGTCTCACATCTAAACGAAGACAGATATGAACAAGCCGATACTTTCACTGAATTTGTCTCACTCTTAGCTTTCAAACCAGCTATGGCACGACTAAATCCGTCTACTGGAAGCAAAGTCGGAAGGTCGGTGCCGAGGGGGGGGACGTCAGCGAAAATTTTTTCTCTCCGATTGCGTTCAAATTCACCATACCGATGCAGAATTTCACGCTGAATCCGAATCTGGCCTCCGTTTTCCCATCCGATGGTTCGTTTGGGCGCTACACACCAAAACGTCCCAAATTCTAACTCTGTCGTTTTTTCGAAAAATGTTGAAAATTTTTTCTCTCCGATTGACTTGAAACTCACCATACAGATGCAGAATTTCACGCTGATTCCAAATCTGAAATCCGTTTTCCAATCCGATGCTTCGTTTTGGCGCTACAGCCCAAAACGTCCCAAATTCTAACTCTGTCGTTTTTCGCCAATGTCCCAAAATCTTAAATTGTGTCTCACATCTAAACGAAGACAGATATGAACAAGCCGATTCTTTCACTGAATTTGTCTCACTCTTAGCTTTCAAACGAGCTATTGCACGACAAAATCCGTCCACTGGAAGCGAAGATCGAAGGTAGCTCTCCCGAGGGGGGGGGAAGTCAGCGAAAATTTTTTCTCTCCGATTGCTTTCAAATTCACCATACCGATGCAGAATTTCACGCTGAATCCGAATCTGGCCTCCGTTTTCCCATCCGATGGTTCGTTTGGGCGCTACACACCAAAACGTCCCAAATTCTAACTCTGTCGTTTTTTCGAAAAATGTTGAAAATTTTTTCTCTCCGATTGACTTGAAACTCACCATACAGATGCAGAATTTCACGCTGATTCCAAATCTGAAATCCGTTTTCCAATCCGATGCTTCGTTTTGGCGCTACAGCCCAAAACGTCCCAAATTCTAACTCTGTCGTTTTTCGCCAATGTCCTAAAATCTTAAATGGCGTCTCACATCTAAACGAAGACAGATATGAACAAGCCGATACTTTCACTGAATTTGTCTCACTCTTAGCTTTCAAACCAGCTATGGCACGACTAAATCCGTCTACTGGAAGCAAAGTCGGAAGGTCGGTGTCGAGGGGGGGGGACGTCAGCGAAAATTTTTTCTCTCCGATTGCGTTCAAATTCACCATACCGATGCAGAATTTCACGCTGAATCCGAATCTGGCCTCCGTTTTCCCATCCGATGGTTCGTTTGGGCGCTACACACCAAAACGTCCCAAATTCTAACTCTGTCGTTTTTTTCGAAAAATGTTGAAAATTTTTTCTCTCCGATTGACTTGAAACTCACCATACAGATGCAGAATTTCACGCTGATTCCAAATCTGAAATCCGTTTTCCAATCCGATGCTTCGTTTTGGCGCTACAGCCCAAAACGTCCCAAATTCTAACTCTGTCGTTTTTCGCCAATGTCCCAAAATCTTAAATTGTGTCTCACATCTAAACGAAGACAGATATGAACAAGCCGATTCGTTCACTGAATTTGTCTCACTCTTAGCTTTCAAACGAGTTATTGCACGACAAAATCCGTCCACTGGAAGCGAAGATCGAAGGTAGCTCTCCCGAGGGGGGGGAAGTCAGCGAAAATTTTTTCTCTCCGATTGCTTTCAAATTCACCATACCGATGCAGAATTTCACGCTGAATCCGAATCTGGCCTCCGTTTTCCCATCCGATGGTTCGTTTGGGCGCTACAGCCCAAAACGTCCCAAATTCTAACTCTGTCGTTTTTCGCCAATGTCCCAAAATCTTAAATGGTGTCTCACATCTAAACGAAGACAGATATGAACAAGCCGATTCGTTCACTGAATTTGTCTCACTCTTAGCTTTCAAACCAGCTATGGCACGACTAAATCCGTCTACTGGAAGCAAAGTCGGAAGGTCGGTGTCGAGGGGGGGGGACGTCAGCGAAAATTTTTTCTCTCCGATTGCGTTCAAATTCACCATACCGATGCAGAATTTCACGCTGAATCCGAATCTGGCCTCCGTTTTCCCATCCGATGGTTCGTTTGGGCGCTACACACCAAAACGTCCCAAATTCTAACTCTGTCGTTTTTTCGAAAAATGTTGAAAATTTTTTCTCTCCGATTGACTTGAAACTCACCATACAGATGCAGAATTTCACGCTGATTCCAAATCTGAAATCCGTTTTCCAATCCGATGCTTCGTTTTGGCGCTACAGCCCAAAACGTCCCAAATTCTAACTCTGTCGTTTTTCGCCAATGTCCCAAAATCTTAAATGGCGTCTCACATCTAAACGAAGACAGACATGAACAAGCCGTTTCTTTCAGTGAATTTGTCTCACTCTTAGCTTTCAAACGAGCTATGGCACGACTAAATCCGTCTACTGGAAGCAAAGTTGGACGGTCGGTGCCGAGGGGGGGGGACGTCAACGAAAATTTCTTCGCTCCGATTGCGTTCAAATTCACCATTCCGATGCAGAATTTCACGCTGAATCCGAATCTGGCCTCCGTTTTCCCATCCGATGGTTCGTTTTGGTGCTAGAGACCAAAACGTCACAAATTCTAACTCTGTCGTTTTTTCGAAAAATGTTGAAAATTTTTTCTCTCCGATTGACTTGAAACTCACCATACAGATGCAGAATTTCACGCTGATTCCAAATCTGAAATCCGTTTTCCAATCCGATGCTTCGTTTTGAAGCTACAGCCCAAAACGTCCAAAATTCTAACTCTGTCGTTTTTCGCCAATGTCCCAAAATCTTAAATGGCGTCTCACATCTA